>CM077464.1:95408173-95830522 GCA_039654755.1 Calcarius lapponicus | reverse complement strand
TCACTGTGCCTTAGCCTGTAATGATAAACTGAAACACACACTCTGTGTGTTTATAGGCCTCTTCTCTTTGAATTTTGTGACATCTGTGCTAAAATAAGTCTTTTTTAACTACAGCTGGAAAAAGGCACCAATAAGCTGAAACACATTTTATTGCAAAAAGGTGAGAACGGAGTATTTTTAGACAATTTCATAAAACAAAATGGTGTGTGTTTTTTTAAATACTAAAAAAATTATAAAGAAAAAAAAACTTCTCTATGCGGTAGTCTGTCTTTCTGTATCATAGGCGGGAAAATCCTTTGAAATGTTTTAGATGTAGATGCCTGCTCAATGAAATAGTCTCTCTAAAGTGAGGTCAGGTTGAGCGATTCTTTTGGAGAGCGAGAGCCGCAAAGCCAGCAAATCCAGGCCAGAACAAGTGTATTTATGTACTGTGTGTGAGAGCAAACGCCACAGTGCAGCTGGGACTGAGACTGCCTGGTGATAAAACGTAAGGCAAAAAGCTGTAGCCTCGGAATAGGGAAGTTCCCTCTCTCTGTTCTTGGGATTGCTTGTGCATTGCCATAAATAAACCATCTGAAGGCTTTTCCAGAAAGACAAATGGACAGCCGAGGTAGCGGGCTGGCATCTCAAAATCAGGCTGTGGCACAGTCCCAGCTTGAGGGACTCCAGCAACACAGGGCTGATGAGAGAACCCGCTGGGTGAGTGGGGTCAGCACTTGTGGCTCACATGAAATTACAGCAGAAATGAACCCTCACAATGGGCTAAGATTTGGGGGACCTCAAAATACAATGAAAAATGGTTAAAAATGGTTACAGTACAGTGAAGTGGCACAGTGCTGTGCAGCCCCCTGCCCCAGGCTGCCAAATGGTCCTCGGGATGGAAATTCCCCAGCCAGCCGAGAATCGTTTTTCAAGGTGTGCTCTGCACCAGAATTACCCCCATAAACTCTATCCTGCATTTATCCCTCCTTCTCCACTACTCTACAAGAGCAAGTGCCATGCATGCAAAGGAAAACTTCCAGCTTCTATTCAACAGCTACCAATGATAATAGCTAGGAATTACTCCTTTTGTTTTCCCATTATTATATGCATCACAGGGGATAACCAGGAGAGGCTGGGATGGGAGAACAGAGACCAACCAGCATGTTCTCCAAAACTCCCAGCTGATCTAATCTGGAAGATGTTTCACACCTTGGGAGGGAAATTGCTGGTGTGTGAATGGTGGTGGTTACTTAATCCCTACCCTCTCAGAGAACCTGGAGGAGGGCACAAAGGCTGAAGCAGTTTGCTGCTTGTTCCTATTGCCAGCCACCTGTTTTAGCAGCCCAGAACCCATTTCCTCCCTGACCTTGCCCCTCTCTCCCCTCTCTCACACCCCAATTTATAACTGGAAACAAGTCAAATGTTTTCCTCTTAGGGCCTGCAAGTCTAGTTCTTTGATAGGTTTGAGTTTGTTGGACTTGTGTTGGAGGTTTTTTTCAAATGAAAATGCCTTGTTATGTGTAACATATGGATTTTATATAAGGTGGCTATGTATAAAGGTAAAACAGAAAAAAGAAAGAACGAAGTTTATTATTTTACACAGTGGGAGTAGACACCTCGTACGGCTAATTCTTGAGTTAAAATGAGTTTTCCAAGAAAGTGTTTAGTGCTTTCATTGAACAATTATTTTAAATACTCTGGCCACCAAGAAGTAAAGCAGTGTTAGTTTTATGAGCATTTTTATTTTTTCCTTTCACGGAAACATTTGCTTCGACTGATCCCTTATAGTTCCAGAAACAAATACGAGTGCATTTGCTTAAAATAACAAAACCACACACAATACATAACTGCATTAGGATGATTTAGCAGCGGTTCAGTATTTTCTTTTGGCTGAGTGCTCTGGATGAAAATCCCATGTACACAGCCTTGTATTTTACGCTAATACTTTTACTTCAGGTTATACAGTAATCTCTGTCCAGGCACTGCACACCAAGTACAGTATTAAAAGCTATCTGCTGGTGAGATTGTCTCTGTCAAAAAGGGCATGTGCAAAATAGATTCTAAAAATTAAACTTGTTTAATGCATTACACTTCATGGGGTGTTAGAGCAGAGAATTAACTGAGAATAGTAAACCCATACTCTCCCACCACTTAAAAGATAAAACACAGTCACTGAGCAAGGGATATATTTGTAACTATGAGAAAAAAAAATTGCTTCAGTTCTAGAAAAAAACTGTCTCAAACTGTCCTCTTTTCCTTTCATGCCTGACACGTGTAGAAATTAAACCTGTTAAGTTGTAAATTTAATTAAAAGAAACCTCATAAAATATATTAATACAATCTCTAGGAGCACTCCTCTGTACAAAAACTTTTTATTGGCTTTTTTTTTTATATGCCAGAATAATCCTTTGTGAAATTTCTCCTTAAATATATTTAATTTATATCCTCTCTGGCTGGTGACTGACTCACACTTAACATCCTGTCAGTATGGAGGCAGCTGGTGTGTACCCTACACACTGTGTTTCGAGTGTGTGGCTCAAGCTTTTCCAGCTGAAAACTTGCGCAAATTGCTGGTCCTGTGATCCCACAATCCTCCCTCCTGCTCCTCGTGACCATTTCAAGTACCAAAACTTTACTTTGAGGAAGGATGACAAGAATCTTGACCTAAAGAAGACCATGTATTTTGCAGGCACCATGCTGCCATCCTTCCACAGGTTTTTTAATGTTTCTAGTTTCCTACTGGCTTAATTAGAGCTGCAGGGGAGCTTCTAATTTTCTTCTGGTCACACTTTATTATCTTCTGGAATACTAATCATTAGTCTTCAACTTTCTCTAGGTCTTGGTTTTTTTGGATTTTTTGGGGTGGGGGGAGATGGTGCTTTAGGGTTTTTTTGCTTTTATTTTTTTTTTTTTTTAATGGCCAGGAATAAGATATATATTGAAAATCAATTTCCTCTTGTCAAAGTAATTGCAAGCTGGGCATGATAATTTCTTTGTTCAGAGCAGATACAGAACTATTGTCTTGGCCTCCTAAATTGGTACGCCGTACCCCATGCTGGTCTGCAAGCATGAGTGTGGAGCCATGCACAGGAGATGCTGGATATCCAATATAACGGTGGTGTCCCTGGCTAACAAAAACTAACTCCTTCTCCTTTTTTTCCTCTTTTTTTTTTTTTTTTTAATGGAAGAGAAATAATGAGACAAACCGCACAGCATTTTAGTCCACATTTCTCTATTTCCTTCTCATAAAAGGTCTCAAAGAAATGCAAAGCACCATTGAAGAGTTCAAAGAGACATACTCAGAATGTGAGTGCACATTCAAGGCACACTGACATATATCAAGACTGGATAGCTCTATGAGGAGGGGAAAAAAAAAGGAAAGAAAGAGAGAGAGAGAAAAGAAAGAAAAAGGCTCAGCATACAAAACATAATACACAATATCTACTGTCTACTGTGTGAAACTCACTGCATTCATTTTGCTCACTGAGCAAAGCTAGGTCCCAGAGTATAACACGCACAATAAATCTAGCCCTTTTTTTTCATAGGACCTGATTTCCAAGAGAAGCTAAAAAATTACCCAGTGTAAATGATGCAGAGGCTGATGCAGCTGAATTTATAAATTGTGGTTGAAAAGTTTGACATGCTGAATAAGATTTATACTATATAATGCATCACTAAGTAATTGATATGTACATTACGTGCAAAGAAAGCCCCGCTAACTCATGTGTAACTTTCTTTTTTTTCTCGCACATTATTGTGTAACTTGGCTGTTGGCTCATTGTCAGTATGGAACAAATTTTTAAAAAGGTGATTTAGTCCCTTATGAGCTGAATAAAAAATTTTGTTACATTCTGGTATTCTAAAAGTAGAATGCAGGACAAAGATACACTTCTTTAAAAGTGGAAAATATATAGGAATGCCATCAGAGCATTTAAAGCCTCTTTTGTGGCCTTTTTCCCATTTTAGGGGAGTTTACTTACATTTGCTCAAGAAATGTAAAAATCCAGATGAAAGATGTTCTGTACCAGCACCAACTGGAAAGGTCATCAGAAATTTAAGGGAATGGGAATATACCATTTCCTCAGCTAAAACCAAACAATGTAACACAGATCTCTGTCTTCTGGGAGTACACTAGAAATCTTTTTTTCAAATCATACCAGAAAAAAATTTCAGTTTGATATCTGGCTGTTCAGTATATTTACAGTCTTCTACTGATGATCTGCATTTAATTTCAAGAAGATGAGAGCATTTCCCTCTGCAATTACTAGTGTATCTACTCTGATCCAATGCTGATTGCAGCACAGGGCCTTAAATCTCTGTAATCTGTCTGAAATGTTATTAAATATTAGATTTCACTGTGATTTGTTTTCTTATCATTTTACTTGTAACTTTACTGCCATTCACCGCCAAGAGACCTTGAACTGGAGGCTATGGCTTTAATCTCAATTTGTTATACTAAAATGCCAAAATTAAGAAGAATGAAAAAAGTTGAATATTACCGAAGGAATGTAATTGATAACACTGTGTCAGTTTTGAGTTTTAATATTATAAAGCTGAATTTTATGATACTCTACCCTAATAGTGACATATTTAACATTTTAAGACTGGATATAATAATTTTATGGGACAAAATGGGTATTGTTTAGAAGGTTATACAGTAGTACTTTATCAAGTCCTTGTATATTAAATACCAAAACACTATGATAAAATAATAGTAAGTCTCACTTCTCCTTGGAGAAGAAAATCTGGTTTTAATGTCTCATCTCTGGTTCAAGACCTCCTGGAGGTCTCTGGTCAGGAAGCTGTGTGGTGCAGTACGTGCCACCAAAGCTCTGTGCACAGGGGCAGGGACAGACAGCATTTACAGAGTTCTGGCAGCTTTCTTTTGCAAATACAAGGCAGGGACATTTTTATATCCTGACAAATCCTGCTTTGCTTCCAGGAACTCTTAGTTTGGTAGGTGCCCAAAGGACATATACCAAGAGGAGCAGGCATGAAACATGCTTCCAAACAGTACAGGAGCAGCCAGAAAATGGATTATTTTGTTTTTCCTCTCCTGTTTGACCACTTCCCAAACAGAGGGTTCTCTCTTCCATATCACCAGCCAGACTCAAACTTCCTTACATCCAAGTTCTTCTAATGTACCTCTGGCATGCTGCTGATTATGATGGCTTGTTGATCTGCATTACATTTTCCTTCCAAACTGGCTCTTCCCCTGACCTCCATCTACTTCCCTCTCAGCCCCATCCTGTAAACTGTGGAGAACTTGGGATATATATATATATTAAAAAAAAAAATAAATATGTAGAAATCCAATATCCATGTTTCAAGTGAGCTACCTTGCCAGAATGTGGCAGGATATCATCATTTGTAACACTGGTACACAATCTGTCATGGTAAAGATAGGCAATTTTCTGGACTGGGAAAAGGCGAATAATTCCCTCTTGCCAGGAGTCTGAAATTCAGACTAATGTCCAAATGCAAAATAAACAAAAAAAAAAAATGGTAGAAATATAGGATGTTAAGGCTGCAGTATGGGCAGCGGCTCTGGAGATGAGTATGATATGTGAGGGTACAGATGCACAAAGAGGGATTAGCACAGGACTTTCAACCATGGAAATATCCTGATCAGGATACTAGCCCTGCAGTTCCATTCTGCTTTGTCTGTCTGAATCACCCAAGCAATGTTCCTCCTGAACAGTCTATCCTTAAAGTGCATATAATAGAAACGAGACCACTGAGACTCGTACAGGGCTGGCCTCTCTCCACTGATTTTAATTCACTAACTAGAAATGCTGCACAAGGTCAGTTTATGTGGAAAAATTTGGTATCAGCAGAGGCTGAAATTGACCCCTCTTTCAGAAGAAAAGGATAGGATTTGAAATTGGGGTTTTGTATAGATTGGGAAAAGTGTCCAGCTGAAAAGAATGGTGACTGCAATTTTATACAGATGCATATAAAGGTTTTGAAGAGCTGTGTGCCGTGCTTTTGTTAGTTATATAGGGCTCTTTCATGATGCACAAAGAATCAAAAACAATTGAAAACTGTCAAGTAAAAGAGGTTTGGGGGTGGGGAGGTTTCATAGAGGAAGAGAAGGAAGGAAGGAAGGAAGGAAGGAAGGAAGGAAGGAAGGAGGAAGGAAGGAAGGAAGGAAGGAAAGGGAAGGAAGGAAGGAAGGAAGGAAGGAAGGAAGGAAGGAAGAGAAGGAAGGAAGGAAGGAAGGAAGGAAGGAAGAGGAAGGAAGGAAGGAAGAAGGAAAGGAAGAAGGAAGGGAAGAAAGAAGGGAAAGGAAGGAAGGAAGGAAGGAAGGAAGGAAGGAAGGAAGGAAGGAAGGAAGGAAGGAAGGAAGGAAGGAAGGAAGGAAGGAAGGAAGGAAGGAAGGAAGGAAGGAAGAAGGAAGGAAGGAAGGGAAGGAAGGAAGGAAGGAAGGGAAGGAAGGAAGGAAGGAAGGAAGGAAGGAAGGAAGGAAGGAAGGAAGGAAGGAAGGAAGGAAGGGAAGGAAGGAAGGAAGGAAGGAAGGAAGGAAGGAAGGAAGGAAGTGAAGGGAAGGGAGGGAGGGAGGGAGGGAGGGAGGGAGGGAGGGAGGGAGGGAGGGAGGGATGGGAGGGAGGGAGGGAGGGAGGGGAGGGAGGTGAGGGAAGGGGAGGGAGGGAGGGAGGGAGGGAGGGGAGGGAGGGAACTATACTTTGGAAGCAAATATGGAAAAGACAAATCTTGCTACATTTGATGTTCATTGAATGGGTTAATATTAGAGTTGGCTGCTCTAGAAAGTTCTGTCCAACAAGCTCAGGTGTCCCTGATGTAGAGCACAAAGCCATAACACTTTATTCGCTTGCATTTGTCACCTCTTACTGTGACTGTGATTTGAGGACAGATTTAGGGTGACTTGTTAGGGACAGAGCTTTTTTCCCAATTCATCCCACAAAATACAGGTCACAAAAGTGTCTTGTTAGCTGCTGTATTTTCATGATTAGCTTTCAAATTCACACTCACAGATGAATACCCTAACACTTGGCACTGTCTTTATCTCTCTCTTTTTGTGTGCATTTACACATAACATGAAAACATTCTTCATTTTAGTCCATCAGAGATATTATTTTCAATTTTATTTTTTAATTCTAGCATATCACAGGATTGGAAAATGTTAAGAGTCAAAATAGGGATGGCTATTCCTATAGCAAGAGAAAGCCTACTAAAAACTTTCAAAAACACCAAAGGACAACATTCACCCCAAATCAGGATCCAACTAGATTCTGTCTCCATCCATGGACAGTCCTGGAAAGAAAGGTCATGATCATCTTCCCCCCTTGGAAGAAGATCACAAAATAATTTCTGAGATGTTAGTTTCAAACAGACATCAATCACTCTGCCTGCAACATTATCCCAGGGCTTTTCACAGAAGAGAAAACATTATCTTAAACATGCCAGCTGTGTTCAAAGTGAAAGAAAATTCCCCTTAAAATACTTTCAAAACAGAAACGAACATCAATTAAAAAAAATTAAAAATCAGCCCATATGTATATAAACAAGAAGTGCACAAGAAAAGAAATAAAACCTTGTCTGATCACACTGCAGAAGTATGTGCACAGTTTGTAGTACAAAGAAAGGAAGTGAAGCTATAGTTGATAGTTGATTTTCTCTGAGTTTTGTTTCTTTTTTTTCTCAGAAAATAAAGACACAAAAAAAAAAGTAAATAAAAAGTGAGTTCAAAAATGCACAGGGAAAGGAAACCGTCATTCTCTCTAATTCCACCTTTGAGATGTCAGCCAACATAATAAGCTGTGGCCGGCAGTGGGACAAGTCATTAAAAATACGAGGAGCCACATTTTGCAGCAGGCCGAAGTCCCAGGGGAATTGTGGCACCCAAGCAGGAGCAGCTGGCAACTCCCCCAAGGTTCCTGTGCCCAGAGCCAGGAGGGCAGAGCTGGCGCTGGAGGGGGCTGGATTGGATTGACTGCCCCAGCATCAGGGCACTGCAGCAAAAGGAAGGGCACTCTGTGTGCTTGCACACTGTGGGGTGCTGTTCTAAAAATTACTCTTCCTGACATATGATTGCTGTGATTTGGCCCACTGCTCTATCAGAATAAAAAAACCAAATAACCCCCCAAAACCCAATAAACAAACAAATGGAACAAAATTTAGAAAAAACCTTTTATAGCAATCTTCTAGAAAAATTCTGCTAACGTTCAACCTGGAGACAAAAGCCGAAACACCCGAGAGGCAGATCCCAGAGCCACAGCCCCCCAGCAATAATTAAAGGGAACATTTTTGTTTTATGGCACAATATAGTCATGGTGTTTGGACTTGTCAAAACAAACAAACCATATTCAGGGAAATCTGTGGTACAAAAGAGCTAAACAAATTATGGGGTAGAGGCAAACATGGCCACACCATCAGCATTCAAGACCTGAAGAAAAGAGTGGAAACTTTCAGGGTCTGAAAGCGGGAGTGGAAAAGCTAATTGAGCACAAATGAAAGGATCTATTACGGCTGAAAGAATAAGTGAGAGTACAGGCAGGACAATACTCTCATTTATGATTCAAATATCCATGGATAGTGCAGTACAGCTTTAAATACAATTTACAGCCTTGATTACAAATGGCTATGTGCATCAACTTGGAAGCAATGCAAAGACTGTGAGCGGGAGAAAGAGCCTGCCTTGTCAGAAAGGAAGGAGAAGGGGATAAGTGACGGCAGAGCTAGGCTGGACACTCAGAAGCAATTGGAATGTGCAGAATTATGAAATAGGGCTTTTAAAAACCTGAAGATGAACTGATTAGTGGGCAAGAAGGCTCCTATTTAGAATAACCGAATTGCCCAGTGATAAGATTATAAAGGGAGATTTATGTTAGATAATCACAGTGAGATCAGGGGCAAAGGAGTATCATTCTGTCCCTGTGTCTTCCAAAAGCAAAATATAAATATATGAATGTGGTAAAAATAATAAGTACTGGAAATGAAGAGCAAGGACAGGCTCTTATTTTTATGGAAAGCAGCAGCAGCTTTTTTTCTAAGCCTGCATGAGACTCAAAACTGACCTGAAACCACCCAAGTTGTGAATTACTTTCTACCCAGAAACTGCCTGTATCCTCATTGCCTTTTTTTTTTTTAAGCTATGTTATGTTTTATGAATCAAACATTACTTCTGTTAAATTTCCAATAGTTGGAAAATTCTAAAAATCTTAAAAAAGCATAAAATTATTTGGGCTGTGTAGCAATAAAATTAGCACTGGATGGACACTGGCACCAAAGACAGTGCACCCTGAGGTTCCACAGGCGGTATATTTTCTGTGTATTTCTTCTATTCCACATCCATTCTCAGCTCCAGCCATTGAGTCCCACAGCAGCTAACAAAAGTCAGGAGAATGCCATCAGCCCTCCACAGGTCCCATTTTCCCAATTCTCCCAGAGCCTGTCTGAAACCAGAAACTCACTAAAAAGCCAATGGTGGGAGTAGACAGTGACAAGGGGACAAGCACAAGCAGAGGCAAACAGCTGGATGAAGGTGTGGCCTTCACATCTGCAGGAGGACATCAGTACCTGAGAACTCAGCCCTGCCATGCCTTTCACTAGGATTGGCTAAACCACACAAAGGTAATTCCTTTGCATTTACCTCTTCCCAGAGACCTTGTTTTCTTCCAAGTGAAAATCACTCACCCAAAGTGATCTGTGCATCCAGGAGTGTCACTCTTTATCATAGGCAGTGCACCACATTCTCAGGAGTGAAACCCAAATTTAAAAAGCCTCCATGCCTCGTGCAATATGTAGCAGTCCCTTGACTAAAGCAAATTAAGGGGTGGCTAAATGAAATTAAGGAGAGCTGTACATATATCCCTGCAACATCCCAACCCATTCCCACTGAACACTTGTCAGAATTAGTTTTCAAAATTTACAAGTAGTGAGAACAACCAAACATCAGGAACTACCCCTCCCCTCATAACCAAAAGCCACAAACTCCATAATTATGTGCACGGGAGACTGGAACTGTGTAATGAGGAGGAAGAAAATGAGAGGCTTCTGGTGGCTGATTCAAGACAATGGAGCCCTCATCTCTAAGCCCAAAGAGTAACCACACAAAGGACAAACCCAAAGTCTCTTCTGTTTCCCTTGTCATAACCATTCACTGCAGAGCACAATAATGCTGGGACAACTGTGTGTTATTTTATTTCTTTTGTAAGGGGTCGGGTGGCACCTTTCTTAAGCAAGGCAGTTAGCAGGAGTAGCCCAACACAACACCCTTTCTCCATAGTCATTCCTTTTTTAAGGACACTGGTTTTGAAACAAAAAAGAGAATGAAACTACATGGCGTGCACTCCCAGTCTCAGATCAGGAGTGGAAGAAAATAATGGCCACACACTGCTATACAATTAGGTCTGTCTTGGAAAGAAATTATACTGATGTTTTTCTAAGCAATGCCAGGTGGTTTATTCACCAAATAATGAGATCCACTAAATGGATCTAAAAATTCTTGGTGACTGGTAAATGCTTACCTTGGACTCCCTATTCCTCTCTTCAAGAAATGGTTTGCTTTTCCCAAGAGTTTTCTTAAGTAGCTCTTCAGCCGTGATTAAAATTAAAAAACAGTGGTCTGAAGGTTGGTTAACTTACACTTGTTTAATGATACAGCTCAAGGAACTGCAAGTGCACCTCAAATGCCTCATTGATTTAGTAAACAGCTTCAGCTGTCAGAAGGCCTTGTTTTTAAACAAGTCCATAATTCGCTTCCAGAAACAAAAAAAATCCCAAACTGTTGTAGTTTACTTTTCTCTACTTGATCACTGCTCAAAATCCTATTAGAAAAAAAAAAAATTAAATCTTCTAAGCTTCATTATTTTTAAGAGAGACACAAACATGGAATCTTTTCCCTGACACTGCAGAAGGAGGGAACACAAGCTCTGGGAGCAGGAGGTGACCATGTGTGGGCAGCAGCACAGCAAGGACTGGTGATGTCCACAGCCCAGCACAGAGGACCAAAAGAGCCAGGCTGCCTCCAGAGCCAAGCGAAGAAGGAGGAGACCGTATGTCAACAAGCTTGTGCAGCCTCTGGGCTCCACATCCATCCACTGTGGAGCAAATCTGCGGACAAAGGAGGACCTGAGTGCACCTGGCTCCAGCACTTGCTCAAGTAAAAAGCTCTGAGCCAAGAACCTCAGAGCCAACATGGCAGTAACTCCCAGAGTCATCCTGTGCCCCTGGGACCAGGGAAAGACCAGCTGAATGATCCCACTGATCACTGGGAAACTCAGTGTCCCAACAAGAGCTCTGTCCTGTGATATAATCCCTGCCCTGTGCTGCTCCATCTTTGAGAACTAGAGAGGGCTCCAGCTCCAAACAAAACTGACCTGGGGACAGAACCCCTCCTGTACAGGTACAAACCAATTCAAAGGAAACTGGGGCTGCTCAGGGCAGGCTTAGGTGAGGGCTGCTCACTTTTCCCCCTGCTGCACTGGCAGGGGTGGACACAGCCTGGTGGGCTGGGGTGGTCACCAAGGTGGGCAGAAGCACGAGCACCCAGCAGGTGATAGCCCTGGGATGTCACTCAGGAAAAAGGCTTTAAGGGAACAAGCCATTCCAGAACTATCAGCAGACAGCAAACAGAGCAGCCGATGGATTTTGCTTCCCTTTCTTTTTGTCAATTTAGGGAGAGAAGCACATTATAAAAATATTAATAATGAAAAAAATGCTGTGAATAATTCTTCACTTATGGTTTCTCCTCCAAATATTCAGAATTAGTATTGCTTTGACCATCTTTGTCCAAAGATTGCTCCCATTTCAAAAGATGACTGTTCACAGCCAGAGATTCAGAATTTCGTTTATGTGAACACAAATTGATATTTATGAAAAATCCTACATCTAAAGTACATCTGCTAGAGTAATTTTCTAGAATATTCCACAAAACTCTAAACATACCGAACATTGCAAGGCTTCCCAAGAAGAACTAATTACAATGCCCAAATTAATATTTGAAGAAAATCTTGAAGCAATGGCTCTGTTCTCATTTAAATATGTGACTACTCTCTTTATAATGTGCAAAGCATTATAATCATTTATATATGTTCCAAGTGATATATTACTGAGTTGAACCTAGATTCCCCTTCTTTTGTTCTGGGTTCATAACCTTGCTGTATTATCTTCCATAACTCTATAGCTTGCTAATGCATAATTCAAGCCTCTCTTATTGACAAAAGGCGGCAGAAAGAAAGAATATTTCAATGCCACTTTCCCACGTAGATAGTATTGCTTTCACTTCAGCTGGTATCATTTCCATACTAAAGCCAAATCTTTTAAAGTACATTAAGTATCATTTTCATAGTTTATTCACAATTGATTCATTGGGACAACTACATCTGTTTACCTCCATCTTCTGAGACTACTTTATTGCAAGTTTTTTGTTGGGTTTTATTGGGTTTTTGGTTGGTTTTTTTTTTTGAAGTGGGTTTTTTACCAAAAGAAACTTCAGTTAAAATATTATGCACTAATGCATGACATCAGCTTCACACTAATCTTTTGATTTAACTAGAGCTTTGCTTTAGGACTAGTGTCACAGCTTCCCCCAATACAAGTGTGGAGCAGAACCATTTTGCCATCATCCTGCAAACCCTGTTCTAATCCCTTCCCTGTGTAAAGTAACTATAAACAGGCAAGTATCACATTCCCATGCATCTTTGAGTGGAGGTCAAATTTGCCCTTACAGTCAGTCAGCCATCTATGCAAAAATCCCATTGATGTTAGGGCAGTTTCTTCAAATACACACAGGTGGGAAGGAGAAGATAGTCCCTTTTTTTTTTCTTTTGCCCTTTTTCCATGTGGGTGATGGATACAGAGAACTCCAGCGGTTTTCAGTCTCCTCTGAGAAACAGACTGCCTTCCAATGGTACAAAAGTGATACAGGACCACAGATAGAGACAAAATAATTAAAAACAATTAAAGGCTCCAAGAAACAGCCAAGTATCAACCTTTTCTCATCATTACCTGGGCTGGTTAAGACTGTCAAGTTCTTGTGTCTCCACAGACACTCAGTTCAATGTCCTCTCATTAGAGCATTCTTTGGAAGCTTAAAACAGGACACATCTTCTTTTACAGACAGCTGTAGGGCAGCGAGCAGCTGCTCTCCCAGCAAAGGGAGATTGTCACCACACCCTTCCCAGTCCCTGCTGCGTGTGGCACAGCACACTGCGCTGTGCACGGAGCTGTGCCAGGTGAGGCTGCTCTGCAGCCTTCCTCCCTACTTCTGTGCTTTTATCTGAGCTGTGAAACCCTGCTCCCACCTCATCTCACTTGCCCTGGGCTCAGTCTGCAGCCACACACGCAGCATCCAGCACGACCCGTGCCGTCCCTTGGCTGCAGTAAGAGCAGAGCTTCAGGCAGGCCGGTGCATCCCGGAGCGCCAGGGCCCATCCCCACAGCAGGCAGCACCGTGCACTGCACCTCCCTTCTCCAAGCGGCAACTGGTTTGCCTCACAGGCAGCTTAAAGGCATTCAAGCAGGTAAGTGCCGTGGTCACAGGGGGAATTTGCCCCCGAGGCTGGTGCAGCATCACTTCTGCATGGCTGCCCATGGCAGCTTTAGCATCAGGAAATGTCTCTTACCGTACAGTGCCCAGCAGAGATGGACACCTAGCTAACAGGCCCTTTATAAAATGAAGGAAACTGTAATCTTACAAATTATTCTGCCAAAAGTGGCATGACAAATTATCAGAGGAGACCCTACAAGGCACCTGGACTCCTGGAATCATGTTTACCAAACCAGCCTCAGGAATAACACCATCTAGCTAGGTTTACAGCTCTGGTGCCTCTCTCTGTGCCACCTCAGTCTGTTTCTTGCAAGTTCAGCTTCCTGAAGCATTCTGGCTACAGTCAAAATGATTTCTCTAAATTTAGGATCTTGTTTATTTTTTTCTAAAAACTCTCAAAGACTCATTTTCTGCAGAATACTCAGAAAACACAGCTTGAGAAGCAAAATTCAGGTGGGTTTAATGGTGCCTCCAGCTGTGCCTCATTTTAAAGTCACTGTTTATTCAACAGAATTAATGCATAGCAGAATTAACTCAAGTTACCAAATACTTTAAATGTCATGGTCTGAAAAAGTAGCAGTTTAGGAGAGTAACACTGCTGCCACTTGGACTATTCCCCTTCTACTTGCCTCACCTTAAAAGCCATGGGATTTCTCCTATCATATGCTGTCAGAGGAGACAAAATGAAAATAACTTAGGTAACTTTGTAGGGAATTCCATATGTTTCTAACCCTGAAAGCACTAGTACTTTAGGGGTAGTGTAGGAAATGCTGCTGTGACATAAACCAGCAGCCTTACCAGCAGCCAGAAAAAGGCCTATGTCATTTTTGACACTTGCTCACTGCCTCTCCTTCCCCCTGGAATTTCACTTGGGTCTGCCTGGATTTAATTCTGGAACTTGCACTCAGCCTAGCTCAGGAAGTTCCTGCAGTCCTCACTGAGATGTGAGAGCAGAGCAGAGAGCAGAGCTCCCCCATTTGTGGCTGTGAGCGGGGAAGCAGGCAGGTCAGGGAGGGAGCCCAGCAGAGCCAAGCACGTGTGTCACTGCTGGCAGCAAGTGACAGCGAGCACAGGTCCCCTTCAGCACCCCAGTGCCAGCCCAGGGCCAGGGGCTGCAGGCAGCCTTGCCCTCACAGGGAACAGGGATGGCAGGCAACCAGAGACTGAGTACCTGAGCAAATATCCACATAATTCCATAGTTCTTGTTGGCAAATTTCCAAATACCTGTCTTTGTAAAGAGCCCCTAGAATCTACCCCTAGACCTACAGTACCTAGAGATAAAAAATGTGCTTCATGTCACACCTACACTAAGCATCCTCCTGTCCCTCTAACAATGCAGTCCAACACTCCCTAACAAGGACACTCTTTACTCTTGCCAACATTAAAAAAAAAATCGTATTGGGAAAAGCCAATCATTCCCATATCCATAGCAGGCTTTTGCACATGATCAGGAGCATGGCCACACAACTGATTTGCCATTTGTCGGGACAAGCAGGCAGGAAACCCCAGCAGAGGGGACAGGACTAGGCAGCTCCTGATGTGGACTTCTTGTAAACAGAAAGCTCTTCCCAGCTTGCAGCTTTGGAGAGGTCACCTCCTGTGTGGTGCAAGCAACCACCCACATCTACGTTCTCTGATGCAGGAGAGGAACACAAGGAAGAAAAGTCTGGGAAAGCAGTAGCCAGTAGACTGGTTACCACATTACATCCATGGTCTTCTGTGGGTGAGGTGACTGCAGTGACCTCCCACTGCTGGCTCCCGTGGGGAAGAACAGACCCTGCAGTGTCCCTGCAGCAGCAGCAGCAGCAGCAGCAGCAGCAGCAGCAGTAGCAGCAGCAGCAGCAGGACTCTTGTGAGAACTCATGGCAAAAGTAAGAAATGGTTTGGTTTGTGACCTACCTTCACAAAGAGAAGTCCCTCACAGAAGAACCATGTTTATTGGAGCACTGCTCCAGCACTCTGTAACAACCTGCAGACCTCAGAAACCACCACTGGCTCGTGAATTGTCCCAGGCAAAGGACAACACTGCCCTGTCCCAGAAAACTAAGCTGAATTCTGGGAGTAAGATGAACTGGAGGGTCAGTGTCCCTTTTACTTCATGTCATATCGTAAAAATGAATATTTAGAAGATAAATAAATCATTTTTCTCTGCTTAGAAAAACCTTCTGATGTTCCTGTGGTATTTTGGGTTGATGATGATGAGAGATGACATGCACAGCTTTTCACTTACAGAAAGGGAACATGAGCAACTCCTATTTTCTACATTCCTCACAAGTAACTCACCTGATGACACAGGAACAAACAAATCAAGCCATCTGTACCAATCTCACCTGAACAACTTGAATTTGAGGTACAAAGGATTTCACAAAGCAAAGAGCCAAGTGTCTGAAGCCATTTTAGTGTTGGACATTTTTTCTTAAGAGCTTTAAGCATCTCCAGCTCTTTTATCCAATGTACTACAAGGCATCTTAAAACATTCTGTATTACAGAATGCTATCTGAATGTACCCTCTAGCATCCTCAAAGGATTGCTCCAGTTCAGCATCTGCTTAAAACACTGAGCCTTCTTGCTTGCCTTTTTTATTTTTCCCTTCCTGCTTAGGGCTAATCAGTCTACTTGTTTCTCTAGAAGAGCAATATGCTTCTCAGAATGCCTTAGGTACTGGAGAGACCCTTCAGTCCACCCTCAACTACTCATAATTACACTTCTACCTCTGATTCACTCATCAGTCAAGAAAGCAGAGATCAAAAAAGGCATTCCCTTATTTTCTGTCAGAACATCATTCAGCCTAAGAACATTTTTGCAGAATAAGATGATTCACTGATATTAAATTATGTGCTTATTTTCAGAAGTTTCCCATCCATCTTCCCAGAAGCTGTCTGCACACTCCTCCTCTCATTTCAACAGAAGCCCTCTGCAACAGGCACACAACTCTTCTGGTTAGGTTTCAGAGTTTCTGCTCCATCTCCAAATTCTTTTCATCTCTCAAATTGTTGACTTTGCCCTTTTTGGCAGTGTTTTCACTCAATGGTGATTCCACTCTGAACTTCTCGCTCCACTTCTGGCCTCTCCTTAGTCCTGTTCTCAGCTGGAGCCTTCCTCAGAGACTGCTTTCCATCTGCTTCAATTTCAGGTGGTCAAAGCTTCGACCCTTACTGCTCTTTCATGGGCTTTCTTCCTCTTTCTTATGGCCCCATGAGCAACATCCACTGCAGTATTCCAACCCACACAGCTGGGAACCAAACAAATCCCTGCTCTGTGCCTGCTTCCTACCCACAACATACCCCTTCCTCTCTCACTAGCACAAGCATCCCTTACTTTGACCAGTAGCTGGTGGTCACTTTGGAAATACTTGCTTACATCCAACATGTACGGATTTATTTTTTTCCATGTACTATTTACTCTGTGACTAGCAGCCTCAAACAAAAGGGCATTTTTTTCTAGTGTTTTGGGATGGTTATGGTTTTCTTCCTCCCAAATGAAGTATTAATAAACCCATGGAAAAAAAAGGAAAAAAAGAAAAAAACAAAGCGAAACTATCTTTGTAACAGCTCCTGTATACTTGGAGATTGTTAATGATGTCATCACATGGGTACAGTCCCCCTTGAAAACTCCCAGAGTCTCATGGAAAGCAACTAAGAGGGGACCAGGTCTATGCTTTCAATTATCTTCAACTGCTTTACACCACTCGCTGCTCCAGAAAGAATGATTTCATAATTCATAATAAAAAACTAAGGTGAAAGTTTTTCATGTATCAACACACTCCATTTCATTTGTGTTACCTTCTAAACAGTGGGAGAGGCTGTTGTTCCTTACCTGTGAGCTCTCAGTGAATCCACTTGTGCTCTGTCTCTGAACACTGGACTGCCCTGAAGTGTGGGGTCCTCAAACACAGCAGAAGAGAAAGGAGAGAGCACAGGTGGAGAAGATTCTGCAATTTGGTGCTTTGCACAGAACTGCTGGCTTAAAAATAGTGGCTTGCAGGGAGGCTGGGAAATTTGACTTGTCATAAAATGCAACCTTTCCCCCAGTAATCCAACATATTTTAAGTATTAAGAATCGAATGAAGAAGTTACCTCTTGCTTTGTTCCAGGCCTTGGGACAGATCAGTTTTTCAAGGACAAATCCCCACCAATGTCAATGAATTCCAGCACTCCTGGTGGAACTGCTGAGATACACTCAAGGTAGCCCAGCATGGGAATATGGCAAGGAAGAACAAAACCAAGCACAGGCCTGGTCAGAAACTCTATAGGTGTAAGGAGGAGTGAACAGGAGGGATGCACTCCCACTAGAATAACAGGATTTTGTTGTTTTGTTGGCTCCAAACACCACACATGCTCTGATGCCTCCAGTAGGATAAACAACACCACAAAGTTTCCCAAAGCAACACATTTACAGGCATTACCATGAAAACTGCAGGGTATCAGTGCCTGGAAATCCCCCTAGTGAGAAATTTGTATCCTACAGTCAAGAGCAAATCACTTTTTGCACCGACCAGTATATGCTGTTTTCTAAAGAATAACACTCAGTTGTTTTCATTAAAGCTCAGTCTTTGATAGGACAGAGGCAGCAATTTATGCTAAGGTTTATCACTAAGAACTTTTAAGAGGTTTTAAAAAACAAACCTAAAAACTCTCTTGGCTTTCCAACTGGCTTAATTTTTTGTAGAATGCATCCATTTATACACAGCATTTCTGACAGAAGGAATTTCAAGAATGCAGCATGGTGGCAATGTAGCTGATTAGCCCTGTGGAGAAAGTTCCTCCAAGCTGGACTTTTGGTCAGTGTACAACATCCAGGATACAAAAATACTCTGGTGGTCTTTCCCTTCAGCCATAACAAAAGAGATCTCCTACACTTTAGCTAAAATAAATCACACACAAACCAGAGAGAGAGGGAGAGAGAGAGAGAGAGAGATGGCAGATACACTGAGAATCTGCAGTGTAGATAATCAAACCCTTTATTGTCTAAGTTACATTAGACTTGCAACACCATAAAAACCTGTTAAGAAGAAGAAACAGTAGATTGGTAGAGGTAGTAGAAAGTCCCTGTAACAGTCATAAAAGGGCTTTACAGGAGTGTGTCATGCCAAAAAAACTTATCACGTTGCTTAAAAGAGCTGATCAAAGCCCATTTGACTAAATAAATAAGAACACAATCATTTTAAATACTATGGTCTAACTAAAATAACAAATCAATACAATACAACGATAAAGAAAAAAAAAAAAAACAGAAATTGTGGGATTCACTTTCAAAAACAGATGGTCCTTAAGGTTGGTTTTCCCCCACCCACTCTTATTTCTTGTTTAATTAAGTGAAAATCTCACTTCTGTGCCATACACAGCATATAATTATTTAAACTGATTTCCCCTACTGTTGTTCTTCATGAAGCTAAATTATGATTGTAAACTTTGCTGATTAGTACCCTGGCAATGGCAGTAACAGCACTAGCTTCTCTGGCAAGAATTCAGGAAGAAAATTCCAGAAAGAAGATTCTGGCTCTAAATATTAACTCAGATTTTCTAGTTCAGCTTGCCAAAAAAAAATACAAGTTAAAAAAAGAGAGAATTTACAAATGTACACTACACTTTTGTGCCATTTTGGGTATAGAAGAGTTTTTAATAACTAAACCACAACAAACAGGTTAAGCAACTAGCTTTTTTGCATTCCTGAACTGTCACCATTACTTTCTCTCATGGAAAATATGACTCAGAAAAGCAACAAAACAAAAGAAAAAAAAGAAATTAAAAAAAATCAAAAACAAAGAGAAAGCTAGTGCAAACCCAAAATGATAATCATTAAGC
Source organism: Calcarius lapponicus (assembly GCA_039654755.1). Taxonomy (NCBI): domain Eukaryota; kingdom Metazoa; phylum Chordata; class Aves; order Passeriformes; family Fringillidae; genus Calcarius; species Calcarius lapponicus. Next base: position 95,811,223 of record CM077464.1, on the reverse strand, counting down.
AACACAGCAAAATATTTAACTTTTTCTTTTCTTTTTTTTTTTTTTTTGGTGTACAATGGAATGTGTCTATGCAACCTCCCTCAAAATAACTTCACAGAACAGTTAATTACAATCACTTTTAAGTACTTGCACAGACATTCCTAACTACACCGAGACTTACAGAGAACTCTGGTTTACATCTCGTGTAATAGCATAAGGAAAATCTAGTTTAAAAAAAATAAGTAAGAAAGTTAACTTGCATTGTTGCAAATGTTGCAAAGTAACAAAACCTGTCAAGTAATTCAAAACAAGTAACAAGTAGTATCCAGCCCAAATTGCTGACTAGATTTTGTTTTTTTAAAAGCAACCCCCCCGCCCACCTATTAGAACAGAACTGTTAGAACAGAAAGATCACGTTTTAAGGTTTTTTTCTGCCTTTTTTTTTAAACAAATCTTTTGTCAGAAGCCCATTTCTACAAAAACAGCACTATCCCATTACTGTATTAAGTAAACTGTGGTCTCACCTGTATTAAAGGTTAGCATCATTTCTGTACATGTAAAATTATTGCTTTTTTGAAAAATATATTTAGCATGCTAGTTGATTTTTTAACTCCATTTCCTGCCTTTACAAAATGTTACAATTTAAAAAAAACAAACAAACTAGTAAAGCTTTTGCAAAAATTTTCACAGAACATTTTCTTTCAAGGCAGCAGTAACTTTTGATAATGCATAAAATTATATGTGCAAAATCTGAAACTTTCAGAAATATTACCATCACACATAGTGTCACAGCAATAAGAAAAGAAAATATTTATATCTGTGGAATACATTTTTAATTGCTTACACTGCATGGTTTAACAACCTGTTATGTGCCACAACCCCACCTTGAAAACTTGCAGTTAAAGAGTTACTGTAGAAGAGGTATATAAAGCTTTTTTTTTTCTTTTTTTTTTTCCTAACACCACCAGTGATCACCAAATACAAGACATGACACATTTATATGAACATTAACCTGCCACCACAAAAGAAGTTCCTCCTCTTTCCAGAACATCAGTGGGCCCAAGGAGGAGCAGCAGCTGGTCTGCTGAACCAAAGGCAGGAGCAGAGAGCACCTTATGGCCCCAGGGCTGCCTGAATCCATTCAGTGACACCTTTTCTCTTCCAAACAGACAGATCAGCGGTGTTAGACAGCTGAATGTTTTATTTTCTCCTTTTTATTTTTTCATTAAGTGAAGACTTCCTTTGTGACCAGGTTGAAGAAAGTAGCCCTGTTACAAAAAAAGGTCCTGAGAGTAAAACACAGAAGCCTGTTTTTTTTTTTTTCTTAGTGTTCAACTAGCTTTTCTTTTCCAAAGCAGAATAGAAGCTTTTCTCGGGAAGTGTTTCAATTTCCATATTCACATACTATTAATGGTGCGCAGTCAAGAGCAAGAGCACTAGAAATGCAAGTGGTCCCCAAACTGTAATGAAACAAACCATTGCAGAATGACGGTCTTTCTCTTTAGTCCCTTTAATCCTTCATCAAGCATTGCTTTCTCAGCACCGAATGCCACCTTTTCCCTGCACCCCCCCATTCTTCCTCTCACTGTTGCTGTTTTGTTTTTTTTTTAATTTGCTTTTCAGCATGACAGGCAGTGGCAGTTTCATTAATTAATACTTCTCCAGCCCTCAAATCCACTGCTGTTTTTCAAATGTATCAAATAGTCATTGTGAGCATCAGGGAGGTTTTTGTTACAGTGCTTAACTTCTTCATGCTGTCCAAATCACATAAAGTTTAATTTTTCCAGTGTCTCAAACTTCTCTTGATTAATATAGATGCCTTGTGCCGCCACAGTGCTTGCCAACTCCACTGTTTATTATAAAGGAAATAAGGAACCATGGGACTGATTAGTACGTCAATTTCTATATATCTTGTGTAGCATCTTCATTTGTTTTAGGATGATTAACAGCGCGGGGGCACCCCCCTCCTGGCAGAGCCTGCTCCCAGCCCGGCGCAGCAGCTCCGGGTGCGGGCCTGGCTGGCAGGGGATGCTCTGGAGCGCGGGGGCTGCCGGGGCTCCTCCGCCCGGGATCTAGGTTCCCTTCCGGAGATGCAGCATGTGGGTGAGCTCTGCGCTGCTGTGGTCTCTGCCCTGCAAGAAGGACAACACGGGGAAAAGCTCATTCTCAGCCCTGCTCCCAGGCACGACCCTCCGGCAAGCTCTGCCGGCATTCGTTACCCTTTATTAGCATCACGTACATTCATCTTGACCCACCACGTGAGAACACTTTAGGGGTTTTGTTTCTTTAACGCATCTCCACCAAGAGCAAAGCGTGTTCAGGCCCATATAAAATCCCATATAAAGATGGACTAGAACAAGAAGTAACAGGACCTGGTGGAGCAGCTCAGAGAAGGCTGAGAACAAGAAGGGAAAGAAGAGGCCTCCAAAAAATGGAAATTATGTGCTAGCCAAAAGGGATTCACCACTAGATCAGTGTTTTAAAAAGGCTGAAATTTGAGGTCACAGAGGCAGCTAAATGAAGAAAAACTGAATTCTTGTGCAGGTCTGTCAAATGCTAAGGCGGCTTTTTCCCCCCCTTGTCATCTTCCTTTTATTTTCTTAGACAATTTTAATGAATAATTACTACTTTGAAAAGAAATAGCAGGGATATTCTAAAATCAAGTGAAATTAAAGATAACATCATGAATAAGTGGGAGCCTGCAGCTCCCAAGAAAAGCTTTAAAATGACATTTAGAACATCAGTGTCGGAACAATGCAGTTTACAATCCTGATCCTAAAACAACATGGCAAGATTAATCTTACATAAATGCATTATCCTTAAGCTAAAGTCTTGATGAAGTGAAACAGACCATTTTAAATTAATGCAACATAAAATACAGCACCCATGTAAAATCCAAGCAAGTTTCAAGCTGTGCCTATGGCAGCCCTCGAAATAGCTAAAGAAAGCCCAGCTCTGGTTGACATAATGTATTAAGTGCATCTCTTTTGTTAATAGATTTAGAAAATTCCTAATTAAACCTGGCCCGAGATTCATGACATTTACCAGTCAAAGTTTGGTTTTAAGTCGGAAAGATTTGCAACAAAATTAAAGAAAAAAAAAGCTGCTGTACAGACTGCAGTATATTTGAAATGTAGGAAACAGTAACTGAATGAGAGACGTGATAAAACTTCCTTAGTTGGATGCTGAATTTCCCGCAGTAAACTAAGAAAGATGCTTTACATTTTTGCGCGGCTGCATCATGCCTGAGAGACACAGCCACAACTCCAGGAGGAGGCATTCATCACTGGAACGCCTCGCATCGAACCGGCTCCATGTACACAGGGGAGCACAGCAGAGCTTCACAGGGCTGGGGAGCAGGGAGGGAAGGGGAAGGGAGGGATGGCAGGCCCCTTGCCCCACTCCCCCCTGGGCAGAAGCTGGAAAAGGGGTGTAATTAGGGGCCCTCTTCTGGGGTGGACAGCCTGCGAGGTGGTGAAGGCGTGCCCTGCATGTCACAGACCACACAGCACAAGGGAAGCCGGAGAAGGACAATCCATCCTCCCCACACCTGCAAGGACAGCGCAGAGGGGCTGGAGGTGCTGTGTGGCTGGGCCCCTCTCAGGCACAGCTGTGCTCTCAGTTTCACTGGCGAACAGAACCTGAGCTTCTCATGTGCCAAAACCCACCCAGGGGCTCACCCGCCTGTACTCACACCACCCCAAGGTATGGTCACATTTTGAACCAGCTGATACAGAGTTGGATTGAACTGTTCCTGAAATGAATTTTTTTTCCATTTTAAAAACTAGGCTTTCTTCACTTTCAGTGTGAAACCCTCAGCTTCCATGCCAAAAGCTGCTCTCATAGCAACTTCCAGAGCTTTTCCCCAGTTCACAGGAAAAGCCCAGTTTGTGTGCATGTTAATGTGCCGGAGAGACAGATCACTGCATGACATTGAAGTAAACTGCAAGGAGCACAGATACCACTGCAGTTTGCTAGCAAGGGACGAGTGTTGGGACAAGAACCAGAGCTCCAAATCCTGTCTCTAATGCTCATAAAGTAACAGACGTACAGCACATGCATATTACTCAGATGCCAGTACAGCAGCCTCCATGGTTCCTTGATTGTTTGCATTATAATCTCCATATGTATGAACGAGACAAATTAGGTTGCCATTTATTTGTTCATTATCTATTATTTTGATTAATGGAATTCTTGTTCTCAGAATAACTATTTAAAAATAACATTTGCAATAATGAGGACTGAACTATTAATCATGATCTTTGGAAGAAACTCTGCAAGGAACTGGGGCAAGACATTTCATATGAACAAATGTCATAAATAGGACTTCTAACAGACAGTACTAGAATTTTGAGTGCAAGAAAACCCAAACCAGCCAAACTAAGAAATCAATAGTTTAAATAAGTTTTTAATCTGGGTTATGTTTTTTTTGCCTCCTCCCTTTCTCTGTAAAGTTGCTTTAGGACAAGCAGAGCCATAGTGTTGCTGGACTATAAAAATATTACAGGTAACAGATGTCCCCAGCTTTTCCCCCAGGCTCCTTTACAACACATATATAGACATGTATATTTTGTTTTCTTGATGACTCTTTCCAATCTTTCTATCCCCCAAGCTCGGGCTATTCATATTTACATGGTTTCAAGTACTGAATGCTGCAAGAAATATTTTTGAATACTTATAGTGGAGAAAATAAAGGTTTATGGACCCATTAATGAAGGGTCACACAGTAGGTACATGTGACCTACTACTGCACACCAGTCTTTTCAGTGAATGAGGCCCAAAAACTGGGGTGTCCAAAGCTGTTTCACAAAAAAGGCAGATCACAGCCTTCTGGCATGGGGACAGCTTCACCCCGAGAACTCAGGATACCAACAGTCTGGGTTTCTCCCTGGGCTGCAGCTTCTAATTGATTTTCTGTAAATAAAAGACTGTTTATCTGGAGAGGAGAAAGGTTAAAGTTTTGGGGATTTTCCTTGTTTCACTCACACAGAAGATGGAGAACTTGGTGTCTCTGCCTCCAGGGCTGCAGATATGATTCACGTACATATACACTCAATTAGAGAGAGCTCTCCCTTCACTGCTAACCAGGAAATCAGGCCTTTTTAAAACCTAATTTCTTGTCCCTTAAAATTTTTAGAGTGTATTGATTGACACTGATAGAGCATAAACTACATTTCTAAAGCAGGCCAGGTTTTTATATGGCTTTAAAAACACAGAAGGAGTCAAAACTCACGGCGTATGTGTTAGAAACTTCCACTACTGCTGTCACCACAGTGAAAAGCAGGCTCCAGACTGACTCCTGTACCTCTGGGAATTTGGCTTCTGGCTGCAGCATCAGGCAGTGCCTCTGAAATGACCCCACGCTTTAGGAGAGCCTTGCTTTGAGACACACACACGCGGTAGAAGGGGCCCCTTCTGAAGGGGAGCCAGCTTTTGTCTTGCCATGTACGTGCAATTGGAGTGTACTCCCCGAATCCATGCCTGCTAAATCGTGTCTCTGGATGTTGCTTAAGAGTATGCCAAATTAAGATACATATTCATTCTGGATAAGCAAGTTTAATTATGTATATACTGGGATATTTAGCATTTATAAAAATATTCAGAATATTCAATATGTTTAATATGGCAGCTTTTCAAGAGAATCTGTGACTTAGCACAGATTGTATTGACTTGGGGTATGTAATGAGCATTTTTTGTCCTTTAGAAAAAGAAGAGTAGGAAATATTCCAAAGTTCATGGGAAATTAATTTTATGTAAAAATGTCATTTGGTTGGGTTTTTTGTTTAAAGCATTCAGGTAGAAATAAGAAACCATGATAAATAATGTTATGAATGAACATTTTATTTCCTACATTTCATTTATATTTCATTGGTGCTGATAACAAAGCATGAAACACAGGCCAGTGCTAATAGTAGCAAAACTGTGTGTTTGATCTTTTTTTACACACTCCTATAGGTAACCTTCTTTTCACAGATGCTGAACACCTGCACCTCCTGTTGGTGGTTCACTACCCTAAAACAGGGTTCTTATTTAGACACCTAAATATAGTTTTAGCTGGTTCATTTTTGAAAAAACCTGGCTGTAGAACCTATTTTTAACACGCAGAATTAGAATTATTCTGTGATAAAGCTGCTATTCAACGTGGCACTGCTGTAAGCTACCATGCTGGGGGATTTTAAAAGCCCTACCTAACATTGTTTCCTGAAAGAAACCTTTAGAGATGACTAGAGAAGGGCTGACTAGAGAAGGGAATGGTGGAACCGTGAAATACTAATGTTAATATTTTTACTCTTTAGCAGACTACTCAGGGGAAGCTATTTTACCTGTGAGGTGGAAACATTATGTAAAGTGAATCATTTCCACTTGACATAAAAAAAACCCCTCTTCCCTTCTAAAACTACCACAGAGGTAACTATTGTTTCTTGCTCGGAGCATGTGCATGGCACTTCTGTAACTTGAACTGACTTTACACCCTAAACTCTCATGAATAGATCTGTCCCCAATTAAGAAATGAAATGAAGACATGGAGTGACAACGTCTAAAGTGGGAAATGGTAATGTTAACGGAATGCTGCAGGCACCGTTCTCACTGAGAGCTCATTTCTGTGCTTCTAAAGGCCCCCACAGCTGCCTGTGGAAATGAGAGCATTCCCTCTGTAACGCCCAGGGACTGTGCAGGTGGAGTCTGCTGGGGCAGCACAATGCCTGCCTGCCACGAGAGCCAGCGAAACAGCAGACAACTGAGTAATCCCCCCGACACAGACGCTGACAAATTGAGACAAAGGTTGGTACTGAGGAGCAAACAAGACAAAAGAAAAGGAACGATCTCCTGCAGGAGTGATCACACCATATCTTCTGTGGAAGAAATACTGACTGGCATGAGAGGAAGCCATTGAAGAAGCTAACCCCTACTCGCTGCTCTGCTGTACTGAGAGATGCTGTAATTTCATCAAATGCTTCAAAGGCAGAGTGGCAGATAGAGAGAGCAAGCTGCCTTCACCTTGAAGAAGTTAGTCAATAAATTCTGGCATGACAATAATTTATAAAGACAAGATTACAAGTCACTTAATTGTGCAGTAGTATAACCCAAATTACAAAGAGAGTCCAGATGGGGTCTGAGCTGACACATTTCTTTTTGGATATATACGGCCATTCCACAATTTTTTGGAAATGTATTTCCAACTTTGACTTTATATTGTCTTCTAGAAGAAAGCCCAGACACCTTCAGAATGTGATCTCAACTATACATGAGGAGAGAAAACCATGAGTATGAAAAGATGAAAGAGCATCTTACAAGATGCTTAGGTTTACAAATCTGTGTTACTAAACTGATGAGAACCAAAGACTGACTAGCTGAGTGAGTTGGCAGAGCTGCAGTGTTTCACTCTGTTACACTGTGTCTGTGTCCCTGTTACTCAGAGATGTGTCCTTGCACAGTTTTATCAGATAAGCATCTTAAGGCGGACACTGCAACATAACTTTGCAGCTACTGTCCCACAAAAGCACAGCAAACACTGCCCACAACAACAAATGAGGTGCTACGCCATCTTGGAAACTTTATGGAAATTGTTGGCCACTCCTATGGCTTGGTGTCAATTCAGACACTTCTGTGACAGAGGCTGGGTTCTCCATGCAGCCTTTGGGCCAGAAAGATGCAAGGGCACAGACAAGGTGCCAAGAGTCTTCATGAAGGGTGCAGCACATGAACTAGTCAGTGCACTGGTGCCCAGTGAGAATGTTTACTGAGCAAGTAGAAAATTCCTAAACTTCATCGTGTTGGGAGTAGCATGGAGATGCATTCTCTAAGCATGGCTAAAACCACCTGCAACAGTTTTTTAAGAGACAGAACAGGGGCTGCTATAGTGAAAATTAAACTAAGAATGAGGATGAAAGGAAAAGCGAGTGATGTGGAAGCAGTTTCACAATGGAAGGGCAGTGCCCATGAGAAGGTTTGGTCTGAAACAAATCTGCCAAACTGCAAATGGAATGGGAAGGTCCAGGCTATGACACTATTCTCCAATGACATAAGATGCACAAAACAAATTCAGTTTAAAGATTTTCTATACAACAGCTTTGTCACGTATAGTTCAGAGCTCTGAGAAATGTTTGTTAAGACAGGAAACTGTATACTAGAAACAGGAAAGCACACTAACAGAGTCCATGGAAACTGGTGGGTGAGAGCTTTTCAAAGTCAGATACTGGGTATCAGGGTGCAAATACTCTTCAGAAAAATACAGACTAAATGTTAGTTGTCTTCTTGCAGCAGAAAACGTGTTAATTGTATGAGCAAATTCCCAGGAATTCTTTATGTACTATCTCACTATTACATGTCAGTGCACATTACAGGGTTACCCATCCTACCCAGTCCCCAAGTAAGCCAGTAACATGTTTATTTAAACACTAACTACCTTCTTTAAAATTAACTGACTTTATATATATCAGATTCTGATAAAATGCTTTAAAAATTTAAGAGCTAAAAATTAAGCAATACCATTATTATTTATACACGTTATAAAACAGTCAGTGCTTTAGTGATGAGTATCACTCTGCAATTTTTTCCCAGCTACCACATTAAAAACCAAACACCCAATTAATTGTAAAACATACTTGTTTTGGGGCATCTGCGGAGGTGGTGTGAACTTCAGTACCTCGGAGTCCATTAGACTCAAACACCACTGTGGGAACAAGGGGGCTTGTTAACAGATGAACATTCAAGCTTCGTTAGTGTGTGTACATTATTTGAGACCATTACAGATTAACCACGTTCAAAAAAAGACACCAGCTCCTAGCCTGTGGCCGGAAAATACCAATTTACCGTAACACTTACTGTAAGAGAGTGTGCTAATGGCAGCCTAGGGCCACTGCCCTTTTTAATTCAGACTTCAGCGCTGAAGAAAGCAATCACTGACAACATTAATTATCAGTGTATGTGTAAAGGGACCCTCTTCTTGCATTACTTACCATTTGGCTTCTGTCATTTTGCATCAGACTGGCTTATGTATGCATCATTCACACTTTTGAGGAGGAACCTGCTACTCTCACTGTCTCATGCAATGCTCAGGAGGGCTCACAACACTGGTGGCTTCAGCATCCTCCAGCTTCAACCACAAATCATGGCAGGTTAAAAAAGGCTGGCAGGGATTTCCCATTTTAAGGCTGACCAGTCTGAGGGAAAATCTCGTTTTCCACAAAAATGTTCCTGTCAACAGCAACGATGAGGCAAAACAAAGCCTTATGTTGTGCTGAAAGGGGTACTTTGATTTCAATTTGTGCTGGTGGCAACAGAATTCATTAGCATATTCATTTCTGAGTACCCTACTCTCTAATTAAAATAAAACATTTGCAAACAGACTTATCTTAAATGCATTGCAATTTTATGGAGTTCGGGCAGGGATCAGGTAAGCAATATTTGGAGAACAAGAGCAATAGTCATAAAAATAAAAAACATGTCTATTAGATTTAGGTACTGGAATTACTTAGGCTAACATGGTACGTGAAATGTAATTCTTGGCATTTTGTTAGCTGAATCTGAAAGCAGGCAAGTGGGAAAGGGAGAAAGCAATAGCGAGTGTGGAAAGATACCTGTGTGGGACCTCTGATGAGTCCTGAGGTGGCTGGGCTGGGTAAAGCATTTTCCACATTCTCTGCAGACACAGTCTCCTTGGCGTGTTTGTGTCCTGAGCATCCCTGTAGTCAGGAGAGAGGGAGGGAATTGGGGGGGGGGGGGAGGGAGAGGAGAGAGGAAAGTTGAGAAGAAAACATTATGCCAGAAGAAAACATCATTAGTATGTCTAATGTGTCATTATGTGAGGCTACCTTCAGGCCCTGGATGACAACTGTCAGCCTTCATCTAGGCACTGGCTGACAGGCCAGGCACACACAGGACTGCAAGAATGCATAAATTACATTGAATTAAAAAATGCTCCCCATGATGTGCCCGCACCAGGACTGGCATGTCAGGTGTGCGCTTTTCAGAGCAGCTGGATCCACTTCTCAGCCATCACCCAGCTTTGTCAAGCAGTACATCAGGCAAATCAAAGTGACTCCAGCGTGGCGGAGACAAGTCACATGGATAATAGGAAGTGAGTAGGACCAGAGCCCGACTGTCCCCCCCAGGCGGCAATACCTCAGAGACAAATGCAGAGCGAGCGCAGCCATCGCAGACTGATCAAACCTTTCGCCCCTGCCTACCTGCCTGCCGGTGCTGCTCTGACCCCGGACCTCTGAGGCACAGACGAAAGACATCTGTGAATGAAAGTGTCATTCCGGACATTTTGAGCTGGTAGCAGCACAGCAGCCTTCCCCCAGCCCTGGGTAAACATGTTTTCTAGGCCATTAGCATTTGTGGAAAACCGCTCAAACCTCTCCTTTTTCTCCAAAGGTCAGTTTACAGCATCTGACTTAAAGGGCTGGTCTTTGTCTTTTTGCTGCTGATCAAAAAAGACACATTTGACTTTTATTGGGCTTTTTTATTATTTAAAAAAATGTTTGAACATCATCTTTTCTATTTTGGTAAAACACCCTCTTTGGAAGAAAAGAGTTGATGTTTCCATTTGTCACTGGAATACTTTGGCTTTTAAAGAAATTCAAGAGGGATGTCAACAGAAGTGAAGTTTCAGCTTTTCTTTCCTACTCCTCCCCTCCCCCCAGTTACAACATTTAAATAGAATAAAATTGTGACAAAAAAAGTGGCAACAAAAAACCTCCATACAACTGAAAAAACAGCTGCAGGATGCCACAAGATTAATCCAAAATATGGATGCTACATCTGAAAATGAATGGAGAAGAAGAAAGCTGCCATTTAATCTGCTGGTATAACACTAAGCATCCTGGGATGGTTTTCACCAGACCATACACTGCAAAGAAATGTCCTGCTGCAAAAAAACTCCTAACACCCCAACTCACAGATTGTTTTCTTCTTTTATAATAGCACCTCCTGCAGATGGCAGCACAGTCTGCATAATGCACCTGAATACTCACAAAATTAAGTTTCTGACTGTCAAATACAAGATCATGATTTGGGGGAAAATCCAGATCAGGTACACACACACACACAAAAAAAAAACCCAAACAAACAAGCAAACAAAAAAATTCTAGGGAAAAAAAACCCTAAAGAAATTTTTTTTTAAAAATCATGTCAGTGTTCTAAATATCAATGAGAACCTTGCTGAACTGTAACAGGATGGGTTTGCCTTGTAAGGAAGGCAGGATTAAAGCAGGATTTCTGAGCTGTTAGGGGCACTTCTCCCCTCACTGCCCAGATCTGTAGCTGCAAGCTGGAGAGCAAAGCTGAGGGAAGTGTGTGGGGGAACCAGCAGTGGCCTTTGCAGGAGTGCCACACTGACTGCTGGACAGGCAGGGACTGGCAGAGCAGCTCTGTGAGGCCAGGACAGCTGGGTTCCTCAGGTCGTGGTCCTGATACCTCTGGAAAGACATTTAATCCCTCTGTAACCCACGTTTCCTTCTGTTGAAGAGAATACACTTATCTCCATCACCAATTTGATCCACCAGCCTTCATGAAAGCAGCGCTCCCACCCATGAGGGAAGGTTGAGCATGCTGTTTGTAAACCAATGTATAAACACCAAGGATGAGTGGGTTAAGATTTCCACCTAGCCCCTCCCTAGCACTCACTATGGGATTTATTCAATAAGCAGGTGGAAAAAATTGATTGCTTCCAGGTGTATTTGCCATTGTTGCATTTCCCAGGTAGCACCAGAAGGCTTTTGATAGTTCAGAAGTTTGAGCCATGGGTGTGAGTCATCACTCAGGTTATCCTCTAGGTGAACAAAAGGGGGTGGATGACTACAGGTGTTCGATAATTCAGGTAAAGGAACACCACTGTGTGAACGGGAGCTCCTGTGAAATCCATGCTCAAAGCTGGTCTCAAAGGAGCCGCAAAGAAAGAGTGCATCTGCTGCCATAACCCACCCCTTCCTAATATATAAATGGCACAAATAAAATAAATAACCTCTATTAAATGTAACAGTAAGATTCTCTCCACAGGCATTTCGGAAGACTGGGAAGTGTGAAACAAACCTAGCCTAGCACAGCAAGCTTCATGTTTGCAGCTGTATCACAGCAGTACACACAACAACTCTCTTCCAAGGACACACTGGAACAAACACAAACATCAAAGAAAGGATCCCAAAAACAAATGCAGCCACTCAAAAGGAAGTTGAAAACTGTACTACAACACACTAAAATAATCTAGCGTGATCCAAGATGACATCACATACCAAAAACCCCAAGGAAAGTCTATTGGGAATATTCAACTGAGGGGAAAAAACCATGACAAACAGTATACATAATCCAGATTTTTGGATGTCCTTTATGTCATAATTACCATATTCACATTACAGTATTAAAGCCAAATGGGATGATGCATACTGACTCAGAGGACTCAGCCTATCTAGAGCCATATGTTATTTCAGATGAAGTTCAATTACCCTCCTCTGTTTGCAGTTGGTAGGATCTCGTTCCTTTTGCCTGAAGCAGCTTTTTATTTGAGTGCTATGAAAAACAGCCGTCATGCCAATTGGTTGGGAGAAACATCAGCAACCTGGAAGTTGTATATAAAACCAAGACAAGCTACATTAAAAAATAAAAAAAGAGATTTCAAATTCTGAAAACTTGATTGCTGTAAAACACTTGGAATGAAAGAAGAGGTTTCAAAGCAGAGATGGGCACTAAATAACTTCCAGTTACAACGTCTCTAGAAATCACTGCTCAGCAAAAACATTTTGGCAATAAAATCCCTCTTTTAAAAGGCAGGTAAACAGAGACCTCTTTAAAAACCCTGCCCCTATTTTACTTTGTTCCAAAAGTCATCATGAATTTTCTAAAAGGTCCTCGCCTTCACTTAGTCATCTTCTATTTCCTAGCTTTTACTGTTTTTCTCTTATCCCTCCTAACGTGGCTGGGAGCTCCCTGGATCAGTAAGATTTCTCTGAGCAGGCTGACACAATGTACTGTTAAATAACATCACGGAGGGCACCCACGCGAAGGTACCCCAAGTTGGGAGTGCTACAATTAACTGGTACTTAGAGCAGGAAGTGGGCAGGGAGGAACTTTAGACAACAATCCACTGGGATGGCGAAAGCAAAGCCGACTGGACAAAAAAAAAAAACCTAAGGAACACTGAAACTGTAGTTTCAGACACTTCCTCTGCTTCCTTAACAAAACTCAGGAGGAGCCTGATGTTGGCTGCAATCATCATGCAGGCCCCAAGCTCCTGTGAAATGATCTGCTCAATAAATAGCAGGCCCCTCACAGCACCACCTTTGGAGCGACTGAGCAGAACTGACAACGGAGGTGGCTCAAAGGTACCACTCACTCATGGCCTATGTCAGGCAGATTCTGCCCTCCTGTCTCCTCCAAAAGGCTCTTCCATCAAGACCTGACTTAACACTCTGGGCTCCTTCCTTGCCTCAACTTGCACACACCTTCAGGGCACTAGACCACAGCTGTCCTTAAGACTACCACCTTCCAAGGGTCCTGGATTTTGTACCGCTTGCAAAAGCTCCATTTCACACATGTTTTTGACAAAACAGAGTGCATTATGTCAAGTGAGGACACCAGAACACTGGCCCAGAATGTGTACTCTTTTCATGAGGAGTTGATTTGCATGACTCCTACAAAGAGAAGAAGGGTATAAAAAGTAACACGGTTTACAAGTGGTAAGAGGTGAGACTACAGCTCCAATTCTCTTCCCCTACAGACACACACACCTCATGTGTAAACAATCAGTGTGATTTTCAGTTTCCACTGAGACAAACTAATTCTGGTAGATCATCAGAAGAGTATGGTTTCAAATGCAAATACGTAGATGTATTTTTATTTATGCAGCCGTTTAACATTTTAGTCCCCAAACTTTGAAACTGGTTATTTGCACAACTGATTCTTCTGCTTATGCGAATTAGCAGGCAAATGTCCAGCTCTACCTCTTTTTAATTATAAGCATAAAAAAAGATCAAAAGACTAATTTGAAAAATACTTAGTAGCCTTTGATATGGACAAGGAAGATCTCAAGACTTTTGTCAAGAAAGACAAAGGACACTGACAAGCGATTATCCCTCTGTGTTGTCGAAAGACTTGTTTGCAGACAAAATTGAACAAAACCTCCAAAATAACATCAGAGATAAGCCCCAGAGGATGTTTATTTTGCCTGAAGCAAAAAGATGATGATGTGTGCCAGCACCAGCATATCAGGGGGATCTTCCTGTGACAGCACATCTGTGTAACTCTAGCCTGCTTGAAGCAAGGGGACAAAGGAACAGCAGTACTCCACGTGGAACCAGATACATTTAACCTGAGACAGAAATGTCACACAGTGCACAAGGGGGGATGCTGCAATGTTAAGAGAGCAGTAAACAAACCTATTCAAGCCTATCCAACAATGATAAAAACAGTGAACTTATAATTCTAACTGTTAAGGCAGAGAAGGAAAAACCTGGGAAACAGCATGTCATGGTTCTGAACAAAGAAGGAACAAACAAGCTACATCCTCAGCAATGGAAGGGCTTGTTAAAATCTTACCTGTGTGATCTAGGACAGGGCTGTTGGCACCACAGGTTTGGTACAGTGAAGCAAGGTCCTTTGGAATGTATGTTTTAAAGATATTCAAAATGTCCAAATGTTTCTCATGCCCATCTGATCCCAGATCCTGTTTGCTGGAGTGTAAAGCCGGAGGAACTCCCACGGCACCAGGCTGAGGCTGCAGCACTGGACTGGCTCGTGCTACTGCCGTGCAGTTTGCCAATGTCCTCATCTCATTTCCAGCCTTCACGTGAGGCTCCCTCTGAGGCACGGGCGGCTCTTCGTGTTTAGGGTACTGCTCACTCTTACACAGGGGATGGTACTGCAGCGGGGGGGTGTATTTGGCTTTCATGGAGTCGGATGCACAGTGCTTACCTGGAGAGGCAAAACCAGTACTTCCTTGGGGAACCACATACTTTTCCACTTGCTTACTGTTAGTGGGCTGCGTTCCAGGCCTCGATATCACTGTTTGAGTAGGTGTTACACTTCTGCTGTAGGTTCCCATTTGTGGGAGTTTGGAATTTGCTTCGTATTTGCTTTTTTGTTGCGCTGCTATGCTGCACTGCTCCTGGGAATGGTTTAACTTGGGTTGTCTGTACCCATCCAGGCCTGACACACGTGAAGCACAGTGGCCGAGCGCGTGACTGTCCTTTGACGGATGCGTACTCCCGGACTTCGCAGCCATCCCGACAGAAATGGAGCTGGATTTAGAACCTGGCAACGCACTTGGCACTTGAGTACGTGTAAATCTGGCAATGGGCAAAGGCTGGCATTCCTTCCCACCAAGAACAGGAGGGGGGCCAGTGCGCCCACTCCTCGCCAGAAAGACCAGGTTGGTTTTAATACTCTTGAATCCATTTTGTTGAACCCACGGGGGGTACCATCGAGTTACAGCTGATTTTGTGCAAAATTCTTTTGTGCATCCACAGGACTTCAGGGTAGTAGGTCTTGTGACTGCAGAAAGGACACAGGTAGACAATTAAAGCAGCCTGCAAGGATGTATTCAGATATTTATTGCATGAATTATCCCTTGTTGATTTTTCACTCAAATCGAGTGGAGCTACCTCTAGAGCTTCAGCACCTTTTTCTATCAGAGGATGCTCCCTGTGCAAGTCTAGCAAATTTTCTCTAGCACGACTAGCCTGCACTTCAAGTGACGTTTTCAAGTCCATGACCATGTCTAAAGATGTCTGGCCCAAACCAGAAGCAAAGCTAGCAATGTGACTGGAGCAAGGAAGCCCTTGGCTGTGATGAAATGCTGGCATCTTTATGTCTGCAGAACCTTGGTATTTTGAAAAGGGTTCCTTGATGACACTCTCCAGTGCTGAGACCAGAGCAGGAATCTCTGGTTTAGATTCCCTGGCTTCGTTCTCTCTGGCGTTGCAGCCTCCCAGCTTTGGGAGTTCATCCAACTGAGATGTTATCATTGGGGTTTCCTCTTCGGGGAAGTTGCAGCGGTATGGCTTTCCATCTGAATGGGAGAAACAAAAAAACATCACTGTCATTTTACACAGAAAGAAGCCCAAAAGACAAAGAAGAATTCAAGATTAGAAGAGGACAAACTTTGACATTACTATGGTAATGATGTGCTACAGACCAAATGTACTGTATGAGCAAGAAAATCTTGAAATAAGACACAAGAGTTCAATTTACTTTTAAAGATGACTGTGTAGTCTGGATAAACTCTCTAGTACTGCATGTTCATGACATTTTGAGAAAAAACAATTCAATAACATACCCATGTTAAAATTCTGGGACTGTGAGAAAAATAAACAAATCTGCAACCATTTAATGCTTTAACAAAAGCAAAGATAATGGAGCCAGATAAAGCTGACCTAGTTAAAGGTCTGTCAGTGCTTCCATTACAAGCCCCTATTTTCAAAGGGTTTATAACTCAGCAATAAAAATTGTCTCCACACGGAAACCAACCATATAAGCAGGTATAGCATACAGAATAAATTGCCCACTTAAGGGAGACTTTGCAGTGGCCAAGTATAAAAGATGAGTTATAGAGGATGTAAATTTTGAATTTTCTGTCCTTTAGTTTAAAGCAGGTATTTTTCTTCTGGTTTCCTTAATTTTTTTTTCTTTATAACATACATTTATGTTTGAGTCAAAGTTTAGGAAAACTTTGTGACTGCTCAATCCATAGGAAGATAAGAATCCAACATGTCAGCCATTTAGACTACAGAATTCAAAATACACTTTTAATTTTCCTCATTTTCTTTTTCATTTCTCAGCTTTCCAGAGAATATTTATCCACCTAACATATGTCCTGGAAAGGGAGCATACTGGCCAGTAATTAAAACTGTTTAGGGTGAAAGAGAATAGTAGGAATTGTTTTGCTGGGAGTGTGGCTGCATCTGCCTGCTCTCCTGATGCTGACCTCTGAGAGCCACTGATGAAGCCAATGAATCCCTTTAAATCAGTTCACAGATCAATTCCACAGAGATTTTCACCACAGCGGTAATGCTTACTGCACTGAATCCATTTAGCATGTAACTGAATTGAATCATCTGACAAACTTTCAGTTTCAATTAACACGCAGTTAATGAGCCACTGCCAGGCAAATATAAGGAGACCGTGCTCCATCTAAAACGTCACCAGTCCAAAGTGATCACATCCATACAGGAGGGGTGAGAAGGGGAAAGGAGTGAACTGCTCTAGAGCTGCAGATCCTCTCCCATCAGCTCAGAAAAGCCAGCCCTTCAGAGAAGCGAGCGCCGTTCGTTCGTTAGCGCGGGGCACTGCCACGGGCACTATTCTGCAATGGAAGAGCCACGCCGCTGGCTGGAGCTGCTCTGCACATGAAGTCTACTTAGCCTCACCTTCAATTCAAGCAAAAACATTCTTAAGCTTTTGTTTAATTCGAGGTAATTAGGGTAAAAATAACCCATAGGTTTACAGCCTTGCAGGGCTGAATGCTCACTCTGCTAAGATCGTTTTCCTTTCGAACTCTCCAAGGGGGTATATTCAGGGGGGAAAAATCCCCACAACCCAGAAACTTGTTTTTTCCATGTTGCAGGCGACAAGGTTTTGGGAAAGCACGTGCCCAGCACCACTAGCCAAATGTACAGTTTGAAACAAAGACACTGCATGCAGCAGTGAAATCTGACACTGCACATCTGTGTTGTTTTCAAAGTATATCTGTCAAAGCTCAAAATACTTGTGCTCTTAAATAATATTTTAAGGCTTCTCTTTATGATCACAAGGAGTGGCTGCTTTGATCACTGTAGTAAATAATAAAGCAAAGCAAAAACAAATCCTTTGGATGCAGCAGTACTCAGTGGAGAGAGAACCGACCTGCTGGCTGTACTGAGCAGAGGAGGGAGGTGGGAGACCACTGCCAGCCCCGTTCCACAGACTACACAGCTGGGAGGCTCTTGGTCC
Source organism: Calcarius lapponicus (assembly GCA_039654755.1). NCBI lineage: Eukaryota > Metazoa > Chordata > Aves > Passeriformes > Fringillidae > Calcarius > Calcarius lapponicus. Next base: position 95,793,319 of record CM077464.1, on the reverse strand, counting down.
ACCTCTGCAGCTGTGATGAAGGGGGGCAGCATCAGCAATATAATATCTGCAACTCCCAGGTTGCTCTGAGTACCACAGACATTCCTGCATGTCAAAATCTATGTACCAAGCTCTTTCAGCAAGGAGGACAAGGTCAGACTGTGGGAGGTGGCACATCTCAGATCTGGGCTTGGTCTTTAGGTCTGGACTCTTCAGTTTAGGTCTGTACCTGGGGAAGGGAGGAGTAGGAGAAAGCAAAGAGACAGCCCACAGTCCCATGTGCTCCCATAAAGCCTGGGACTGCAAATTTTGAGGTGGATGCAGGCCCTTTTGCCCTATTGCCTAGTGCGTCCATCTATAAAAAAGGGATTTTTCAGGTGGAAAATGTAACACAGAGCAGGAAAATGATGAGGACATTTCTGAGGTGTATAGGCCTGCAGTTGCCCCAATGCTGTCAGTGCATTAGATGAAAATTTGTAAGGCTATTACAAAACACAACCATAAGCTTCTAACACCTCTTCATGGTGTCTTGCTAGACTCAATTCCTCTGATGTCTCACAAGAACAGTAATGAACATACCAGGAATAATTTTAAAGCTTCGATCAGGAGGCTCAATAGCAGTATCTGTGCTACTTTTTTTTAAGCTGTACTTAAAAAAGAAAAAAACCAAAACAACAAAACAACAACAACAAATGAATGAACAAGCAAAAACCCAAACAAATACAAAACCCCACATCCACACCCTACTTCCCAAGATTTGGACAGAAAATTTCACCTGCAGGCCAACTCAGACTTCCTTATCAGTACAAAGCACAGCCTATGCTCTTCCCTAGTCCCATCCTGCCCTCCACCAGGGATCCAACACTCAGATCTCAACACCCAGACTGCCTTGTGCCATCCTTCCCATCATGGCAGGTGGTCCAGGCTGGGCAGTGAGCAGGTAACAAAAGCCAGGTGGAAGAGGGGATGCAGGCAAGAGCATGGGAAGATGGTAAGCATACTCAAAGATACAGGTAAAGTCTTTTCAGAAAAATAAATTAAATTTATTTCTGCCTGTTTCCAGCTACTTGCCCCGGCTGAAAAGGGGGTACTAATACTCCTTTTAAATCACTGGTATAAAATATTGTTCGAACCAGCCCAGTGCAGGCATTACTGTCACCGGAAACTTTTGAAATTTTATTATGGCCAGGTCAAAGCAAAAAGCCATGAATGAGATGGCTTCTGCTTGATCTCCAGGGACTATAACTCACACTCCCCATTGAAAGAATTCTTGGCTAAGCACGCTCTTGCTTTTATCCTACAGTCTCCATCATCTCCTTATATTTTGTCTCAATTCCTTTGTTTCTTACCCCAAACAGCTGTTTTTATCTCTTGTACTTTAGAGTGAGAAAGGTCCTTTTACTTAAGGAGAAGTGTTACAGTTTTTCTGTATCACAGATACCTGGGCAACAGCTAAAGCAGGAGTTTTCCAAGGCACCTAGCTAGGAGGTGGCTGCTGATGCCACCGCCAGTTTCACCGCAGCTTCAAGTATCAACAGCATCACAGGCCACAGGGAAAGCAGAGCAGGAGAGTGCAAAACACTTAACTAGATGAAAACCATGGTCTAGAAACACAAGAATATTGAGGGATTTGAGCAGTTTCTCACAAGTACACCTAATGCCCTCACCCAGTTACTCACACACAGAGATAAAAGCAACTCCCCTTCTCCCCAACACATATATCCCTCTCCTCTCTTTCTCTCCCTCTCCCTCACATGCATAAACTCCACTTGTTTTCCTCCCAGCACTGTTTCTCCACAAAACAGAACTTCAGAATGGGCTGCACAGCTGTTTTAATTCATGAGGCTTCCTATAAAGTAAACCAGGCTACAAGGCTGAGGACAATGAAATCGTGATCTCTATTCAGAAGAGCAGAACTGGCTAGAAATTGGCCCCTTTTCTGGCTAGTGTTACAGCACTAGGAGTCTGAGGAAAAGGAGCAGATGTGGTGTGTTTGATTTTCAGTAAACATTTGATAGTGATTTGCACTTTGAGAGGAATACTGTGGCTTGATTTGAAAACTGACTGCAAATAAATCATGATAAAAGCAAAGGATAACATGGGAAGAAGGTGCAATATTGCAAAGACCTGTGTTAGGTCCTATTTCACTTGGTATTTTCTTTAATGTTCCAGAAGAGATTCTAGACAGCATGCTAACTTAAATCTCCAGGAAATATCACATTTGGAGGAGCTGCAAAAATAATGGAGACAAGGAAATAATGCACAGGGACTCAGAGAGAATAGAAACGCAGTCTGAAAATAATCAAATGAGATTCATTCTGGGGAAGAAAAGCAGGCTAAGACAATTGAAGGGAAATGATCCAAAAAAATCCATGCAGTGGAAAGGCAAAATCTGGGAAGAAGCAATGTTGAAAATAACTGATGTTACAATAGACAGCAAGTTAAATATGACTGTACTAGATGAAGTTCTTCAGCTTAACTTTCAGAGATAAAAGCACACATTATAAAAACAAAAATAAAACTATCCCTCTGAAGAAGACACAATGGCCATGCAGGTCACACTGGGTTTTGAATATAGAAAATATATGAAAAACATATATAAAAAAATCTATATAAATATTTACACACAATAATAATAGGCACTATGCAAAAGCCCACAGTAAGCATAATGCAGTGGGACCCAGCAGGGGAAAAAAAGGCAAAAAGCAGTTTTGCCACAGAAAATTCAGGTCTTTTATTCTGTGAAAGGAAGGTTCAGCAAAAACGGTCCATGCCCCTAGAGTATCTGTGCAGATCTGCAAATACAGGTAAGTCAGAAGGAGTTCAGAGAACTGCCACAGAAAAGTAACCCCCCCCCCAGAAAATAAAGACAAAGAGTTTCCCCACATGGCTGAGGGAAGACAGAAGGGTGACAGGCCAATGTCTGCAGCCTCCCCAGGAGCTCAAGCTCCAGAAGAATTATGTCATCCTGAGCACTGGAGTCTACCAACAACAACCAGATACACTTGCACGCAGAAAAACTCATGATTAACAGAAATACAGAAATAATAAATTAAAAAAAAAAAAAAAAAAGATAACACATATTTGCAGCTCAAGGAATAAATGTCAAGGGAAGAGGCAAAACACCACTTGGACTGTAAAACCCGCATGGACAAAACCATGGACTATCAACACATAAAAATCCATCTTTTTCATAGGGAGGCACAAAGCATGAGTTACTCCTCCCCTTTGCTCTCTCAGCACAGCAAAGCAAAACCTTGCATTAGCCAGCATCCACACACTAACTGTTTCACAGACATATGCCAAAAAACTATATGCCTTCCTTTCATATTAATTCCAGACACACTTAGCTTAAGAAAGAACTCTTGGAGCATTCAACAGCGAGCCCATGACACTCCTTAGCAGCAGGTTTATCCTGTGAGCCCAGCTCACCTGTTCAGAGACCTAGGGTCTGTTTTTCAGAGGAGGATTTGTCTTAGCTGAGCCATGCCCCCTGTTCCAGCTGCCTGTGGGTCAAGTTTTATACTCCACACACTGCCCACTACTTTCCCTGCCTTCTGATCCAGTTTTGCTTCTCAGAGGATCCCATGTGGTGGCAACGTGGGCATGAGGTGAGACCCAACTCCTACAAAACCTCTCAGGTTTTCTTACAGCACGAGACCACGTGCCACAATGACATCCTGGGAAAATAAAGTTATGCTGTTTTGATAGGAGATGCAGCTTCTCATCTGCAAAGCTCCTCTTGCTTTACACACTGTTAGATGTTTTGAGGGGCTCCTACATGAGCTCCCCAACAATTCAGAGAAAGATCAAGGACTAGACTGGAGCACTCAGCACCACAGGATGGGGGGTAGGGTAGCAGCTAAGAAGGAGATACTGAGGCTAGAAAGCACACAATCAGCTAATATCCCTGCTTTCCCTCCAATGAATTTTAGAATTGACGGTGAGTGGTTTTGGCTGAGGTTTGACATTTTTAACAGGGCAGAAACCCAGCACAGCTCTTGATGCTGGCTGACACAGATGGTTTGTCAGTCAGACAGCACACCCTGTCCCACAGAGGTTTCCCTCCAGCTACACAGGGGGGGGAAAGAGTGTAATGCTGTCCCACACCACAGCCCAGGAGCACATGGAAAGCAAGTCCCAGGTGCCCCGAGAAGTCCTGCCTTCATCTGGTCATGAGCAAGATGCTTCTGGTTTATATTACACTGCTTTTTTTCTTATTTCTTTAGAGTACTTTTTGTTGTGGCTAGTTGTTGGGATGTTAGTTCCACAAAATCAGCTATACATTTCTAGCGATACATCCTCAGCAAATAAACCCAGGCCAAGGGCTTACCAATCAGAAGTAGCAGCTCCCCTTCGGTAGAGTTTGCACTGTCTCCCCATTCTCCTTTTCTACATCTAAATTTTAATGATTTCCGACTGACTTTTTAAACTCAAAGCCAGTAATTTCAAGGAAAGCATCCTGATGGGAACTCTTTACTTTCTATTAAGTATTTATTGGGGATGATGTCTATGAAAATCCATGATGTCACAAGGAGAAAGATAACTGCTGCTTTGTTCTGGTTTTCTTGGGGGGGGGGGGGGGGGGTAATGGGCACAGAGTGGAAAAGCAATTATCTGATGGAAAAAAAAAAACAAACTTTTTTTTAGGCACTTTCCTGGTTTTGGCCAGGAAAGGGTTAATTTTCTGCAAAACCTCGGAGGGGGCATGGCCAGGACCCGAGGACCCTAATGTTATTTGATACCACCTTAGATCATTGTGGGTGGAGGGGAAAGGGACATTCTCTCACTGCTTAGGAGAGGGAGAAACCTAGAGATCAGACAAGTGCTACATTTGTTTGTTGCTGGTTTCTTTTCTTTTCCACTGTAAATAGTTTCTTTGTCTTATACCTCTTATTATTAATATTGTTTCTGTTTGGTTTTTTATCTCATTTCTGTTTCCAGTAAATTGCTCATCTCAGTCTGTGAGTTTTGCTTTTGTGCTTCCAATACAAGGGAGAGAAGGAAGAGACCAGCAGAAGCATGACATTAGTGGGAGTTCCAAACTGAAGAATAATATTCCTAAAGCACAACAGGCACCCTAGAGTAACAAAATTTAACATTTTTACACCATTTACTTCCCAAACAGTACTACTGCTGTTGCCACAATGATTATATGACTAACGGTGGTGTCTTTAATTCAATTTTTTTTATGACCACGCTATTTTTCAGCTAATTTTTCTTTCTTCTTTTTTTTTCAGGCTTCCCTTTATAGAACAACAATGTACTGGTTTATTTCAAAGTCCCTTTTCCTTCATTTCACTAACTTTATCCTCTGCAATTTCTCACTTTAGCTGCAAGTTACTTTTTACCGTCGCTGTCAAATGCATCATCCTTCCAAATTGGAAGAGTGCAAACAGCTGAAGGGCTCCCTTGCATTGTTCATCTCCTTTCCCCTGCAGAATTGGGCGACACTGCAGGGGACAAAAGCAGGACAGGCCAGCCGAGCCCGAGCCCACCACTTCCAATGCTTCCCAGTCTCCATTTGACTAATCTCTCCAGCATTGTCCAGCAGGACACCTGCTGCTTATGAAAACAAAACCCACAGAGCACTTACAATCCAGACAGCAAAAAACATGAATAGGTGACCATCAGATTTAATGAAGTTTGTTCAGTTCTGGACTGCACGTGTTGAGATTTCTGAATTATTTTAGATTATTAGTGTTATTAACATCAGAGATACTGCACTGGTTTGGCATTTCAGAAAGAATCTGAAATGTCACCAAAGTGAATGGAAAAAGTACAAAAATTTTAGTTGATTACATTTGAAACTTAACCTTTTAAGATGAGTGAAATCTGAGTCTGAGAACAGTAACAGTACAGCACACAAAAGACCCCTCTCTACAAGGTATTCCCTAGCTCAGTAAAATTACAAATTCCTCCACAGAGCAGAAACACTTTAGAGTTATGTCACACTTCAAGATCTTTTTTTTTTTTCCAAAAGAAAAGGGAGGTCTGAAAACATCTGCACAGCTACAGATGCAAATGGCAGCAAGGTTACTGGAATTTCAAGCATAATCAAGAGAATAGGCACCAACAAAGTAACTAAGAAACTAGGCTGGAAAGGGTATCAGGTCCAAAATCTCTCAGAATGAAGTACACATTGTTAGGTACTGGAAAAACAGGCCTGAAAGTTCACAGTGAACTTTTTCTCTCCAGCTACAATTTTTTTCTAAGACTATTTGTCTTCGTTGTTATCTAGGGGACTGATGCTACAAGGCTCCCGAACATCAAGTGGCTGAACCAGCAGCTCTATGTGCAAATTATTCCAATATCCTCTCGCACAGTACTTTTTCATCATCCTCAGCTTTGCACCAGCGCACATCAGGTGCAAAAAGCTTTGTAGTGAATCCCAAACACAAATCCTCTTCCAGGGCAGATGCTTTGGGATCTGTCTCCCAGGTATCATCCCTTCCAGACACAACACAGACATGGGGCTTATGGAAGGAAAGCATCCACAGCAGGGCACTTAATGAAGTGAAAGTGCAAATGTGGGCAAAATGGCTGCTGCTGGCAGTGTGCCACAGACATGACGTTTTCACTGTTCATCACATTTCTCTGTACCTCCTTTGTGACATTTTTTGATAAGTCATTCTATACATGGTACACAGGAATTCTGGGCAGTGGCAGAGCTAGTCGTGACTTACCAGTCCTTTCACCCATGTATTTCTCACAGAGGTCTGTGAGCATATTCTCTGCCCAGCAGCAGGCAAAAAGCCCCACAAAACAGTATGTACTGAAGCTGTAGCTCCTGTTATCACAGCCTTTCTAAGTGCCTTTCTCTACCTCCATCCATATTATATCGACCCAAGGGTAGTGAAGACTTTACTGGGTCTTCCACTATTTGAGAACGAAGTTTGTCCTTTATCTAGAGCTGAGGACAGGGGACACTGGTCTGAGCAGTTCTAAATAGTAAGGCTTCAGGTAATGCATCTGATCCCCATCCTGATGCCACATCCTGCTCTCATCTCCAGCAGAGCCTCTTCTGGGACTTGGGACTGGACTTTCCCGCTCATGGCCCACAGCCCCTCTTTGCCCTCTGAGCTTCAAGAGCGTCCTGATGTCTTCCTATCTCACAGAGAGCTGTTTCAGCTACAGTCTGGATCCTGGGAAAAGGTGAAGGAATCGTAAGTACTTACCTAAAACTTGGGGGTAAAATAAAGGGCCAGAGGAATACACATACAATACCAATACAAACACATTCAAAGGCACTGCTTGCCAAAATGGAACTGTACAATTTGGCATTGCCTTAAATGTTGCTGCTCATAATATACTTAAAGAAAATTATGGGGTATAAAACCCCTGGAATGTTCTGCAAAATTAGGAAGTGATTAGGCCAGATGATACCAATTTGACTCTTAATATAGCAATTTCAGAGTTAACAGCAATACAACAGGACTGTTCCAAAACCTAGGCAGAATACCTCCAGTAAGCTCTGTAGCTGCTGCACATTTCTCTGTGTGTGGCCCTGCCTGTGAAGTTTGGTTCAGGTAGATGGAGGAAAAAGAAAGGGTCTGAGACCATTAACACAGCAGGATACATAATTAAATTTGAGAGTTGGGTTTGGGCAAGGGCTATTGTGGGTTTTGTGGGTATTGGTTCTTTTCTTTTAATTTAAGGCATAGGAAGAGAAGCGCAATTGGCTTTGATGCGTCAAAAATACTTGCAGAGGAGATGGAAAATCATGACTCAGATTTTTTTAAGCAAGTGGCAGCTTGCCTATACAATCCCTCCAAACATAGATCCAAACAGTTGTAAATCTTCCTGGAGATTTTTCCTTTCATTCCAACAGTCAGATTTGCCACAATGTCTGCTCCACAGCATCTTCTTGACCACCACCTGTTCATCTTCCTTCAAGTGCATTAAGGAGGAAAGCTTTCCAGGCCAGGACTGTGGACTGGCAGCCGTCCCATACAGCTTAACATTCCTCATCCAGTATTTCATTTCTCCCATCATTTGTTAAGCATGGGTAGCGTACTGCCATACATCATAAAGCCCTTTACTACAGCTACTCAATCTAAAAACAGAGGGTACAGCTGTGCTGCCAGCCAGCATTCTGCAGAAATTCCTCAGCTACAGCCGGCAAGCCCAGCGTGGTAACAGAGGCAGCAGTCACAGAAATCAGGAGCTCTGCATGACCTAATTTACCTTGTTTCTCCTGCTGAAGGCCACGCTACCATAGCTGGTGACTCTGCTAACAGACTTAAAGCAGTCAGGAATCTCTACTGTGCACAAAAAATACAGGAACACGTGACAGAAAAGGGAACTTAGATTGCGAGTATTGCACAGATTTAAAGATTTTGTAGTTATACAGTGCTTGGACAGAAAATACGCTTTCTTGCGCTTACTGTTTTTCTGGCTTTCAGAGGAAAGAGGAAATGGAAGGAAACAGGGTTGGAATAGGGCAAGAAGTACATACCATTAAACCCAAGACATAGGCTGGACAGAACTATGATTCTTTGACCGCCGCTGGAAACTGGATGGAAACCGGATGCCTTTGGTGAGGTATGACATTGCTGGATCGTAATTAGCACCATTATGTGGTGCTGCAAGCACATGGCAGGAGAGATGAGGGACCAAGCCCTGCAGAGTTTCCTCAAGGCAGAAGAAGGACCTATGCTACTAAACATCAAGAGTTTATTTGGAAAGCTCTGCTCTGTATGGACCAAAGGGAACCAGGGCTACCGAGGAGGATGTGACTGTAGGCACAAGGGCAACCTTTGGCTACTCAGCCAAGGGCACTGACGCAGTGCCCAGTGCAGCTGAATTGCAGCAAAGGCACTGTCCATGTGTGCCCACCAAAGGCACTGTCCGTGTGTGCTCACCAAAGGCACTGTCCATGTGTGCCCACCAAAGGCACTGTCCGTGTGTGCCCACCAAAGGCACTGTCCATGTCACACAGGCTGCAGCCCAGAGCCAAAGGCCTCAAGAGAAGAGGCTGGAGGTGCCAGACCCAGCTCTCCTGCAGCCGCCTCTGGCTTGGCATTGGCAGTGTTTGCCCCTTTTGACTGCACAGAACAGGGGTTTTTGCAGGTTGGTTAATTGCTACAAAAGCAGCTTCCCTTTCCCCTTCCTTCCACTACCCTCCCTTGGGGTAGCAAGGACAATGGAAGGCACTTCTGGAAAAGTGAATGGTCCTTGAGACCTGGCCTGAAACAACTCCTGACAGCCTCATGCAGATCACTGAAGACATCAGCCATTTACTGGCAACTTCCATAATCCCCTTGAAGGGCTGACAGACAAAGCAGGCTGGAACCTAGCACCACCACACAGCAGCAGAAAGGGCAGCTGTCCACAGGCAAAATGTGCTCTAAAAGGGATTTGGAGCTTCAGCATATTTCCTGACTCCATTCCCTTTATACTGAGGAGTAAATTTGAGAGCTCACGAGAACACCAGAACTCTGGGTTCACTTACATTCTTCCTTTTAAAGGAAAGAAAAAATTTTTCATTTTGTAAAAATGAGTAAAGGGAAAAAATAACTTTCAGGATGTCATTTAAAAGACAAAACAAATAAATACCAACATCTATTAAACTCTGGTGGAACAGACAGAGAAAGTCCTCTGTTTGGGAAAGAAGTCAGATGAGAATCATCCCAGGGTGCATCATCTAACTCAAAAAGGTCAGGAGACAAGGGTCTCAAAGATGCCTTGAAAAAAAGAAGAACCAGCTGTAAACTTGTTTTAATGAATCTTTCAAATAACAGAAACTTTGTTATGCTAAAGGATGATGGGGAAGACAAAGCAAATCCTTTGAAAAGTGGCAATAGAAACACATCACTTAAAATAAGCTTCAGAGACAATGCAACAGTAATTCTGCACCTGTGAGCCATGATTATTTATATCACCGCCTCATTTTAATAACAGCTGTGTGAAAATGCTAAAACATTATTAAATCTGAAACTAACTACTGCATCTAGCACATAGGAAGCTTCTCCACTTTCCAATTAGCACCAAGGCTTAAGCGTTAAAAGCAGCAGAAGCAAAAGAAATGCTGAAAAACACTGCCACAGGCTGGCTTAAAATGGAATTTCTCCTTTTCAAAAGGATTAAAAACAGAAAACCGAACAACCAAATGCACACATCCAGAAGGGCAAGAAAGTACTTCAGATTTATTTCCTTCCCCCAGCACTCATTTTATTGCATTCCTTACAAGTGAGCAGATAAGTCTATTTAAGGACAACTTAAAAACTTGGTTTAATAAAAAATAATTTCTACACATGTACCTGCAGCATTCTGCAGCACCACTCTGGGTGAGAGGCTCCCTTAACCTCGCTGGCATCTCTCACCTCCATACTGAGAGCAAGCCCCAGGAAAGATCCCTACCATGGGATTAACAGTGGAAGACTTTAACATGTCGATGATCAGTTATTTATGAGGTGTCCTTAAACAGAAAGAAGTTTGACATTTCAGTGCAAAGCTTGTCTGCTCAGACATGCAGACCTGGCAGGATGGAAGAGCATCTTACTGGGAACAAGGAATAAGCTGCACCAGCTCCTGGGCAAGGCTTCTGTGGCGTGGTGTATTTTTGTAGGAAGCAGTACTGACACCTCTCCTCTTGAGGAGTTCAAGTGTTAATTATTCCCCGGTGTTAAGGACTTACAGGGACCTGATTTTTTGGAAGCTCAGGAAGGCCATCTGCCTTCCCAGCAGCACACAATAGGTGAGAACAACTCTACTGGGGAGTGGATGCACTGGGGAGGGATGAGGGGAACTAAGGTAACCAAACCACCCTCACCTCACTGCCCCAGACGTGTATCAATTGCAGGGTCTGTTTTTATGCACATAACACTCCACGGGAAAAAAAATAAAATAAAACAAAAAAATTATGTAGCTAATAATGAAAGAGTTCCTTGGATCTCCAATATGACTTCCTCATCGTTTACCCACAGCCTTCTGTTACAAATGGCAGGACACCACCTATTCCAACCACAGCTGGCCCCTTAAGACTGCTTCTAGACAGAAATAAAACTTGTCTACAGAAGAATGGGCTTAAGAAATTAATCTGGTTAATTCAGATTCTTAAATAGTAGAAAATCATACCGAAAAACAGATGTTTACCCAGATATTTACTGAGTGAGTGAGTGAGTGTGTGTGTGTGTGTGTGTCTTCCCAGGACCATCACATACAGAAGTACTTAGTACCACAACTGCTCTGACAAAATGCAGATTAAGCCAGCGTCACAAAAATAAAAATGTTTTGAAAATCCTTCTCAAAGTCAGAGTAATTTAAAATCTATTCACTAAGAGGCAATTAATCTGCAATTTAATCCACCCGCACACCTGACTACAGGCAAGACCCAGGCGATAACTAGTCCTTATGTACAGACATCGATCACATCGAGCCAATTTCAGCTGTAGTTCCTTAAGCAAAAGGAACACACAGCCTCTGAAGGGACTTCGGGCCGTTGTGAGGGATGTTCCATGGCAAACCCAGCAGCCATCCCTGGAGTTCAGCCACACGCTCTGGGCCCTGCGGAGCTCACACTGGCACCTTCACCTGCGCACAGGTAACGGGCCCACCTGAAACCCAGGGACTCACTGCCATGTGCAGCGCGTCCAGCCTTCTCCTGCCACCAACACCCCCACCGCAGCTCCCCAAAGAGCCCAGGGACACCCGTTTGTACAGGACATCGCCCTGCAGACAGCTCGGGTATTTTCGCTGTCACTGACGGCGCAGTCACTTTTCCTGCACGCCGATGTCAGTCCCTGGCTCGGCAGCAAGCAGGCACCGGGCAGCTGCGGGATGCTGAGCAGGAGAGCAGGCCGGGCAAGAGGAGGAGGAGGAGGAGAAGGAGGAGGAGGAGGAGGAGGAGGAGGAGGAGGAGGAGGAGGAAGGGAAGGGAGGTGCTGGTGCCGGCATTGGCCGCCAGGTGGCGCCGCCGCCCAGCGGATGCTGCCGGCGCCGCTTCCCAAAGGCAGCGCCGCCGCCTCCGGGGTCTCCAGCCGGGACCTGCTCCGGATGCTGCCCGAGCGTCCCGCTCCAAACCCCACCCACGGCCCAACAACCCCCGCACAAACAAAAAGCAAACAAACTAGAACAGGAAAAATGAAAATAAAAACAAAAAATAAAAATAAAAGTAAAGAATCCCCACAAAAAATTCCCTGCCATCCATAACCAAATTCATACATGTCATTCCATCTCTGGGTATTGGGGACACAAGTCCTTTGGGCCCCTGCCAGAGATGTGGGGCAAAGCGACGCTCCATCAAGTGGCAAACGCTCCCTGCAGGACTGAGGTGTGCTGATGCGGTGGGTGATGACATCCAAATCACCCTAAGTCAATGTGTCTGCCACTATCAAGAAAATATACCTGTAATTACTTGGGGAGTAATTACAGAAGGACCAGGCGTTTTCTATATAATGAACTGGATTATATAATTACTTTTTAAACCAAATTCTCTTCATTTAAATAGTTCCTAACAGGTTAATATAGATTAATTTACAAGGAAGCACCGTGTTTGCAGATGGTGGAAAGGCATCCATTTTAAGGGAGACAAAACCTCCAGCAAAGCTGCTCTGACTTTTGTTCACTACCCCTACTATGTAAAAAAAATCCCTGTCAAAACAGGCCAAAGTTTGGGTGGTCAGCAGGAGGATGAGGTAATGCCAACCTCTATCCTTTCCAGAGTGTCCTCCTTGATGCATGGTAATCAGCCCACATGTTCCTTTCCACAGGAAAGGATGGCTTGAACTTTCCTAGCAAAGCCACTGGGGAAAATACAGAAACATGGGAGAAGAGAATACAAAGACCTCACAAATGCAAAAACCTCTGCCTGCCAAGTGCTAATTGACAGAACATTCTTGCCAATTAAAAAAGTGCTCTGCTAGTGGGAGAAGCTTCACTTAGAGCTAACAGGAAAGTAAACTAATAAGCAGTAACTTGCGCAAGAAAACAGGTATCTGTGGAGATGGCAGACGACATTTGCAACCAGGTCAGTTCTAAACTACTCCAGACTGCTGGTTTGTGGTTACAGGAGGGCAAATTAAGATGTTGCAACAACACATTATTAAATTCAGTATGTTCGGAGAGTGCACGTGAACAAAGACTTCAGATTTTGCCAAATGTAGCAAGGAAGAAGTTCAATATTGTGTTCTGAATTCAACTTAAGACAAAGACCAGGAGAAGGATAAATGGAGCCAACTCTATTCTCAGGGGGAAAAAATCAATTCTTTAGAGGAAGGAGTCCTGAAATAAAGACCTAGGTTTTTTGAAGCAATGAAAGATTTTGGGTACTCCTATTTTATGACATTAAAACATACTCTGTATCCTTCCATTCACAAGGCAGAGCTTCCAGAAAACAAGCACACTTCATCATGCTCTGCACAATGTGCACACCTTCTGCCACTGGGCACCCAAGTGCACTTGGCCTTTCTGGCATTTGTTTTCACTTCCAGCTTAAGAAACAATTAGAGCAAACCACTGACTCTTCCCAGCTGCCTCACCTGATGCCTCACTTTTCTACTTCACTATCTGGGAATGGAAAATAACAGCAGCCAAGTCAGAACACGCAGTTTAAGGATGTTTTGCTAAGTTTTACAAAAAGCAGCACTTCTGAAGTAAATTCTCAAAAAAATTGACTTGGTTTAAAAATTTAAAGTTAATTCACATAATTCCTTCATTATTTCAGAATGAAAGTTCCCTGAAAAACAGAAGAGCATAAATGAGCACTGAGTTTACCAGGGACTTTCCAAGGCTCTGACATAATTTTGCGTATTTGTTGATGAAATACTGGCTTTCCCAAGCTCATTGCTGACAATTCCTCCTTCCCCTTGTCTTTTGTTTTTTCTTCTTGAAGAGCCTTTAAAGTTTTCTTTTGTCTATAATTAAGAAATTTTGCACTGTGAGGTACCTCCTTTCATCTTCGTTGTGCTGTGCAAGAAGGCTTCCCATGAGAAGGGAATGCTTGGCATGGTTTCCAGATAAACCAGGTCTGTATTTAGGGTCACAGGTGTGAAAGCCACCCTTTTCAGCAGCATACAGAGTTCAGCAGCAAGCACTTTCTGCCAACTATGAAGCTGAGTCAACTGCTCCATCTCCTCCACTAAAGGACTTTACCCCAAGAATTTTCTCCTTTGCCCTTCCTGTCTGAATCTTCATGGCTGTCTTTCTGTATTTTTCAGCCTCTGGAAAAGCTCATTGCTTAGGTATAATGCCTTTTACCTTTATCACAACTATAAAGACGTCTTCTGGATCTCTTTTCCCCACACCCTTCCAGAATATTCTGAACACATCCTTCTTGCTAGTCATTTATACTCTCCTCCTCTGTCCTTCTGTCTTGCTCCATTCTCTGCTTCATGAGAAAAAAAAAATTAGAGAGTGGATGGTTTTGTAGTTAAAGACAACGAAAGACATTCCAAGCCACAGTTTTTGGGTTTACTACATACTTTAGTCCCATAAACAACCATGAGAAAGTTGTTCAATCCCTCTGAGATTAAAGTTCTCTATCCTCTGGAGGAGGAGCACTGCTGCTCAAAGTGAGAGCATCTCAGCTCCAGCTAACTGAGATTTGTCCTCTAGTCAACTCAGCTCTGCACACAGAAGCCTCTGTGTTAATTTCAGTTGTGGTTCCTTCATCACCTGCCCTGGCCAGGACAGAGAACTTAATAAGCTGGTACACTTCCAGTTTTGAAGATGTAATGCACTGAAAACAGCCTTGCTGATCCTAAGTCCTCATCAGATCTAGTCCTCATCATTTATTACAGCTGAGCATTTACATCACAGTTTGTAAACTCCTATTCCTGCTTTTGGTTATTTCTTCTTTTGAATCTAGTTAACTAGTTGCAGTGAAGCTCAGCGTAAGGCAAGAAAAGTCACAATCATTATGAAAAAAGGTATATTTAAAATAAACAGCCCTTTACATTGCCCTTGCCTTTTTCCTTGTCCCAACATCTCTGAACCCCATTCTTTACCTCTTCTCAGTTTTCATTATACTTTCAGTGCACTGTTGAAAAACTTCAGGCAAAGTTGAAAAACTTCCTTTAGGCAGAAACTCTTACCGAAGAAATTCATGCTCCCTTAACCTAAACATAAAATTCAGACTTCAATTAAACTACTGTGAATTTCATACAGCTGAGTATTACTGGCACTTGCACTGTGCTAAATGTTTTCTTGCTGCTTAGTAGCTGGACTTCAAAGTGACGTACAGTTTTACCCTGGAAATCCTCTCAACAGACAAAACATAAAACTTTTAAGACTCTGGAGTACTTTCAATATTGTGATAAAGTACAATCCTCATTTTCAAACAAATCAAGGGTGTAAGTGCCACAGCAGCTCTTCTAAAAACCACTTCATTTGGTTTACCTAAAAAATGTTACTGCAGTGTCATACTCCTGCATTTATAATGAGAAGTGCCTTTAAAATTGAGCTGAATTTTTTATGCATGTCCTATTTTGGTTAAAAATTGATCTACTGCTACTGATAGTAAATTTAAGCTGTAATGTTAAGAACATAAACCTATATTTTTAATAGAGATTGTTTCTATGTAACCTAATTATCCAGGTTACTATCTGAGTCATCTTGTTACTAGGCTGAAAAAAACCCCAGAAAAACAAAGCAATACTTTGTCTAACATTACTGAATCACAAGAAATTAATTATTTTCTGTGGAAAGCAGAGGTTTTAGTATTATAGCATCACACTGCTACAAACAATACTTTCAAAATAAGCATATTTAGATCTCAGACTCATTTTAAGTAGCTCTCATGATTTTTTTTTCTAACCTTCACTTTAAAAGAAAGTATGAGAAATTTAATGAATGAGCTCAGTTAAAGTTGTCTCCAAATTCTGGGCTGACGGGTTCTGCAATCCAAGTTGAAAGGCACAAGGAGGGGTAGTGAGGGGTTTCTCTATCCCTCTGCCAGCCTTACTACACTCAAATCCTTGCCAATTTAGTCTTCTCCGTTCCACAGACTCTCTCTGCAAGAGATGGCTGCAGCCTCAGAATGGAGAGTCACCACTGAACAAGTCTCACCTTTTCTTTGAAACTCTCTCTGAGGAGGTTTTCCATTCCCCCAAAGCTGGAAACAGACAAACAACAGCCCATGTTTTACCATGGTTGTCTTGTTGCAGGCGGGTGCCACCCTACCTCTTCTAACCAAGCTCCTTCCTGCATCTAAGAGGATCTAAAAAATCCCTCACTTGATGGGGCCTGTCCTCTAAGACATGAAGACTCGGGGTGATAATGGGTCAGTACAGTCTAAAGATAGATCAGCTTGCTCTAACAGCTTAACAGCTCGTTACAGGCAGCTGTAGCACTTAATGAGGCAAAGAACAACAAACTCTGCTCCTTCGAGGTTCTGCTCCCAACTGCTGGGAGTGGCATTTGCCAACTTGGCCAAAAAAAAATTAAAACTACAAAACAAAAACAAAACCAAAACAAAAGAAAGAAAGAAAGAAACAAACAAAAAACCCAGACAGAAGCAAGAAAGAGAAAAATCATCATTTTACTACTCATCACTAAGTTAATCTCAGAGCTGATGACAGGATCTGCATATCCCAGATGCAAAGCCTGTGTCTAGAAGTGATACTGGCCAGAGATAGTGTAAATCAAGTCTGCCTACTCACTCACTGAACTGGTATCAGGACAGGCTCTCCAGCAAACTGCTGGAAATGGATGCCACCTCCACCACATCTGATGATCAGTTTAAAGGGAAAACAGGAAAGCTGTTGGACTGGCAGCTCTTTTCTTTTTCCTTCCCTGAACTCCAACACCAGATTAGCAGCCTGGCAGACAGTTACAGGTCTTCACCCATTCTCAACCTACGTGTTCTATCAAGCACTGCCAAGAAAGAGCCCTGACACTACACTGCAGCCTCGGGATACACGGTTTGGAAGAACGCAGAAGCTCGACCTTCTTAATTAGCTAATTCCCCAGAAGGAGTTCATTCCACGAACATCTGCTCTTCCAGGGAATGTCAAGCTTTGCTGGAAGAAGCAAAACCAGTAACAGATCCACAGTATTCACAGGGCTGACATTTTAAAATAAAACTTGCACGGCAGTTACTTTAAGGGCCTTTTTCTTTAAGCAACCTTGTCACGACTCATCAGTTTGGGACTCCAGAGGAGAACCACCTACATTGCTGAGACATCATTACTCTTGATACAGCCCATTTTCAGATTTGAAAAATCTGCAGGTTTGTATTCTGCAGGGAAGAAGTAGTAAAGGAGAGGCTACTGCAGCCATAAAAGAAAAAAAAGAAAAATGCTAATACTGGATCATTGCAGTCACTGGGTTCAAACATCTTTCCATATTGAAAAGGATGATGATATTTTGGACCTGACAGGAAAGCACCAAAATTTCTTCAGTGTTTCCCCTGTGAGCCAAACAAGTCAGGAATAGAAATGTATAGCCAGTGCCCCAAGTGCTCCAACGGTACTCTGAGGCTCATCAGACTGTGCTGAGCAGTGAAGCATCCCTGAAGCGCTATAAAACTTCAGTTAGAACTTGCAATTCAGAAATCTCCCAGTGACCCCATTATCAGCGTAGCATAGAGAAAACAGGGCTGGTCTTGGTATATGAAGGCAATGACTATTCAGGGAGCTTTAATCAGAAGGAATTTAACTGAACAAACAGCCGTGGCTCCCAGAGAAAGGACGAGCACTTTTAAAAATTGAAAGTAGCTGAGCGTATGCTCTAGAACAATAAGATAGAATTATTATACTAAAACCCTTTAATTAATGCATGCGACAGAAGCTGTGATTTTTAAACCCTAATCTCCCTGTCATTTCAGTTTTTAAGAAATAGTAAGAAGCACCCATCTGCTCAAGCTGCCACACGAGGCCCAAAGTTCTGTTCTCACACCAGTTTCATGCCGGATGTCTCAATAAATTTACTGCTTATTTACATCAGCCAAAATGGAGAAGAAAGCTGCTAATCTCCCAAATTTGGCCTTGTGCTGAAACAAAATATATTTTGCTGTTACACACAGCATTCTTCCCCCTAAAAGCAGGGGTTTGTCTCCCCCTCCCCCCAAAAAAGAAAACCCATAGGGCATTTCTAAAAGCCTGACAGATGTTTAATTACAGAGGCACTAGCAGGCATTATTTTGAGAAGCTCAAGCACAGAACGACTGTATCTGACAACCAAATGGCTAAAGTGTCTGCAGTACCACTAGCGAAGCAAAAAACTCTGCTAATCCACGTTTTGCTAATTCAAACACCTCATAATTCATATGCAAGCAAAAAGCTGCCGGTAGCACAACACATCTGAATAACCATTTAAAAGGAGGAATCTGTGGTGCAATCCCATGTTACCAGGGGTGTATTAGGAAATACAGCAAACAGCAGTCAGAGCTATGTTGTGAAATATCAAACCCAACTCTTACTCTCAGCATCTAAGAACAAAGTACCTTTTGTAATGCAGGTTTCTCTCCCGGTCTGCATTTATTAATTCATTAACTTCATTCATTTAAATAGGTCCTTTAGTCACTGATGTAAATGAACAGGGAACTACAGTACGCCTGTGGGCTGTGTGGCAGGAAGAGAATAGAGATGGCACTGCCTTCTCCACTGTTATTTCCAGCTGTTTCTTACAAATTTCTCACTGATTGCCTGGAAGTTCTCACACTAGGTTCCAATTAAAAAACTGTTTTATTCAGACAGAAAATCCTAGTTAGGACTATTAAAAAATAAACAAAACCCAAAAATCCAGTCACACAAACCTTTGACTAAAATTTCTTGGCTATGCCTCTGAATGGAGTGGAACCTGCACTTTCTTTGCTGAGTCAAATCCAGTAGTGAATAATCTTCATCCTTTATCCACCCTCAGAGCTGAGCGAGGCGTACGCGCCTCACTGTGCTGTAGAATTGTGCACCGAGCACGCAGCAACATGAAATATTGTCCTAACAGATTTAAGCATGCCTCAAAGCACATTGTTCTGACAGCGCCTGGGTCTCCGTCATCACTCTCGTAACTATCAATGATTCTGGTTAATTTTACAATCACAAGAGGTACAAGCCTCCATCTGGTTAGTCTACATATTGCTGCGGAGTTGGAATCACACTGATCAACAAAATATGTTGGCTAGTAAAGCTCTGTTAAGGTGGACTGGTGAGTGGAGAACAGTCCTGCTTTCAGCTACACTGAAGACTCAGAGCAAATACAAGGGAGCAGAGCACAAGGATTGGTGCTCCCTGGGGAAAGGTGCCGGACACTCTAGGGCTGCTGGGGGAGGCCAGACAGACAGATCAGGATTCAGGTGTGCCAGCAGGTCTGCTTGGTAACCTAACACACCAGGTACAGTCTCCTGAGTGCCTGCAATGCATAAAGCAACAGCCTGACACAGCTCTTTCCCTGGAATGAAGCTGAAGGGAAGAGAGTTTCTGGTTTCATGCCTGTGACTGAAGCAAACTTGTGAGCACAAGTGGCAGGGTTTCCAAGCGCTTCTTGTTTCCCCCTTGCTCAAAACCCAAGTACAAGGGCACCCTCACCTGCAAGGAAATCGTGGTGTAGCTGCCACTACAGAGTAAGTCACCACCACCCCTATCATCCCTCACTAAGAAGCCCTGGCTCACAGATCTTAGGGGGTGTCAATGCAATGGACACACGCCAAGAGTACCAAGGTTACATCCGCGCCAGCAGCCAAAACCAGACATCCAGGGGACTGTCAGCATGGATGGAGATGCCGTGGCAAGACTGCTTCTTGTCTGGTTATAGCCCTTCCTCTACACAGAAGACAGCTGGAAGTGTCACTTGGCTGGCATTGCTGCATCTGCATCTGGGGTCCCCTTTCACCAGAACCACAGAGCTCAGGGGTAACGCTGCTCTAAGCCTAACACATCTAACACAGACAACTCTGCTGGCAGAACCTGAAATGCAGAGTGCATCTAAGTCTCCTGTGAAACAGGTATTTCTTGCTTATCTTCCAGTTCTGGGTTACCTTTGGATTCTGTCACAAACAAGGACTCTCCTCCATCCCCTTCTGTCTTCCAGCATAGGAGCCAGTGTTGATTTCTCCCAGGTCTCACTCAACTGTATTCTTACCCCCTAATCAGGCCCTTTCTCTGAACTCCTGGTAAGCAGCATCTTTAAATGCAGAACTGTTTTTTACAGATCTTTACCTACAGCTCTTCCCAAAAAAATCTGCAAAAACACAAATTACTGTGCACATATGCAATGTACTCCATAAGCAAAAGAAATTACAAATTCGGGAGCCTTTTCTCATTCTGGACTTCAGAAAACACTTCTCCAGTAAGACTCTGAGTAAACTAATTTAAATGCTGTTAAAACTTCAGCTTATTCTCAATGCTAAATTTGCATCCAAGGCTCATCACAGCACAGTATGTGCAATGTAGGATTATACAATGGATCTCCCTTATGCAGCAGTTAAGAAGCAAAACATTCTCAACTCTTATATTGTTTTGACCTTCTTTTTGCATTAACCTACAAGGCAAACAGAAGCAGTCCACGAGCAAAGGGCATGCAACACTTCTTTCCCTGCTTTTCTTGAGAACTCCACTTCCCATAGCTCTACTCACTTCTACTCACCAACAGGCACAGCACAGAATCCCCTAACCATGGTTTATTTCATTCATGTAATACTATTCTAAATATGTACAAGAAGCCTGCTGTGATCACACTGAAATCCTCGATGCTACAACTAGTAACCTCAAAAGAAAGAGAACTAGTACGAAGAACATAAATATAAAAAACAGTTAATTCAGAGCCTCTCCTAGCTCTGGACAGCTGGAGTTTTTAAAAACACAGTAGCTCCATAGCTTAAGCAATGAAAAACAGGTTACAGAACTCAGCAACAGGAATTAATAAAAATGACCAAGGGTCACATGTAGTCTATCAATCACTGTATCGTTTACAGTTCATATTACAGTAGAAAGGTATGAATGTTGTCAGTGTTATACACTGGCTACTCAGATCTATCATGAATAATTGATAGAGGTCATCCATCTGAGTCCCAGCCTATTAGTCAAAACTCTAAACCTGCTGTTCACCAACAGTAGAGCACTGCAGATGAAGGATAGAGGGGCACTTACAGGGAACTATTTTCAATGATGCAAGCAGTTATAAGGGAATGCAAATTATCTGAAAAAAAAAGCTGAATTTTTCTGAGACCTAAAACACTACTCTTTGTGAATCAGCAAAACAGCATTTCATATATACATCTAGATACCTATTTTGTACAATTTATTGCCAAGAATAAAATCCATAAGGCAACTTGAGGTTTCAGTCGTAAATCTCTTAAAAAGTTGAGAAGCTTTAAGAGTGTTTGAGTTGAAGACTGGGAAGTGCATTTGCCTCACACTCCCTTAGATATTTTGCACTGAGCATCCACTATGTCTCATCATGACAAAGTGACTTTGAGCTAAAATCAAAGAGTAAAAAACCTTTGTTAATAGAACAAAGTTTTGCTGTTACTTTTAAAATGAGTAAATAATAAACCAGGAATAGCTATATTTCTGAATACACTGGGTGTTTGAGGAACTGAGACTTGCAACATGACCTACACCCTGACACAGACATTACCCAAGGAACTTACTCCATGACCGTATCAATTCTAATGGCAGCAAATGGCAGCACACTTTGGAAATGTGGAGCAAGGTTAATATACCAAATAAGCATCTACTCACTACAAACAGTCCTACTAACTAGCGCCTTGTTTGTTTACTTGCAATTCACCATGACTGAACTGAAGAATCACCATCCTGACTCTCTCAGTCCATCCTACAGGGTGCAAAACAGATCATAATTTCATTTTAGCTTTAAGGTCAAGCTCACTGAGCTGCCTTTGTATGGTTTGTAAGGGCAGAATAATCCTTTACAATGACACCTGAGACATGGAATAGGATTGTCTACAAACAGCAGCCCCACATCTTTACAACAGCAGTTCAGCAGTGGCATTTGAAACAGCCATGATATAGTTACATCCTGAAAAGCAACACCTGAAATGCCTTCCCTAGCTTTGCACATCCTAGGAATCAACAAAAAAATTAGTATTTTTCCAATAAATGGAAAGGCAGGTAGCCAAAAGTACAATTTTCTCTGCAAATTTACGAATATCAGAGCCTACTTTTAATTCCCTTTGCTGAAATACAAGGCTCTGTCTAGACACCAGCCTTAAGGCACTCTCTTTGCATATAAGGCAGGTCAGGGTATACTGGAAGCATAAGGATTGTCAAAAAACCTGTTTGGGCTTTGGCAAAGTAGTAGTACATATTCTGTAGACAGCACAGTTCTTAGGCTTCTGTCTGACAGAAGCAAAAAGATGCTACAGTATTTTTGACAAACTCAAGCTTTCCTTGCCAAAAGCCGTCCTCTTCCCAGTCAGCCTGTTAGGAAACCAGTCTGAAGAATGCAAACCTCCACCTTTTCCTACCCAGAGATAAATTTTGTTTATTTTGACTGACTCTTGGAGGCTGCGTACTTCGGACTTGCAGACTCCAAGATCAGTAATACTGATTTTATGCTGGACTTTTTATAACCTGTCACTCATCCTTTCCACCAACTCAGTGGAGCCATATTTCAACCAGAAACTAATTAACATCCTTGCCGGAACACACCAGGAGAGCCTCTTCTCTCATGCTTCCTGTAAATAGCAAAACCCAATCCCACTCCCATCTTCACTTCGAAATATTTTTCTCACACCAAGCTCTTGTTCAACAGCTTGCGTGTAGTGGTCAGGCTGTAGACACCTTTCACATATACAGTCAGTGGTTGCTTTTGATGGGTCAGACTCTCAGCTATTCCACTCCCAAGGCTTATGAATACAGGCAAGCCTGGTATTTGGTTTCAAACACTGGTTTGGAGACAAGGCAGTAGAAGAGACTGCATAGTTTCCACTGAGAAATTTACAGCTGAATTGGCTGAGCGGTTGGTATGGAGGCAGGGTGAGGTGAAAACAAGACAGAGGGAAACAGATTTGATAGCAAACAAGTAATTCATCACTCACTTAACTCTGTTGCTACCACATAATTTCTCAGCTAGTTAAAATGCCCATGCAGTACTTGACACGGACAGGCAAACACAAACAGCAGCATTTAGCAAATCAGTTATTAAGATTAGTTTTGCCTTAAAACAGCTGAGCAGACTACAAGATATTAAGCTCAAACAAACTTCATAATGTAGGAAAATAACTAACTGCACTTTAAAGAAAGGCTAGTAAAATTACTACACCATCAGAAGGGAGTAATTTATTAATTATGTGATGATCATGTATTTCTGTTCTTTTTAGCTAGGCCTGGAGATGAAATATGAGCCTTATATGGAAAGAAGCTTTGATGACAGTCATTTATTTGGGAAAGCTTTTCCAGCCTTTTTGTTTCACACAAATTATTTGAATGTTTAAAGTATTGAAATAGTTTCATATCTAGGTGTTAATAAAGGGATGCTGTCTTTTCCATCTTTCATAGTTTATTAAGCTTTTAGTGAAAATATGGCTGCTGGCTTATAAGCAATTCAAAATAATATATATACAAGCAGGCAGCCATTTTCACAGTCTGGCAAGTAACAGATTTCCATAAATAACAAAGAATACAGGGTCATGATATCAGCTGTTCAGAAATTTTAAAAAGTCAGATTGCTTCTATTTTTGCAGTAACTATTTGCTGGATTATTTTTATTTATGGCTTGAAACAGAATCTAGAAATGTTTTCCCTGAACTTTAGATACTATGCTCCTGATTGACTAGCTTTCTCTCTGCTCTTTTTCACTTGACTTCCATGCAGCTGTGTCCAGTCTGAGGGCAGGGAATGGCACTGGCTCAGAAGCTAGGCCTGCAAAGGTCTGTGAACATCTGAATATGCTCCTCGTGCTTTTATATGCCCAGATAGCACAGATATTGGGTTATTTGTTCCCACAGATTGTCAGCTGCCCTGTTACCTGGCTCTTCAGATGCAGCTTTAATTGCACTGAGCATCAGTTTTAGGTAATTAGACACAGCTGTATGCTTGAAAATGCTAATACACAGTGGGAAATCCTTCTGGAAGATTTTGGTCATTAACACTTTCACAGTTCTCATATATACCATTATCTACTCCTTAATTCCCTGTTTTGATCCCTGTTTAAAGTTCTCTTTTACTTTTCCCTTGGGGACTTTGCCAAGCTTTTCGCTTGAAAATGATTCTGCGACATTGTGACTCTGCCTCTTTCTAATAGAAAAAAAAACATATATATAATTCTCTGAAAATGGAAGCCACATCCTTAAAAGATACAAGGAAAAATAAAATTTAAAAGCAAGTATTTTTGACCAGCAGAAGCTGATGAACAAGATGAGGTTGCTGTGTTTTTTGTTTTCAATGACATATGAAATAATGCATTTCACATACTTCTTCCTCCCTAGAAAAGCTGACCATTTTTTGTAGAAAGAGACAGGAAGCTCCTCTTCTGGGAAGAAAAACCCTAAAAACAACAAACACCAAAATTGTCTCTGCTCAATTTTCTTCCACAAACACAGGTTATAAGCCATGCTAGTTTAGAACCGGATTTTGACAATATTATTATCTCATGATTCAGGTAACTTTAAAAAAAAATCTATGCTACTGTTATTCATCAAAATTATAAGACTATTCTTGTTATTGCTTATCTAATAATATAAAGAAGTTGGGTCTCAGACATCTTGAAAAAATGTCTTGTTTCATTCTGCTGAATTGGGGGGGTGCAAATAAGGAGGGAAGAGATTACACTGGTGATTGTGAAAGCATGAAAACTCAACGGGCAAAAAGGCACACACAGAAATAAATACAGCACAAATAAATGCAGCAAAATAAAAGTAAACGGGTTCATCCAGTCTGACTGCATATCTGGCATCCCAGAACCAGAGTACAGTATTAGTTAAAGAAAATGATCAAGCAATTTCTTCTTTGTTTTCAGGAGTCTGGGGAAAAGAACGCTGTAAGAAGAGCAGTGATAACATGGTAACCCCAGAAATTAGAGAAGTGTATATTGCTTTAATTTTGATTCATAAGCAAGGATTTCTTTTCTTCCTTTTTTTTCCCTAACTGCCACTAACTGTATTTCTGGTGCTCTGCTTCAAGGGAGCACCAGGCTACTAGGGGATTTCCTAAGTGGGATTACCCGTGTTTCTTCAGTTCCTGCTGGCTGCTTACAGTTGCACCTGTGATAACTTAACCAAGTTGGCTGTCAACGACCTGCAACCAAACGTGAAGATTTAAGCGCTCTCAGAAACAAACCCCATGGATGAAACGTAACCTCAGGGTGGGATTTCTTCCTTCGGCTGAAATCAGTAAGGACTTCTAAGTCCTAAGGAAGAACGGAAGACCAAAGCTCGCCTAAAAACTTCCGCCTTTTTGTCAGGAGTCTTGTTTCTCCATTCAGCTTTTGCTGAGGTGTAGTCACAGTGCAGAATATAATTAACTCTTGACTAAGAGAGGAATGGGAAAACAGTTTCCCTTCTCTTCTCAGGAGAAGCCTTTTGGGATGGGAGGGTGGGCATCAAAACAGAAAAGTGCCAAATCCTTAAGTAAAGAGAGGCACAATTAAGCTTTCATACAACATCTGTATCACATTTACACATGCACTCACTTCCAGGGAAGCGACAGACATCAAAACTAATGGAGAACATCCCGACTCTCCAAATGCAGGAAGAACACTGCAGCTTTCCCAGCTGTGCTCTTGGGACTGTAAAACAAGAGACTGGCAAAGGATCCTATTTTTTATTGCTTTTACTATTGGTTTTGGCCAGGTAGTGTAACAAAGTTCTTAAACAGAGTTATCCTACTGCACTACAAGAATTAGGTATACCAGGACTACTGGAAAACAATAGCTGCAGAATAAGCCTCATCATCCTCTGAATGTTATGCACAGTAATTGGTTCCAGGGTCAACACTATGATGCTACAACAAAGAGCTGTAGCTTTAGGGTAAAGAATAAACAGCAGGAGTTAATGGAAATTCTGTTAATATATAAATGCCCCCCAAAATGAAAGAAAGACAGAAAATAAAATATTCTGTACAAACAAAACTGATTATGAATCCAACATGCAACCTTAGTTCTCAACAAGCTGTTAATTTCATTAAAGAAACAAAGCAAGTATTTCAAGTCACTGTAACAAGAAAGCCACACATTAAGATTCTGAAGCTAGTTTGACAAATACTGTGCTTGCCATGGGTGCCAATTTATTTATGTATAAAATACAGACAAAGAAAGGTGTCTGAAATTACAGTATTATTCACAAAATACCATTATTAGGGTATAGGCAACTTTGTTCAAAACACCACGTGCGACTGCTCTGCTGAATCTAAACATCTGGGGCAAGTTATCCATCTGGCTTTAGTGCCTTTGAAATGACATGCTACATTTAAGCTAAGAGGTCCAGTCACACCAGTTTTAAGTAATCATGTTTTCATAGTCAAGCACTTCATTTTGAATCTTTCATTCAGTAACACTTTTGATAAAAATACTTTTAATCCTTTTCCCCACAAAGCAGGAAAATGAAACAGATATAGAGGTACAAATGTTTTGTTTCTAAGTATTTCTCCAAATACAACAATTATCTCCTGCCACTCAAGCACTCAGATGAATAAGCACAAGGGAACATCATTATCCTTGTGATTTGCCAGGTGAAACACTAAGATGCAACACATCAAAATGGAATCCCTCAATAGTATGTTTCCCTATCACTTCTCCTTCCCTTTTCCATTTCCACTGTTCTCAAGATCTGAAAGAAACTTTTACTTGTTTTTCTGTCACCCGCTCTGCTGCTGTGCACAGCTTCAGATGCTGGGACTGCTCATGCAGGGCTGTAGCAGGGGCACTGTGCGTCCTCCTTCCCCAGTTCACTCCCACCTCCTAACATGAGCAGGATGACACTGAGTTACAGCATCTTCTTTGGTGCTCCACTTTTTCTCCATGGTCACTCTCTCATCTCCTTCCTTTAAACAATACTCTGTTCCCAAATGCCAGCTGTGCCCACACAGGATGAGTTCCCACAGCGTGCCAACCTCCCTGGCATGTGCTGCTCCTGGCCTTGGCTATCTTTATGGACCTCCTCCCATTAGTAAGCCAACACCGTGACACCATTTATGCAAACACAGCATGCTTTTTACCTCCACCTTACTTCCTTGTGCCATTGATTCAGCTCTTTTCTAAGGCTGCTCCTAAGGTTTCCCCGCTCCTACATAAACCACCTATGGTTTGCAGCTGACAAGAGCCTGAAATCAGACCCTTCAAAACAAACTCCTCTATCACTTCCTTCAGGTCACGAACACATCAGAGGAAAATACAAAGGGAAATACCCCCAGCCAGGTCCCATCCATCACCCAGCTCTCGGCAGCACCAGCCTGAGTGCCTGGTTTGCCCACAGCAACACTGAGATACATCATCAAATGGCACTTTGGCTGACTCCCAGCTGGGACCCTCAACAAAAGAAAAATGAATTGGTAATCCTACTGTGGGTATGATGTGAGATAACCTTGATATAATGCATCAGATCAAACATGTGCATGTCAGAAAGCAAATTCACAGACAGGGCAGTTACTGCAGAAAACCACATTTCTGGCTTGTGCTTTAGCACGGCTCTCACTCCCCACTACAACAGGGATCTCTGGAGTGTCACAGACATCTTTTATGAAAAATCATTTCCTTAGGATTTTTCCTCCTGAGAAGCTAAGAGGCCTCAGAAAAAAACCTGATTATCTGCTGCTGTGGAATGCAACAGGTGCATCTGTGATTGGCCCATGTTGGTTATTTCTAATTAATGGCCGATCACAGCCCAGCTGGCTCGGACAGAGAGTCCGAGCCACAAACCTTTGTTATCATTCCTTCCTATTCTATTCTTAGCTAGCCTTCTGATAAAACCCTTTCTTCTATTCTTTTAGTATAGTTTTAATGTAATATATATCATAAAATAATAAATCAGCCTTCTGAAACATGGAGTCAGATCCTCGTCTCTTCCCTCAAGCTAAAACCCTTGTGAACCCGGTCACACAGGAGAGCTGTCAGCAACAGAGACCTGATTGGAACTATCAATGAGCTTCTAGAAGAAGCTGTTTACATCATCTGGATGCAGCTCTAATAGTAACACATCATACCTTTACCATGTAGATCTGTTTATCTATACTTGTTACATAAACCCATACTCCTTCAGAATTTTTTGTCTTTCTCCAACCTTTTTCTGCTTGATAGACTTTTTAATTACATTATGGGTTTGGCCCTTTCCAACCTTCCTTTCTTCCCTAGTCATCAGGTTTCTTTCCTTTTGGCTTCTAAAGGCCTCAAAGAAAGTTGCAAAACTGGAATTTGAGTAAATACTTTATGAAGAGTACTTTCCACGATGCCTTGGTTGAGTGAAGTCAGTATTTCAACTTACTGAATATATGCTAAGATACCTTTTTTTTTAAAACACAATCTTGTTCTAATATAATTGACCAAGAAATGTCAGTATAGCAGAAAATTCTTCTTGACACATAAAACTTCATTATGAATTAATAACATTTCATTTTCAATATGAGCCTCACTATTAGACATTTGCATGTTGATAACACCTAAGAAAAAAATCCTAATAGCTTGCAAAATTATATTATTATGTTTGAATTGTAACTAATATGTCATGCCTGTGTGCATTAAACTAAAAAAAGCACAACACTCCCTCCTTCCACAAAAATATCAGCATTGAGGCTTCCTTGTCAAATATATTTAGCATTACAGTAGCAAGTAAGTGATCCTCACTTATGTGCACCCATTTTGTTGTCCCAGAACAATCCAAGTAAAGACTAATTTTTTCCTGTTACAACTTTACTTGTCATTCTGTGTTTGGGTACTTTTTAAGGCTTCTCCAGGATTCAACAGTACTTAAGGTTAAGACATTTTTGGGAAATCGCTGTGCATGTGGATACGGATATGTGCAAGGACAAGAAACTTCTGCAAAGTATTATAAGGGGTTTAGGATTAATATGTTCCATGTGCAGTGTAAGCTGTACTTCCTGAATTTGCTTTTAAGGGAAGAGACAGACCTGTTTGCTTCATTATCTAGCAAAACAAAAAAAAAAAAAAGCTTTACTACCTACTGAATAAAGGCTAAATCACAGAAAACTGATCATACCCTCAGTTCAGTAGTGCTACACACCTACCAAAACATGCAAAAGGCAATAAGGAAACACAGCATCTGCTCCACTACCTTGGGGTACAGCAGGCACAGGAAGAGATGAAGTCTTTTATTTCCCATTATCATCCTGAGTCACTGCATTCAGTCCTTCACCACCATGACACTGGTGAGAGACCTCTACTATCAAAACACCCAGAAAATGTTTCACAGGAGAGAGGCGAGAGAAGAGAAGGAAAAAAAAAAAAAAAAAAAAAAAAAAAAAAGAAGCCCTTTAGACCTGAGGTTCACACTTCCCAAAGAACCCATATATTTCCCTTGTGGTTATGCTTTTTTCTTCCCCCCCCCCCCCCCACACCAAATATTTAGGTTTTGCTGACAACAGCTTGCCTCAAATGCTATTTAAGCAGTAAGACATCACAAGACATATGCTATCCTAAGATAACACACACCTCTGAAGTGCTGTTAGGTGTAGCTGATGCCTTCAACTGCCTGATGAATTTGTTATCTCAAAGAAACACAAGGTTTGGGAGTGCCTTATATTGCAAACTAACCCTAAATTTAGTCTTTAAATAAATAAATAAAATCTGTGATTTTGTATCCTGTAAGGAAAAAAAAAAAAAAAGAAAAAAAAAAAGAAAAAAAAAAAAAAAAAAAAAAAAAAAAAAAGAAGAGATCTGAGCTGGAGTAAATCCTAACTTCTGGCTCCCAAATAAAACAAAACTTTTTTGCCTTATACCTGTGATATGACAGAAACAATCATTTTAATGGCTATTTATTTCTCTGTTATTGGAAGAAACAGAGTAATGAATTAATAACTGAGGTTTGAGATTACCAACCTGGAAAACAAAGTTCTGAAAGCAGAAGGCCAAGTCTTTCCCCATGGGTCCTGTACAAGGATGAGTATCTCAGTGCTCTAAATCCATGTTAAGTACAAATCCATCAAAGTTACAAAAATCATCAGTTGAATGAGTACTTCTGCCTTTCACATGGACACCTTCTCAATAGAGATTCTGTACTTTAAAGGATGAAGAGTTCAATTTCTGCCCTCAGCATTGCTAGAGCCTAAGCAAGCCATCAACAGAGTATCCACAAAAGACAATTCTGAGACTCGCTCCTCCCCTAGTCTTATCCCCTGTGAAGTTTGCATGCTATGGTACATTTCAGGATATGCAATTCACACTGGCATTGATTAGAGAAAAGAAAGATTTCCCTATTCTTCTCTAATCTCAGGCCATTAGGTGCCAAGTGGTTCAACCAAGCAGTTAACAATGATTCCAACCTTACTGCTCTGTGCTTAAAATCAAGCCAGCAATAACTATTGCTGTATCAGGGCCAAAGTATTCTGCAATTTTCCAGTCCAAACCCATGCTGTCTATAAACAAGAAAAACAAATTCACCATGAAAGTAAGTTCCCTACACATTTACAAATCCATTCATGGCACTGAAAATAATGTCTACCTGTCACTTAGAAAATATGGGATAGTAGGTAGCAATCACACACCAAGTACAAGGATCCAAAAGTCTCCTTCAAGGCCTAAGGCACTGAAAATTATAACACTAAACTCAATGTTTTCCTCCACAGTTCCAATAAAATTCACTATATGCTTTTCATGTCCCTAAAAAATACAGGCTTGCTGATGATAAATCTTGCAGGCAATGAAAAGAAAACTGAGAATAAGAAAAGCTATCAATGCTCCCATCACAAAGGGTTCCCTTAACTGCACCAAAGTTGCTCTTGACTTTTACTGGTACGACTGGTACCACAGTCAGGCCCTTTCACAGTAAAGTAGTCCAGTGCCTGAATGAGACTACTGGGTTAAAAAGTAATAAAGTGAAGTCAAGCGAGACCTAGTAAAACTTGTATTTGTAAAACACACCTGCAGAAAACAAATTATCTACCAAGGCTAGGCCCAACCACACATTACTTTTATATCCTGTGCAGCCCTGGGACTCCCCAACATTTCAGCTCGTGCAGAATTCAGCCCATCCCATCCACTGAAAGTACCTACTGCCAAACTTAATGCACTAAAAAAAGAAAATCTGACTCTTAATCGAGGGCAAACTGTGAACCATAATGTTAAGAACCACAAAAAGATTTAACATTAAAGACATTTATGCAAGCCCCTCATTAGCAGTCATTTACAGATCAGCAGAATCCCACTAAGCACAGTCATGGAGCTACTAAAGTATTTGGGAATCAGATTAAAATACTCCCATCACAATTTTCATTGCCTGAATCTTGTTTTACTAGCTGGGGGGAGGCAGTCCTCACTCACTGATCAGAAACTGCCTCTGCTTGAAAATAAAAGCACTACACAATGTGATCTTTTGACTATAAATGTCACAAAGCAGTATTTCACACACTACAGTTTGATGTAATAGAAAGATCCAGTACAAAGAATTACCAGAGATGCTAAACTGACGTTTACAAGGCAGCAAGGTCAGAGCAGGTGTCAAGAAGTGAGGGATTTGTTAAAACTGAGGTTCTGTGCAGCAGGATTTCTAAGTGAACATCCCTATATGCAGACATCTATCGTATTTACTGAGGTAGAGCTAAAAGCCCAGTATCAACACTGGAATCCCTGTGCAACTGACTTAAACATAAAGGGGTATTTTTGACTGCACAAACTGAAACCAAGATGGCCAATATCTTTCCATACCCATGGAGTATTTTTTTCAAATGCTAAGTGTATGGTAAGTGTGGAATGGTGACTGACAGCTCAGGAAACAATAAACAAAGACATAAACAATCCTTTGAAGCAGACTCTTGGGACAACATTCCAAAAACTGTGAAAGTAATAGCATGAAAAAATAATCTTGGGCATTTTCTATAAGTTTCGGGGCAAAGCTTATCCTACTATGACCTACCTTTAAGAAACCACATTTCTTTGCTTCCCAAGAGATAAAATAAAGGTTGGATAAACCTATCTCTCTCTTAACATCTTGTACAATTTTTCTTCCAAGCTGAGCTGTGTTTTTGCTTATATCACAGAAGCACAGCTACAATAAACTGCCTAAATAATACTTCTATCTCATTGTGTCACTTGTAATTGCATATGGTAACCTGCAAAAAAGGAACACTAACAATTAAAGCTAAATACAGCAGAAGTATCTTTGACATGCATGAAGTTCTTCGGCAGTTAACACCCTCACAGAAATGTTTACAAGGAATAAAAGTAGTGCTACAGCTGGTCTAATAACTTCAAAAAGCTGCATAAGAAGTTGTCTCTGAGCAGCAATAAAGGCCATCTCTGTCATGTCAAGCCATTAATCCACTGAAGTATCTCAAGCTCAGCCAGCAATCCTTAGTTCTGTCTTGAGCTGAGTGTGCGTTATCTGTTCCTCATCACCATGCCCCATTTCAAGAGGAACTTGAATTGCTGTTTAACACTCTTGCTGGCCACCCACATCACATGAGACTGGGTAAAACAGACCTTGGTAAAGCAGAGCAAAGTGTGGTAACCAGGAATACAGTGGAATTTACCTAAGATTCTTACAGGGCAATTGTTGCATGTTCCTTAGTCAGTATGGTGTCAGGTTAATGGATAGCATTAAAGGGTACAGACTGCTTTATGCCAAAGCATTGCTGTCCTGTTCCAATCAAACACTTCCTGCATGGATTTGTTGAAGCATATCTCCCACCATGAGCCTAAAATACAGAAGGGGCAAGCAACTTCATGTGTGTGAGGTGCACCTGGCAAGGGAGGTTTTAACCACTTTCTAGATGTTCCACGGCTTTCTCTCTTCCTCTCCTCTCAATACACACTGCATTGATCCTGGCTGCCAGAATTTTTCTTGCTATCCATTTTCTTGGGGACAATCAGCATAATTTCTATTTTGTTCTGTTTCCTTGGTAGGTATTCCCATTAAGATCAACCCACAGTTAAAGACAAATAAAATCAAAAAATACTGCTGAGGGCAACACCACAGGAATGTGTATGCTCACATAGGAGATACCATCTGCAGTCCTGAGGAGACTACAAGACTCCAAAGGGGAGGAAAAAGCAACAAGTGCTGCCGTGGAGATATACACAGGAGATATGACCTGCACTGGTCAAAAATGATGGTTCAACCTGCAGTGTTTTGCAGAGAAACCTCAGATCATGAGAATGTACCACACTGCACATGACTTTGCTAACATGCATCATGACTGGACTATCATTACAGCCCATCACATTGGACTTGCATTACAGCAAGGCTGATAGGAAAGAGAAATTTCTAAATTATATTATTAGTTGTGTTCAAACTAGGTAACAAACCGGGTAACAGGTCTAGTCCAAATTTGCTTTAAGGAACAGATGAACTCTGCTAAGCCCCAACCAACATCTAATGGATCTCTTACTGCTAAGCACAGGGTCTTTGCCTCTGCCCAACTTCCCCTATAATCTGAAGCATCAATTTGCTTGTAATTTCAAGTCCCAGAGTTTCATTGATCTCACTGGAGTTAAGGATCCAAACAACTAGTTTGAGTTGTAAAGCTGAAAGAGTTTTATATTCTAACAACCATCCCTCAGCAATGCCCAAATTAACTGGTGAATCACAGCATAACACACTTATCTTCACAGTTCTGAGACACTGTTCCTCCTTGAAACTGCCTTATTTCTTGGAAGCCTGGGGCAGTAGTTACCAATTGTCCAGCACTGAATCACCCTCCAGTTTGTTATATGCTCCTTCAGCAAACTAAATATGTTAGAATAACTTAAACATACTTAAGACTGTACATATAGAACAAGGCCTCATTTGGTGTAAAATGCCCCAAGAGCACTGCCCTTAGCAGCACGATACTGTGGGATTTACAGTAAGTGAGAGTCTGGCATGAGAGGCATCTGAAGTGTAATTAATCAAGATATGTAATAAAAATGTTTGATTTTTACATAGTGGAGAGACCTCCCCTTGCACACAGAGAAACACTTTTTCATGTAGGAACAATGAAGTTCTGGTACTGGATACTGGCAGCTGTTCCATACACTCATGCTAGCAACAGAAAACATTTACTAGAACTAGCTCTGTTCTCTGGAATTACTATATATTTTTATTTTTCTAATTTCATTTGCTTAGCTGTTTTATTCTTATTGTTGCTTTCCTCACAAAAATTACAGCCTTGCTGCTTTACTAAAATATTAAAGCAACTCTAAACAACTTTTAGTTTTGAATTATTTTACATCAAAACATTTCTGAAAAGATGCATTTTTCAATAAAGTTCCAGCTCCTGGACTTGTTATAATTCATATCTAAGCAAAAAAAAAGGTCCAAATTTATGCTTCATAAATGTCTCCTATACTTCTTCCTCAGAACTTGCTAATGTTACATTTCTGTTCAAGCATTCCAGTTTATATACAGGATTTTCATGTAATAGGCCTGGGATAAATGGTATGTGTTACATCCCCAAGATTGTATAATCTGTAAGCAATTCACAGGCAGCTGTCTCTTCTTCAGTTTACTAAAAAAAAAGATACTAAATCAGTTTCTGGCCATGCTCTTCTAAGAGTTTTTAAAATGTAACAAACGCAAAGAGGTCCAGACCTGGTTTTCACGTGGAAATCCTCGTGGAGTGACCCACCTGAGCACAGCACATCAGGAGCCTTTAGAGCTTCAGTGCAAGCCATCAATGCTGGCACTGCTTTGGAGGGCCTGAACTCCAATGCCATTGCACACCTCTCTTGAGCCCCTCAGCCCCTGAAACCTCATCACATGGCTCAGCTCCCTTCACCAAGGTCCCACTTCTTTCCATTCTCCTTTCTCTCCACCTGCACCTTACTCGCATCTCATCCCACTCCTTCACGGTGCTCATGTTCTAAGCAGGTCCCACCACACCACCAGTGATTCCTGATGTAAACCAAGCACAGCCACACACACCACTGTTTTGTATTCACTGTTTGAGTTTTTTTATATTCTGCAGAGTTCTGTGCCCACCTCAGTCAGGTCATGAGCTCCTTGGGCTGAAAGCAGTATTGGTACAGGGCCCAGCACAACAGCCCTCACTCGCAGCCGTGTGTGCAATACAGGTGAATCGGTCTCTCCTTAAAGCATTTCAAAAAATCAGAGGAGTCCCACAGAAGGGAAAAAAGGCAAAGAGGAGGGAGAGTAGAGGCAAGAGATAAAGGAAATAGAATACACAGGATGGTTTTCACTGGAAGCAGCATTCCAAGGCAATACATCCTCTCCTTTCCCTGATGTCCTTCCTTGACCACAACCATGCTAGAAGCAGCATTCCTCTCCTTTATTCCTGTATAACACTCCTTTTCTTTTTTTCTTTTATTTTCTTTTTTTCCCCTCCTACATTAATTTTAACATTTACTTCCAGCACAGACTGCCGCTTCCATGCAAGAAGAATTACCACCTGTATGGCACTTGCTCACTGGCTGGGCTACCTCAGGTCTGTGCTTTTACTCCATGCTTGCCAAGAACCAAGAGGTATTTAAATTCTTTTCACTTCTTTTCCTCATCTTTCCACCTGCCAACAGCAGTCACAGCCTCAAAAATTATTCTTCCTTTTTCATTTCAGGACTGACATACAGCCCAATGTAACAAACCCACCACCATGGTGCTAAAACCACCATGGCAATGAAGGGGGTCATGCCTTAAAAATACTAACCACCAAATTACTTTCATATATCTAAAACTACATTTTAGGTGAGAAGATGAAAGATTATAAAAACAGTGTTTTCCTTTCACTTTTATCAACACATATATAATCCCTCACTACTCTCTCAGTCATATCTCTGAGGTTCTTCTCAGGGAAAAATGAAAATAATTAAAAAGACCCAGCCAAAAACCTCAATTTGGGGAAGAGAGGAGCAACAATCTACAGATGGTTCTCACAGCTTTGGATGCAACTCGGTGAACATTCAGGTACAGTTTTGCAAGTGGTTTGAATGATAAATAAAAATGAAGAATCATCTGGGGCAGAAATACCTCAAAAACATCCAAAGTCTGGTCTCAAGGAAGCAAAAGGGCTCTGAGCCACCTCGTCCCACATGGCTGTCACACAAAGCACAAAGACTTCACATGTGATCTCTGCGTGACAGGTATCACGCAGTACACCATGTGTAACTGTACAAAACTCGTATTTACCCTCCCGCCAACCAGATGAAGCAGATTTTGTAGTCAGCCCAGCAGCTGATAAACTGGGTTTGCAACACTACACCCCAGTGCCTGAGAAATCATGATGTTACTCAACAAAGGCAGCAGGGGCAAATTCCTGTTTAAAGGAGTGCCTGCCCTGGAGCCTCTCAACCCCAATTCTTGCTCTTCTCCCAGTGAGCCCTGTCAATAATCCCTGCTCCTGCCACCCTGAGCCCTTACACCTGCTGGCCCTAAGTGACCACAGAGGTGCTCTGCCAGCTTCCCTGCTGCAA
Source organism: Calcarius lapponicus (assembly GCA_039654755.1). Classification (NCBI taxonomy): domain Eukaryota; kingdom Metazoa; phylum Chordata; class Aves; order Passeriformes; family Fringillidae; genus Calcarius; species Calcarius lapponicus. The sequence goes on along the minus strand of CM077464.1, from coordinate 95,756,932 downwards.
GAACCCGTGCGTCAACAGTGCTCCTCAGATTATTAAGAATTAAATGCACAAAGAAATACTTTGAGCTGAGTCAAGGCCACAGCATTCAATACTTGGCAGTCCCAAGGCCCTTTTCTGACAGAGGATAACACAGTAATGCATGAAAGGGGGAAACAGAGAGTAAAGATAGGAAAGTAAAAAAAAAAAAAAAAAAAGCCAACAGATATTGTATAACTTTCTGAGTAGCACAAGATTTTCCTGATTACAGCCTGAATAAAAATAATGCTGTAAAAATAATTTCAGGTACAGGAACTGAGAGCCCTGCTTGTCAGCCTCCACTGAGGAAGAAGCCTGTCCATGGGACTGGAGCTCTATTCTTGATGGAAAATCTTCACGTGGAAGAGTAACTAAAAAAAGCTGCAGCAAAGGATAGCAAACTACAGCAGTTCTAGGACAAAACGTGCTTCAAGGCCATACCAGAACGCCCCATTTTTGCAGGCACATACATGAGGGCAGAATCTGGCCTGTATTCCATACACCTTAAGTTATTGTTCACAGGGGAGGGGGAAAAAACCCTCTTGAATTACAGCAGAACCGCAAAAGAATAAAATTAATCTTACAGTTTGCTGGACAGAAGGACTCCAGTTCCTTAGAACAATACCAGGGCAGTGCTAATAAACCTCCATATCAAAAAGATACAATTGGGAAACCTTAGTCCTGAACATTTACCTATGAAAAGTCCTTTTATACATAACAAAACAAATAAGCAAAAAAACCTTAAGCTTTCTTTCAAATTAAAAAAAAACCCTATCATTTGTAAAAAAAAATGTTCCCTTCATTGAGACAGTGATTTGAGTTAAATAACCTCTAGTAATAGGCAGCATTTCTCTTGCACTGAAACATTTCTCATTAGCCAATTAAATACTTAATTAGCTCTTCAGCTGTGATGTTAGGAAATATAAAATGCAGCGGACACCCTCCCAGCCCATTACTGCAAATATATCCCTTTTCCAAAATGTGCCTTTATTCAGGCCCATCAGTTTGCTGCTTCTTTACAGTTAAAACAAACAAGAATCAATTTGATACCCAAAGAAGTGAGTTTCCAGTTGCTGGCATCAGTTAAGCCAGTAACTTTAATTCCTATGATAGCAAAGTGCTGTGTGACTTTCAGTCCTGCAGCAAGGGCTCAAAGCAGAACAGGCCTTGAAGATATGAGACAACTCCTCTTGTTAAAAATAAAATATGGAGAGCATATAAGAACGGTTTTCCTGTTTGAACATTGTATGAAGAAGTGTTGCAGTGCTTTTAGCCCATGTCCAGAGAGATGGTTTTCCACCCCAGCAGTTCTGATTGCAGCACTGTACATTTCACTGGTGCAACATGGCAGCCCCATTTAACTCTAGACAAAGCTGCAGTTTTATCACTACACCTTGTGTCAGCTGAACCAAAGTATCTCAGGTGGCAGCTGATGGACTTGCACACAAAGTAGGCATGTACCCAAAAAGAAATGTAAGTGTTCAAGAATCCAACAGCACATGGAAAGCTAAATTCTGAGTCATTTAAACATGCAAGTAATCATACCCCAAATATTTAAGAATCTGTAGGAATCTCACTTGTCACTAGACTTTCTGGAGTTGTTTTTGTACAGAAAGGTAAACAAGAAAAAAAAAAATTGGTGTTCTTGGATTAATTTGAATATATCCACCATTGCTTCAAAAATTATGAAAAACAAGTAACAATTCACAATTCTGGTGAATGTTGCTTTGCTGCTGTGGGGTCTGAAGCCAGGAGAAAAGGCAACATTATATAATATCCTGAAAGAGCAAGGTAATTGAATAAACCCACTCTCTTCCACAATGGTGCAGATTACTTCATACACGATGGTCTTGAAAATGAGTTTAACTCTATAGATAACTATGTTCTTCACAACAAAAGGAATGAAAATGAGAGGAAACCGTTTTTGTTCACCAAATAGAAAACAAACAAAAACCAGCAGAAGGGCTAGTAAGGGAAGAATGGTTAATCTCACATTTCTAAAAGGGTATTATAAACAAAGCATGGTGAACAACAAAAATAAAGGATTAAAAAAAAAAAGATACGAAAGTGCTTAATGGTGTTCTTTTAAATATTTACTTTGCTGCTATTTGGAGAATAATTTGTTCCATTTAGTAGCATTGGGCTCAAAGGACCGCTTTAATCCAGAGAGATTAATTATAGCCTTTGGAGTTATAAACACAATTTGGGAAGTGAAGCGGAGAAGAGGAGAGAGACTCCTCTCACGCTGTCGTTTTAACAAGTTTATGTGCTTTGGGGCTACACTACGCAGGCTACACCTGTACACTGCAGGCAGAACACTGCACAGGACACCCATGAATTGTGGAAAAACAGCCCCCAAGACATCCAGGGGGCTATCCTGAATATCCTACAGTGTTGCTATAGGCAACTAAAATACTCCTCGGGTGTCCTTCATCAAAATACAAGTTCACCGGCACATTACGTAAACGTATTCTCCCTTTTATTACCAGCACCAGAAAGGAGCTGCCGCACCGAGACAAGCAGCAGATGCAGCAGATGTGCGTCTCTAAAACCGCTCAGATGCTTTCACGTATTTCTCCCACTGGTCATCGCTGCGTCCCAGACCAGGAGACACAGGAGACACAGGGACCAGCAACAATTACTGGGGCAAAGCTGGGAGCAATCTTACCTAGCAAGGGATTAGCTGCTCCCTCCTCCGAGCTCTCCTCAGCCCCCTCCTCTCCCAAGCCAGAGATGGCCGAGTCCTCCGGGGCGGATGCAGAGCCAGGGGTGCTGGGCCCGCTGACGGAGCCCGAGTCCCCTTCCTCACTGCTGGAGCTGTAGCGGTCGGGCTGGGCAGCCGTCCCGCCCTCGCTGCAGCTCCTGCGCTCCTTGCGGTGCACCCGCGAGTGCAGCACCATTTGGTGGTAGGTGCGGAAGACCTTCCCGCACTCGAAGCACTCCGTGGACTTGTTCTGGGCGGCCCGCCGGCTCTGCCGCGAGGCAGGGCGATAGTCCAGATCCCCCGGGGCAGGCGGGCAGCTCTCCCCCACTGGGACGCTGCTGGCTTTCTCCAGGCGCCCACCGGTGCAGCTCTTCTTCTTGGGGTTGCTGGGTGAGTCCTGGTCTCGCTTGCGCTTCTCCTGGTTGACAAGGATATACTCCCTCTTATCCTTGTCGTAAGTCACGTCTGCATCTGCCAGGGCCTCATCCCATCCCACATACTTCACATATTCTGAGGGCTCTACTACTTTTCCTTTGGTGGCCAGCTGCCAAGCTTGGTAGCTACTGACCGGATCCAGCTCAGCTACTCTTTTCCCAGGCTGTCCTCTCGTAACTCTATCCAGCCCTGCAGATGGCCGTAGATTGAGACACTGCAAGAAAAACTGCTTGGTTACCGAGGAGCTCAGGCTCCCATCAGTCAAGCCCTCAGCTTTATCCCCGGCACTGCCCGGCTGCACACGGTAGTGAACAGCATTATGCACTTTCAGGCTTTCCATATTTGTAAACAGATTTCCACACTTGGTGCAAACTTCATACAGAGATAGGCCGGTCACAATTGTCTCCTCTTGAATCACATCATTGATAGTGGCAATCAGCTCCAAATCATTTTTTGGTTTGTTTTTGCTCCCAGACCTGGGGCCATGCGACTTCATGTGGTTTTTGAGAAACCAGGGCTCCTTGAATCTCCTGCCACAAATATGGCACCCGTGATCAAATGACCCCCTGTGCTTTTTCATGTGAGCTTTCAGGAACCAGGTTTGACTAAAGGTTTGACCACAGACTTCGCACGGGAACTCGCCTACGTTCAGCTCGCTCTTGCAGTTCTCGGTGTAGGCCTCCCCATTGGGGACCTGAGCTGTTATATGGTCTTTCTCTATGTGATTTAACAGCGTCTCCTCCCTCAGGGTCATGTAGCTGCACAACCTGCACTTAAACGGTTTGTGGACCTGGTGCAGGTGCTGCTCCAGGTCCTTCTTCCTTTCAAACTTGTTTTTGCAGAAGGTGCACTGGTAAGAGGTCAGCTTGTCATCCTCCTCAGCTGGTGCCATCTCTGTGACCTCCTTCTTGCTGCTTCTCAACAAGATCTTGCTGCTATCGACCTGAGCGGTACCGTTCAAGATCTTGTTGCAGGCAGACGTACTTTTAGTGGGGCTGGTGCACCCGCCAAGGCCCTCTGAAACGCCCATCTCCCCCAGCTGTGCCTCTCCCATCTCTGCCTCGTGCCCCTGACTTAAAGTGCCTGTCCTGTGACTGCGGATGTGAATCTTCAGGTTGCCCTTTTGGGAAGCCCTGTGATCACAATAAGGGCATTTGTAGGGCTTCTCACCTGTGTGCTTCCTCATGTGCTGCGACAGGGAGCTCTGAAAAGGGAAACTTTTACCGCAGATGCAGCAGCTGTGGCACATGGTCTTGTCAGCATCCACGTCGTTCTTGCTTAGCTTGCCGGGGCTGGAGGATCTCCGTAACTCCATTTCTGCCTCTCTGCTACGATCCATCTGTATTACTGCAGCAGGGGGTAAGCGGGGCAGGAGGACAAAAGCATGTCCGGCAGCAGAGGAGGGCTGGGCCGCGTTCTCAATCATACGGTTCTGCAGAGAGGGGTTCTATTGCTTCATTCTCAGGGTAACGCTTCTTTCAGCTGCTCCACAGAGTCCACAGCACCAATTTATTTCTGTGTGCTTTGTAAGCAGAAGGCATAGATCACCTGAAACAAGAACAAAATCACACAAATGTACAGATTCTTAAATATATTCAAACCTGTTCATGTTTTGAATTCAACGGCTTCCATCACTCACTCCGCACTCAGAAGCGCACCATATGACAATCTATTGCACCAAAAGGCAGTAGTTTCTCCTTTTGCCGATATTCTAGACTTCAATGACAAGCATAATTACTAAATAAGTAAAATCCATAAAAGAGCAAATACTCATTTCCATATGCTGACATCAGTGTGTTGAACGAAGTGCAAACTTTAAAAATATTTTTTGTTTTAAAACCAGGCAGAAGTAGCTAAAAATACACCTTAAATGAGGAAAACATTTCTTGTGGGGGTTATTACACTTTAAATCTGTGGCTTTACTACCATGTGTAATTTCATGTAAAACACTTACTTGCCAAAGATAAAAGGCTTTCCTAGAGACTTTAGTAAGTATCATATTCCTGCTGGCAACTGCATTACTTTGTGCCTCAGACAGCTCGGCTGTGCTTGAAGTGGCAGGCACAGAAAGGCGCAAAGGCTGAGGACGCTCAGTACTTTGATTACAGAGCAAACAAGAAAGCAGAGCCTGACAAAGTACTCATGAAAACTAAAAGTTATTTCCTGCTGGACAGTGAACTAAAAAGACCCTCCAAGTATAAATTTCGGTCTCAAACTAACAAAGCAAAGTGATAATGTAGCTATCAAATGACCTCAAATGTGAGTGATTTATGTCAACATGACACACAGGAAATGACACCACCACCCACCTCAATGAAACAGATTTTAACTATAAACAAACAAACAAAACAAGAAAAACCTCTGATTAACAGAGCAGATTAATAAAAGTTTAAATATTTTCATATCTCTTCATGAATAAATGCAAGGGTCAGTATCTTAGTGCAAGATGAAACACACCAGCACCTTGTATACAGCAAAAAACAATGATCAAAATCCACATAGGCTGTTTCTTTTCCAATTACTACACTGTAAAACAAAATCTTCCCCCTCTCCTACCCTCATTAAGGACTACAAACACCACATGACTAAGATCAAAGAACACAGCATTCTCTAATGAAGAGAACTGATCTATTGCCACATTAAGAAAACATCAGCTCCTTAAAATGTAGCTAAAAATATGCAGAGCACTAATGAGACCATATATTCCCACATCCATCACTTGACATCTATGACTCAACAAAGAGCTACAGATCTACAGCCACAAATTTTAAGATTTCTCACTGTATTCACCTCTGAGTCTCTTCAATACGTAAATAAGCAGTCTAACCACATCACCAGCAGGAGCTAAACAAAAAGCAAGACTGTCGCAATGCTCATCTCAGTTACGGGCTACAGAAGAATTTCATTACATTCAATTTGATCTAGCCCTCTTATTTGCTACAAGACATTCATTTCTGGGCTGGATTTTCTGCATATCTAGTATACATTTGGCATGTTAGGGAGTTCTCAAACAGCATCAAACCCAAACTACCTTTTCCTCAGAGAGCTGACAATAAAATTTAAGGGATGAGTTACAAAAGCGATTTCATTTATTGAATGAAGCATTTTTTTATTATTAAAAAAAATAGGCATCTCAAATTCAGAATTCCGAAGTCCATATGAGCAGGAAGTTTGCAAATTACAGAATCTAATCTTTGAAATTAGTAATTTAAAATCCAACAGAGACAGCCTCAGAAGAAACTTCCTGGGTGAATAAAGGATGTCAGCCACTGAAATTGTGGTTGCACTAGAAGGTACAAACACACCACACAGAAAATACAAGTTTGTATTGTATTACATCAGTGGAAGCAACAACTTAGAGTAACATCTTATTTATCTGACCCACAACCTAAAACTGCCAAGTAACAACCCATATTGTCTTATAATCAAAGATTTAACCTAGAAGTCATTAAATCATAAAAAGAAACACCAGGTTCAAGTATACTATGCTAAATGCAAGCAACAGCTTCTTCTGAAAAGTTACACAACATTTCAGAAAAAAAATATAAAGCTTTGGGAACAATTTTTTTTCCATGTATTTTATACATTGTTTTCTACATTCTTAATTTTCTACAGCTTACACCAGTGAGGTGTAAGCTCTTATTGGCAGACTGATTTTTAGACTAACGACTTTTTTTTTTTTTTTAATGTAGTACCCATTTTAACTCAACTTTCTGCAGTGTTTCCTGTCTGAAAGTTCAAAAAGCTTCAAGAGCCAAGCTTAGACAAGAACGCTATACGCAGCAGTCCAAGCACATGTAGATCCAAAGCTTCAGAGTCTCTTTGTTTACTTGGCCACAGATTCCCTGGGCATAGTCTTGACATATTTCACTTTAATTATTTATAGCATTTTCATTAATGAAACTTAGTTATGAAAATGAGGCCATGAAGAAAGCATTACTTATAATAAGGGTATTAGCCACTCACAGGAGATCCCCCTAGTCCTGTATTAAATTAAGCCTGAGGGGAAAAAATATCAGACTTAAAAACTACTGAATAATTTTATTAGTCTAAAATACTTAATGGAAGTGTTACTGTCTTCACAAAAATATTCTGAGAATTTTTTTTCATCTTTATTAGTTAACCTTACCCAATGCATTGCAATCTGTGACTTAGAAGTTGAAATAAAGTATTCCTAGGCTTGAATTATTCCAATTCATGCACACGTAAGACTCACAAGATTTCAAGTTTGATATTCCACAGACAAAATTCTAGGGGGATGAAGGATGTTCACCCAATCTGAGTTTGCTTTACACAGTATGTGGAGGTTAATCTTCGGCTTTGGTAAAATATATAAACAACTCACTTCTCCCTCCTCATATCATTTGAGTGGCTGCTTAGAAGTAATTCTTCCAGAGGGGTCTCTCTGCAGAACAGCAAAGCTGGTTCATTGGAAAGTGGTAAATAAAATTACAACTCTGAAAATAAGCTTCAATTTACAAGACTGAACATACAAAATAAGGGAAAGATGACTTGTAAAGAATTCTAACAATAGAAAATAACATTCTGTCTTAATAATTTTTACATTAAAGATTAAAGTAAAAGGTTTTACTTTAAAAATTAAATATGGCACAATGGATACAAGATAACTGGTAAATCAAACAACACCAGTTATCTTTGTTTCTTTCAGCTGATTGTGATGCTAAAAAAGGTTGTATTTTGAAATAATTCCAAAATTTAAAGTATTCTGAAATAATTTTCTATCAGCACACATGGAGTGCAGCCACCTCCAGCTACCCTCAGGCTGCTGAAAGTGTTTCAGGTGATAAGCAGCAGCCCTTCACTGCTTTGGTCCAAGCTCACCCTGCAGCTCCACAGCACTGGCTCATCGCACAGAATCCACAGCAGAGTCACACCCAGCCTGCAGATTCCTACCAGACTGTCACAGCACAGAAACCCCCACCAGCAGAGAGGCAAGCCATAAGAAAACACAAGTGAATGTAAACCATAAATTAATATACAGTCTTTAAAAATATTTTGTGGCACTGCAGTCTACACCAAACGCCATCCAGCTACTTGGGGGAGCTGTGACACTCTAAGGGGCAGAGGAACCAGATTCAGTTTATTTTGTTGAACTAGGAATCAGCAGTTCATGTAAGAAGCAGTTGGCGAGTATCCATGAGGCATTTTCAGCCCCTTTAAATACACTTATCATCACTGTTTACACATGAGTTTGGTATATAAAGCAAGACGGAAGAGAAAAATGAGCAAAGGCTGAAAACCATGAGGGGTGGTGTGCTGAGAAATAAATGCCTTTGCACAGCCAAATATTTTAGTTATAAGGTTTCTTCCTGTACCATTGCCTCACTAGATTCTTTGCCTTGATCCACATGGGAACAAATAAAAACAAACCTTGTTTTATTCCCCTGGTGCCCCCGAAGGGAACACAAGCTTCCCTACACACTTAAAGCAAGTACTTGTCAGAATCTACTCTATTTCAAACATTTAGGCATCAAAACTCCTTTGGACAGAGTTGTTTCCTTTCAGAGAAAGCACATTTGACCAAAGTGACTTGCTCTCACCACAGAGCCCCAGCACCTTTTCCATCGCCATCCATGGCTCTCCCAGTGATGCTGTGATAGCCTGTCCCTGCTGGCAGCTCAGCAGGTACCCTGGTGCATGGCTGCATCACCCTCACAACTCCTGCAAGACCCTCATTTAGCCTTGCAATGAACAGAAATCCAGGGGAAAAGCACTTTGTATAACACAGGAACACTCTGAAATACATATTACTCTTCTCTTCATCCCACCTGCATACTCTGGAAGAGGACCAGGTAGTGAGGATTGCCCACAGGTCCTCAAAGGAAAGACACAGCCTCCTAAAGACCTTTTGTGCCTCTTGGAAAATAATTAATAAAAAGAGAAATTGAAAATAAACAACAGGAAAACTGAGGGAGGGTGTGGAGAATAAATTAGGACAAGAAGAATTCAAAAGATACCACACTGGAAAAGTAATTGCAAATTCATTTCTTACATAGAAATATGCTGTGCAGTGCAGACAGAGAAAAACATAGAAAATTATTCCTGTTCCAACGAATAAGCAAACTATGCATTTCTTTTAATTTAAATTTCTCCTCAAATAAACATTTTTAAAATCATATTACATGATCTGTAGTGGTAAGAAGGGAAAACTCTTCAGTAAATGATAAAGAAGAAAATACAATTTGGGAAGCCACACAGACCTACTGAAATAGCAGAGTGTATCTTTTAAAACAAACTGCTTTCAGTCTGGGTGTATTTCAAGTCCCATCTGAAAGATAAATGCACCAGAGAAATAATCGCTCTTCTAATCTCCAAGAGGTTTGAACATACACTGCAATCACACCACCATGTTCCTCTGCCAAGAGCAACAAGGACTTTAAACAAAAAAAAACAAAAAAAACAAAAAAAACCAAAAAAAAAAAAAAAGAAAAAAAAAGAAAGAAAACCTATGGGAGGCATGATCATGTTGAAAAATATCTTACTGAAATTCCTTCTAGATGATGAAACGATAGGACACAGCATGTGAATATCTAAGTGAATTTGAGGAAGTTGTGTTTTTGAAGAACGGTGACCTGGAGTGGAGAGGCTCTCTGCTGATTTGAGAAGGCTCAGGTCGCTCAGAGCCAAACAGGCTCTGCCATTCAGGCCAAAGATGCCAGACAAGAGCAAAGTGCAGGAAGAGAGGGGACAAAAGGCACAACATTGTACAGCTGCCCCACCAGCCCTGGAGCTCACTGAACCGCAGAGACCTTCTCCCTCCCGCCCGTGTCTTCTCCCTGGGCCACAGACTCTGTCCTCCACACACACCAGCCTTGCTCTGCTTGCACACCCTCCTCCTCCTCACTTTGTGAGGGGACATGGCTTCATCTGAACAGCCACATCCCACGGGGCTCATCAGTTCATCGCCCTGACTAAAGGCTCAGTCCTGCCATCCTGATCTACACACCAGTCCTACCCAAATGCCTCTCACAGCCCATATCACCAGACTATGGACCACAGACTACAACACAGCACAGAAGAACGAACTTATCTTTAAAGAGTAAGCCTATACCTGAATTTGCAGGAAATTCTGGCACTGCACAGCCTACAAAGGTAAAGGCAGCATAGTTCTAAATGGATTTTTTGAGAGTAACCCAAACTAACCCAGTAAAAACCTATCCAAAAATTCCAAGCCAGTTGCACAAGACTGGCAAATTTTCCAAATGCATTCAGTTATCAGAAGTAGCAATCTGGACAACAGACCTCCTCAAGTCTGTTGAAGCCTGCCAAAATTGACACAGGACTAAAAAAAGAAAAATAAAAAGCTTCTGGAAAAACAAACAAGAAATTTCTATTAATCTATTTCCACTCAGGCTTTTAAAATCCTTGGGCAGCACTTTGCAAAACATTTTTTTGTTTAATTATTTTCAACCAGCCTTCCCCCTGCAGCTGGTGAAGCTCTTCCCATTTGCAAAGTTTGCTGTCTGAACCCTGAGATATTATTTTGAGCTTCTCCAAATACATCATGCGTTTTTGTGTCTTTCTCCCTCCATGAGCTAATGACATTTTGCAGCAGGCTTCCGAGCAGCAGCCAGGAAAGCAGAGTCAGGCCTTTCCCAACTGGTGCCGCACCCTTCGCAGAGGAAGGAATCCGTGAAATAAAGGTAAAAACACTAATGCCGAAAAAGCTGGAGGTACGAATTTGCAACGAGGCGGGCGCTCTCAAATGAAGTCAACAAAACCTCTGTAACCCAGATTTTTTTGTGGGTCCTCAGGAATCAGTTCAGGAGCAAGGCTGGGTGGGGGTGGGGGGGGAGTTTGTTTTCACACTGCTACAGGGTATGTTGAGAAACACAGAGCTGTCACCCACTCAGTACATACTTTGTGTTTTAGTGTACTGTGCGTGTTTGTCTTCTGAGAGACAAAGAAATGTACTTTGCTAGTTACACTGTAGTATTCTAAGCGATGAATTGAAATGTATCATTAACATCCAGGACAAGCTTTATCTTGCTACCAAAACAAAGGGACCATTCTTTGAACAAACTGAGGGGGAAAATCCCATAATGACAATGAAGAGTTCCTCTCCCTAAAAACTGTGCTGCACAAGAGTAACAATTACGGGCTTATATTCTGCAGACTGAGGTTGCGAATGGCTGCATGAAGCGATGCATTCACTATTGGGAGAGTAAGTACCATTGATGACAAGGCCTTGGGGCTTCTGCTGTTTGCAGACCAATCAATAATCCATTATGAACAAACTACATTTCCCCCTAATATGAAGAAATGAATAAAAGGGAACCACTAACACTAGTACTTTCATGGAAAAAAACCCAACAATGCAGAAATCACAAAATGCCATCACAAGACTTAAAACTATTGGTGATGTCTAACACTGACAGAACTACCCACAATAATCCTTTATTTTACAGCAGTTGCTGGAGACCATTACATTATATTTAAAAAAAAAAGATACAGAAAAAAAAAGCTTATTTTAACAGCAAGATTTTTTCAAGGCTACTTATTCTGGCTGCAGGACAAAACAAAAAGCAACATTAATCTTTCAAGGCAAGGAGGAGAAAATGAACTAACTTCATCCAAACATCTACCAGCTTGCTTCAAACTATTTTCTAATGCAACGTAAATAAGAACTTCTAATTAGAAATAACTGTCCAAATGTGACTGGTCAACCATAACAAGACTTTATTGCAGCAGCTGCGTTACCATCCAGACACGAGGCCCTGAAACTGTGGTTCTCCCACTGTCATTGTCAGATGCTACAATACAATCAAGAGAGGATCCATTTAAATAGCACAACCACAGCAAACCGTAGCATCCTGAGTCCAGTTTCTACCCGGACCTCTCAGCACAGCACCAGAAGGCAGAAGAGAAAAGCTCTCCTGAAAAACTACAGATAAATAAATTTTAAGAAACAGAAAGTTACTGATTTTTTGGATGGGTAACAGTAAATCAGACCCAAAGGAAACACTTAGACTGATACTAGTAATGCAAAAGGCAGCCTATGTCCTTTTTCTGAAATGTAAAGACTTAGTAGTTAAAGTTGACCCTGCAGGGTGGGGGGCTAGCGGGAATGAATGCACAATGTGATTATTGATCAGCCCTAGAAAAGCCAAGAACTGCACCAGTGCAGATGTGATTTTTCTTTTCCTGGGGTCATTACTGATACACATTGGCAAGTCAAAAGCTCTTATTTTGACATGCTGTAACAGTATTATTAATTCTGAAAACAAGCATCAACTTAGGTTACAAAAAAAAAAAAAAAAAAAAAAAAAACTTAAAAATCCCAATGACAACAACAAAAAACCCTCCATTTTACTTCAGTGTAACAGTAATGTTTTCCTATTTGGCCACACCCACCACGGGAGTTACTTTACTGGCTTATTATTCCCAAAATCTAAGATTTAGAAGTTGAAGAAACATTTACAGTTCTAATAGTTTCAAATAAAAAAGTAAGTCAGTTACAAGCAAAGTCACCTCAATCCTGTGTGTTACCTCCTTATTCAAATCGATGGCATTGATGCTGTCTATTCATGCATGTCTATGGAGATGCATATATATATGGGCAGTTCAGTATTTTCCCAGCATCCAATAGTGCTTTTATATTTAATGATCTGGTTAGGGTTTCCACTGCAGACCAATTTACACGGAGTTGTAACATGGCCATTTTAATCTTCAGTGGGGGGGCTGATTTCAAACTGTATGGGCGGGGTATTTTTCAGTTAATATGCTCTGTTCCAAGCTCAGCTTCTATCTTACAACAGCAAAAAAATTTAGAAGTACCTATTTTCATTCGCAGTGTCATGACAAGGACATACTTAGGGTTTTGCAATTTTTACATTATGTGTATAGAAGAACAGGGACTGGATCATCAGCTGGCCGAAAACGCAGGAGTGCAGTACACGGCACACGCACAGACACATACCCACCCACCTCTTCTTGCTGCCTCTTTCCTTTGCCCCATCAATGCAAGCTACACACAAACCACATCCTCAGCTGCCATAAGTGCACACAGTGCCATGAAACCAATTTGTATCAATTCAGAACTGCACTGCTAACTAAAACTGGAATGCTTTTGTGCTGCGTACATCAAGACCTGAATGCAAGAAAAACAGGAGCATAATTGAAGGTAAACGTTCTGAATTGTTGATTTCCTACCCCAGCAAAAGTTACACGAAACAACCTTGCCCTAAGTGCCCCCCCAAATTCCACTCTGTCACAACTACCAATGGCACCAGTAAGGACCAAACTTCAGTGCTTTTGCAGACTCACACAGCACTGTAACTTGTCCACAGCAGACCTCAAATGTGAAAAGCTGTATGTTTAATACCAAACAAGTTTACTAGCTACAGACATGTGTTCACCAGGTCAGTGGAAGGTAAATATTATTTCTATGGGCCATTGCTGCAGGATAAGTTGTGTGAAGAATTAAGAAATTCAAGGTAATAAATTAATTTCACTTATACCTAATATATCCTACTGCTCAAACTGCAACAGTAAAATCATTACCTTATAAATAGAAGCGTTGCCAAGCGTTAACCTCTTAACAGACTGAGAATTGCAGCACTGTGCTTTGATTAACTACTAATGCCTTACTGTAACAAAAATTATTTCTGAAGTAACACCACCAATTTGTTTGCTTACTTCTTCCCCCTCCACAGTATTATAAAGGAATTATAAAGCAGTGAAACAAAAAGAGTGCAATGGAAAAAAAAAACCAAAAAAAAAATTGGGGGGAGGGGAGAAGGAGTGGGACAGAAAGGGCAGAGGGGAAAGGGAGAGGAACTGTGCCCTGAAATACAAAGAGGAATAATCATATGCAATAAACCATAAAAGCATTCTGTTAAACATTACCTTCTGAGATAGCACTGAGAAGCAACACAAAATTCACAAAACACACAGCTGGCAGAACCTCATTTGCAGATGTTGGACAAGTTTTTTTTTCCTCTGTGTGTATAGAGATATGTATGTGTAGAGATATGTATGTGTATGTGTGTATATATAAAGTATTTCACTGTGAGCTCCTGTAAAGCACAAACAGCATGGACAAGCTCTATTTTAGGAAGCTTTTTTAAACTTCTTAAGAACTTAAGAAGGTAATTCATTAAGACTTTCAATCACAGTTTTTCCATTCTCTGCACTTCTGAATGTCAAGCATGCAGACTATGCCCAGGCCCAGATGCAGACACTGCATTCAAAATCCCTCACCACCAAAGCTGAAGGTTGCTTTACACCAGCTGAGACTCAGGACCTACTGCGCTGCTTAAATCACACATAGCTTTGGCTCCATGACACCACCAGTCCCACACTGGCAGAGGACAGTTTGTGGATAGCCAGTGCCTTAGAAATACCTTCAATTCACCTTCTTTACACTGAAGTACACAGTACCCCTGAAGATCAGTCCATCCAGAAGTGTAATTTGGGATGATGAGTTTATCTTACACATAGCAATAAGACAGATGACTGCTAGCAGTTTAAAAGAAGGATCAAAAGTTCCTAAGTTCACCAGTAGTTTTAAAGATGGGATGTCAGCTGTTGCTTCATTACTCCAACAGTTCATTTTAGAGTTTTCTGCAGTTATCATCATTAAAAGCCATTTCCATTACATATGTGATAAATCCAACTTTGAAATACACTGACTCTTGTACTGGCCTGTCCCTGCCAGCACAGAAAAGCAAACACGCATAGCCAGTACAATAAAAGTGGCATAACCATAAAACATGAGTTGATTTGCACAGTGAAGTAACTACTTTTCTCCTCTTTTCATTCACTTACTTCTTTAAACATGAAGGGAAGAATAGTCTAGTATGTCAAATTAATGCAGAGCACAAGGTAAGTTTTTCTGGATTTCAAATCTTCCAGTCAGGAGAAAAGCAACTAAACCTGAAATCAAATCTTTCAGCTGTCTGTTGGTCTGGCTTATTTTGGTATGAAGAGCTGGACTATCTCTGTGGAACATCGCTGCAGTGTATCACCTAAAAGAGACAAACATCCCATCCACTCCTTATAAATACAATTTCAAAGCCTATTTTACCAGCTCTGTCAACTTTGCTCTCATAACAGCACAATGAACAGCATTTTTCAGAATTTGGCAGGTCAGGACACTGTGGAATCACAAGATGAACCCCGATAACTCTGTTCAGAACTACTCTGTACATGTACTTCTCCTCTCCTTGCAATTTAATCAAAGACTTGGAACCTTTAGGCCAGTCCTTCACCTGCAGTGTACAAGGCACTTTCCTAGAACTCCAAAGATAGACATAAATTTACCCAAATGCAGAAAATTATTCTGTGTTAGATATCTGTGAAAAAGAAGGGCCTGGGTGGACATTTCCAAAACCATTCCTGAGCTCATCACTCACCTTTAGTAGAGGAAGGTAGAGTTAAGAGCATTAAAAAAGTAAAGGAACAAACCCCACCCCTACTCAGATACTCTGGTAACAGCCTCAGCATTCAAATGCTGAGCAGCTACTTCAAAACAAACCAAAACCTCTGAAATTATCACTCACAGGATAGCAAGCAAGCAAGCCTGCAAGGAAGAAAGGTCTGATGTCACAGGCTGTTGCTGGTTATTTATTTTTTCATACACAACTATAACTTGCAAGACAAATCTCTCGAGAGGTAAGAAAAACATGAATTACATACACCAAGAACACCCACCAATGTTTTCATCACAAAATATTAGTTAGACTTTATTACTGCTTTCAAAAAATGAGTGTATGTACCACATGCACAGACCAGCACCCTCTCCTCTCACCACTCTTCACAACGGAGACCTCAGCATCCACTATTGCCACACATGTCACTGCACCTTCCACCAGAGCCCAGGTTCCTGCCCATGCCACACCACTTCTGTGGCACTGCTACCCTCTGACCCGGCTCCACCCCACTGCTGTCACCACCATGCCACTTACCCCCAGCTATCCACACACACTGCCTGCCTGTCAGATTCCTCCTGGAGCACCTGAGGCCAGCTGCCAGCCTCACACTCCCTTCTGGCCACTGCCATCCCACAGATGTACTTTAAAGGCCATGTCTTTTCCCCACTCCTCCCTGTCTGCCTGCCCTCCAGCCCTTTCTCAGCTGTCCCCAACACTTCTGCTTTTTCCAGGAGCACTTTCACTTCCTTGTGTCTCCCAAACCTGTTTGGGCCCTTCATGACTACTCCTTCCATTTGGGCTCTCCCTCATTAGTACAGCCTCAGTCCCTGCTCACTGGCTTGTTGCTTGCCAGGACATTCCAGCACACACTCACATTCCTCCTCCTTGCCCCTTCTGTCCTCTTCCCCAGAAGATGCCCAATCTTAAGGCTTTTATATCCTCAGTTACAACAGAACCATCTCCAGCCTCCAAGCCTGTAGCTTGTCCCCCTCTGTCTGTTCAGTAACTGCTGCTGTCCCAAAAATCAAAGGATGCCAACACCCAAATGCCTTGTGTGTGAGGTTCAAGCGCCATTCTTCTTCTTCAAGGACCTACACAGTTCCACCCTACTCCCTTTGGTGTGGGCAGTGACTCACCCTCCCTAATACAGCTTTTATATTGGTTTCCCACTTACGACCTTGTGTTCTGACACTGCATTTAGAACTGGTTTTTCATTATATTTTCATTCATTCTTAAATTATATTTTCCACAAATGACTCAAAATTATTTTCTAAAATTAAATCCATCACTCCGTTTTGGATCATTTTTTCCCCTAATGCATAATACGTGTACTACCTATTGCTATGTTCTAATTGGTATGTATATTCCTCAAGGCAGGAACTTGAGATCTTTTGTATGTGCTCTTTTATGTACTTTTAAACAGTGCCAAATGTTCCAACTTCAAATCATTTCTAAGAGCAAATTATCATTATAAAGTCAAGATTCACCTTTTCAAAGAGTCAAAGTCCCTTTTTTCATCAGAGGTACAGAGAGAAGCTGAGAAATGGCTTCTTTCCCATGAGCTCCAAAAGTCAACTAACCCCTTCTCCTGCCTACCCAGAGTTCATCTCTTAAGTTAACCAAAAGGACCATCAAATAAATGGTAAAGGTAAGCTAGTAAAGAAGCTAACAAGGCATAAATCACATGTCACTAACCCCTAGCCTGTCTGCCAATTTGAAACATACACTTCCAGCCAATGTTATGTATTTACATTTAATAACAAACAAGAAGCATAATGACAAATAGAATTCAAGTGCTGCACTTCTCTCTCTTATGTCTTCATAAGCAACTGGAGAAAACGTAGGCTATGCAGAACATCAAATTAAAGGGTAGGATCCTTAGAGGCGATGCTCACTGCAGTGACGTATTCTTCTTACAGGAGTTAGTCTCTTTCTACACCTGGGACTGTAAGTATGATTTTAAAGCTTTTCAAACTCGCTTTCCTTCAGCATGAGCATGCTGCTTTATATCACACATTTTCCCATTCTGCAAATAGAAATATACTCCTTCATCCTTCAGGGCAATGCTGATGCAAGTAGATTTTCCACCAGAGAAGCACAACATCACTGTGACTCTTTAACTCCAAGAGCAAAATTTGAGCCACACTGATAAATCCTTAAACCTGTTACACAACAAATAAGCATGGATTACAGCGTGGCTGGTTCATTATGGGATGTTTTGTGATGCTATTCCTAACACACAAATGCCATTTGTCTTGGCCACGTACATAAAGACTGTTCTCCTATTTTAGGTTATCCATCTTTATCATCGTTTTCACTTCTCTGCATCTCCCCCATTTATTACTCATTTACTCCCTATTTAATATATGTCTACACCGTAAACAGTGTTAAATAATCATGATGTAACAGCACAGTATTATATTTGCTCTATATATAAATAACTGCTACAATACACTTACCTGACACTTCTTACTACCAAAACAAACCATTTATAACTATATATTACATTTATTACCTTTAGTACTCCATGGCTACTCTACTTGCAGCACTAAACAAAGAGCATACAAATAAAAAGAAGCAATCTACACCCGGGAGGTTTACATTTTAGCAGAAATAGCAAGCGTAAGTTGTAGAAAATGCCTGACTAAAAGCACATTTTTAGGCAGGTGTAATCTAATTCTGACAGGTTTACAAGAGTCAGCTACAATATTTGCTAATACTTTAGAGGATTTGGGTCTTTATTTTTTTAACGGTTTTAGATAAGAACACCTGTATTCACTTTCTTTAGTAATAGGTACATTTACCAAAACTACTGTTTATAATCTGAAGAGATTATTTTCTCACAAGTAAAAACTTGCCATATATGGAACAAACAAACAGCCTCAATTTGACCAACAGTAAAAAACCACAATCTTGAAAGAAAAACACACGCGTTATTTCTGCTGTGTATGGGGTCAAAAGTACACCACCTTATCTATAAGCAAGTATTTTCTAAAAATAAGGAAACTTTTTCCTTAAACCCTGGTATCAGGTTTGTATTCAAACAGGACAACTCCTTTCATGATCACAACTCTAAAAATACAGGTTTACAATTAAAAGTATTGTCCTTCCTTCTGTCACACTTCTTTTTTCAGAGGCTTTCAAGTACTTCCTGACCTTGATCAATTCAAGCATGAGTCATTCAGCTAACATTTAAAATCAAGAAGTTAATTAAATACAATATCCAAAACCAGATATGGATAAAACTTGCAGAGAAAGCACAATAAAAATGGGTATTATAGTACTGTCAACACAGAGGACTAAACCTCATGGGTCAAGCGCTCAAATATCATCGTACATCCATCAGTTTAGGGGAGGTTTTTGACAAAAACTTGGCTGTAGATTCTCTTATTTGTCTTTTGAGCTTTTACAGTACAGTCAGTAATATCTCAAGCTTCTTCCAATAACCACGAAGTCACGGAACTTTCTGTTCTCACAGGCTTACATCTTCTCTTTTGGAACCACTGGACTGCAGAAAAAGGGGCTATGGGCTACCTTCTCCACTGACAAAACTGTAAGTGGGAAAGCCGTAACTGAAGCAAACAGATGTGGTATTCTTTTGCTCTGCTGCTTCAATCGTAAAATACTCCTCACAAGGTTACAACAGCTTACCTACAAACATCTAATACAGGGGGCCAGAACAATCCCATCTTCATTCAGTGTATGGATGGTCAAATGCACAGACCATGAATAGTCTTCACTTACTCCATGGGATTTAGAGGTAATCAAAAAATTAGGCAAAGAAAGATCTTCTGCCAGAATGTTTTTAGCATAACCCTGAATATAAGTAGAATAGAGGGTGACAACACCATTTTAAGACAAGAGAGCTCTGAAGGAGGTGGCAAACCCCACTGCGTCTCACTGGGGTTTGTCATTTGAAAAACTCTGTCTGTCTTGGGTACAGCTGAAGGCAGTTACAGCATCTGCTAACACCGAAACCAGTAAGAGGTTGTTTCAGCCCGAATTGTTAGGTATCCCATAAAGGAGAAGTCAACAGACCAACCCCTCTGAGACACAGCAATAATGCTGGAAAATGAAGTCCATAATAGCCTCTGTTTCATCACTTTTTCTTTAGCATATTATCAACTTGGAACTTGTGGAAAGAACGTTCCTTCATCTGCTTCAGATAACAAACCAAAGGTGCAAAGGGTGGTCTCATGCTGTTACCAAGCTGACTGGATCAAGAGAAGCTGGTCCAGCCTCTGAAATGGTGTTTGGCCATCTATG
This sequence comes from Calcarius lapponicus, assembly GCA_039654755.1. Taxonomy (NCBI): domain Eukaryota; kingdom Metazoa; phylum Chordata; class Aves; order Passeriformes; family Fringillidae; genus Calcarius; species Calcarius lapponicus. Next base: position 95,737,117 of record CM077464.1, on the reverse strand, counting down.
GGCCCTGTCTGGTCAACGTGGTACCTCTTGCTCAAGGCAACTGCTCTTTGGGAACCCCATTATGGCAGCTGGATACAGCTCATTTAATCAAAAAGTTTCTCTCATCTAGGGGCTTGCAGAAAGACTGCCAGCATACAAGAGGTTTACACCCACTCAAGGCTTTGGTTACAAACTGAGGGTAAAATTCTAGCCTGAGTCAGACAAGTGTCCCTCCTGACATACTGCAATGACTTTAGCACTCACTGCACACTTACACCATGCAAGAAGAGAGACACCAGCCCTTCAGTTTTTGTTTTGAAGTCCAAGGCTGACATTTAGCTTATACATTTAGAATTACTTCCTTTTGCACTGGAATTCTTTTAAACCCTGCCTGAGCCTACAAGGTGCACATCAGCTGGAAAACAAGAGACCCAAAATTTAAGTTCCCAGTTTGCCTAGCACACCTCACCACTATCTAATCAATTCGTGTAAGGCTTAATATTTGCAAATGGAAAAACTCCAGAAAGAAAAGCCCATCCAGGCTAAGAAACCAAAAATAGTCAGATATGACCTCAGCTTAGTCACTGAACTGCAAACTGGTCAAACTGGGAGAATACCCCAGAGAGTACCCAAGAGGCTTTCAATACTCCAAGCACTGTCAGAGGAAAGGTAGGGAGGGGAAGGAGCATGTGAATCTTCAGCCTGACCCAGTTCAGACCCTCATACATTCCCATGACTATTAGGAACAAATCCAAAGCCATCTGCTGCTGTATGAGAAAAGGGCGAAGGCCTCCCTGCATTGAGATCTTACAGCCCAGCCACCTCCAGTCAAAGGGTGGGGAGTCACTTTTCTGTGGCCACAGAACTTCAGGGCAAGGCTTATCTTCATGGCAAGCTGCAAAACAGCTGGCACTGCAGCCACGCTGAGCACAGCCACCATCTCTGGCACAGCAGCAGGAGTACTCCTTGGCAAAGTAAAGAGGACTCCCTTCCCTGCCTTTTTACGAACATATGCATGAGGTCAACAGCATCCAAAAGAGCTGACAACACAACTTTCTAACGGAGAATCCAAATAGTGTTGATTCCCTGGAACAAGACAACAACAACAAAAAAAAAAAGATTTGAAAACACACACATCTTCCACTCTGCTACCTGCTCTGTTTGTGTGTCACTACTTCCATCCACACATGCTGAACGCAGACACCTCCCTTATTGAAACCAGACACTGCCATGGCTGCCTACAAGAGGCTTCAGAGACATTCTCCTTGTGCCTCCATCAAACGAACTTGAGTGACCAACTCACAGCAATTATCTTGCAGCCAAAGGGAAGGAACAAAAATAAAGTTAATAAACTTTGGTAACTAATGACAGGGATTTTTTAAATCTTAAACAATGACATATAAAAAGATGTCAGTAAGATTTAAAGGGCATTCAGTACACAGATTTTTTTAGTAAAGGGCATTCTACTATGAAGAGACGATATTATCAGTGCATTTGCACACACACCAAACTTCACAGCTCTCACTGCAAAACCAGTAGTTTCTCTGAAACAGTGAAGCTCATCTGTAGAAATTTTGCAGCTAACAAGCATTAGATTTCACTTTCCAGCAAGAATACTGCCATCGTATTACAAATACCATCAAATAACATTTTAATTATTTTCTAAGAGTCTGTTGGTAGCTATTAATAAAGGAAAACTGTTAGGGAAATCCAGCCAAAAGAACGTAATGACCAGATGTGTACCAATGCAGCAAGGTCTAACTTAACTGAATAACAACTTCAGAACATAAAAAAGAGTTGGACTCATCTATTATCACCTTCACCCCAACATTTATTTTAAAGTATTTCTCCTAACCCAGAATCTATATAAGCCCTTGACCAAAGCAGTTTAGAAATCAGGAAATATCTGTTCATATCTAAATAAGAGAAAGAGCAGTAACTTTACAGGCTGGCACATTTGAATCTCAAATTCTTTTGAGTACCTTCCATTAATCTCTCTTTACAGCTTTTTCAGAGTTCATAATGCTTCCTGCAGCCTGAAATAAAACGAACTGCAGAGATGTCAGAAAGCTATAGATGCATGCTTTAATTACCCTATATTAATAATGTTTGTCATCTACACTAACATTGTAAATGAAAACAACACATGCAGATCCAGAGATGTGCTTGCAAGAGTTTGTACCCTGGGCCACCACGCCTGTGCGGCAGCAGCTAATTACAGGGGTGAGCTATGCCAATACGGAGCTTGTGCTTGTGTTGCAAAAAAGAGCAATTCCTAGCCAGCTTAAGTTTAACTGCACAGTGTGGGGCTTGGGGAAAAGAGCCACATTTTGTACTGATATTATTAGAGTGGTCTTTTTCACAAAGCTGAGGAGAACTATGTTTCTGTATACATCAAATAAACCAAAAGTGCAACTGAACCAACACCTCTTGAATCATGTTGCATTTCCTTATAAGGGATCTGCAACCCAAAATATTTAAACTACTCTGATAACCCCTGACAGGAACATACTAAACTCCAAGGCATAAAAACAGAACGTATCTTTAGTACAGCATAGAAATATCAAATTTAAAAGCTATTTCATTTGTAAATGCATCCTTATTAGAAGAATGCTTATTGCTTCACTGGTTCATATTCCCAAGTCTCTGGCCTACTGAGCAAGTAAGTGAAACAACATCTATGCATTTTATAATTAAGTTATCTCCACATTATTGTTCTTGTTCTGCACTGATGAAAGCGCTGAAGGAAGAAATGCAGCTGCTGAGCACCAAAGGTGCTCCTCATTTAAAGTACCTTACAGAACAAAAGCTGAAGTCAAAAGTTGGTCACAATCATTCAGCACAATAAAACCTTTCCAGAGTTGCCACAATCATCAATAATCAATCATAAAATGTGAAAAAATCACAGTTTTTCACCCTTCAATTCCAGCATCCATAGGCAGGTTTTCTACTAGTGTTACAGTTACTTTTATCTATAATTATTTGAATCAGAAACACAACCAACAGCTGAAAATCTACATGTACAGTTTTAATTATTCTCTTCATGTCTTGCCATGAAGTTTGCTCTAGCATTTTTCCAGCTGGCCAAGAAAAGGAAACATGTGTCAAGGTCAGAGAGAAATAGTTGGTTCTTGCTTCATTTGAATTCCAGTTCTGGGCAACAAAAAAATTCAGCAATTAAAACAGGAAACTGGCTTAATAGTTCTGAATTCATCTTTTCCATGAATGGAGAAGCAACATGCAGCAAGCCTGTCTGCTTCTGCTTGTTTCATCAATGAGGGAATGAAAAAACACTTTAAAAGCCTCAGATTTGGTCTCGCTGAAGCAGATCTGGAAGCAGTGGCTGATTTAATAAAGCTAATCTTCAGTGAAGCACATGATATGTAAATTGCAGACCACAGTAGTGCGTAGCTTTCCTAAAACTACTGTGTTGGTTTCTAACTTGAATTGGAACCTCTTGTACAAAACTTCTGAGGATGATCAAGTGCAAGTGCTGCCATGTCACCATTCCTTGTCATACAATTTAGTGTCATTTCAGAGACATTGCAAGCACTCTGTGGCTTTACTATGGCTGACTTTGAGCTTAACTGCTGCAATGTCGGTTGGTTTGTTTTTTAATAATTTTTATGGTAAAAAATTCCCCTTTCTGACAGACACTGTTCATATTTGGTATCAAAATAAGAGAGCCTGCATAATCATGAGGACGCTTCCTTAAAATCTGAGCCACTATAGCAGTGATTCAGATGAAAAAAATACTTTTTCTAAAACCAGAGCTATCCTTCATCTTAAGAAAAGCAGTAAGAGATGAGACCAATACCCCAACTTCAGAGGTTGAAAAGTGATTTAGAAGTAGGCAAGAGCATCCTTCTTTGAAAACACGTCTTCTTGACCTCATGCTTTGAGTAGCCCTCTTACGGCAAAAGTCATATGTCACAACCTCTCCATTAGTTAGCCTGGGCTGTAATGTTTTACTCTGATAATATCTTGGTATAGTGAGTTCCACAGGTCAAATGTCTTTGAGAGGTCAGCTCATTTTGGCACCCAACCACTTGAAGAATTTCCTTTTCACTCAAGCCTCGTTCCAACTCCACACACTGTGATCGGGCAATACTGGGTTTGAATAGAAGTCGAATGTTGAATACTGGTGAAATAACCTGAGCCTAAAGCAATCTTTCCTCAATGACTACCTTTGATTTGAAACAGATATTTAGCCAGTTTTACCACAGAGTAGATTTTCTATACTTACATGCACACAGATGCACAATACAGGCAGACAGTAGAAGAGGCATAAACTGAAATTTTCAAAGCAGCTGAAGAGTTAGAAATGGTGTTATGGAGGTTCCTTTGAAAACTTCAGCTATGCTTTTTTAAGTCTCCTCACTGGCTTTTTTATGCAAGAGTCAATCAGATAACTTAGTGATAAGTACTCAAGAATGCAGAGCTAGAAAGGAAAAAAAAAGTCTCTAGCATACAGAAGGAAGTGGGGAAAAACAGATGGAGGGAGGTTATAGTGTTTTTGAGGGAAGTACTTTTTGGTCTACTCTTTAGTGCATAGGAGTTCAGCAGGCTTTAACTGCTATTTTGAAAATGCCCCAATTTGTCTGCAGAGCAAACTAAGAGGTGTCTGAAACCATTAAACTTCCAGGTATCACCCAGAACAACTACATAAAAGGACACAGTGAATCCTGCTTAAAATTTAATAACAAGAAGTATTTTATATTGTCTGAGGAAATCTAGGATGTCCTGAGCCTCACAGCATGTCCATACTGTACGGAAATATTTCAGGATGTCTTTAGAACTGCTCATTCAGGAATACACTTTCCTAAAATATGTAGTCTTATCATTTCTATGCTTTGTTGTACATTACTAGAACAGAATTATCTGTTGCACATTATTCACAGTGTCCTAAAAAGGCCTGCATTTGAGAAAGCCTCATCCGTCTTCTCATTCCACATAAAACCATTAAACTGCTCCGAATGGTAAAGTCATCATTTTGTAATTATAACTCTAAATTAAGGCTTTTGTGTTGTTAATTCTCCAGGAAAACTTGTACCTATGTTTTACAATGAAAGGAAAAATATCAAAATACATCTTACTAAAGGTTTATGAATGAATCCATTGTATCGCTGATGAAAAACGCATAAAGCCAAAATCCGTTCTATTTCCACATCCATTTTTTTCCTTTTACATGAACAGAAGTTGACCTAAAATGATTTTCCTTTCTGAAAACAAATGCAGAGAGTGAGCTGTGCTGTAAATACAGCCATTTCAGACATCTTAAAAATAAAGTTATTAAACATGGAAGAAAAAGAAATTTAAGCCATTAACCGAAACTTTACAGAACCCCCAGTTCTGCAAACACTTATGCAACTGAGTAACTTCACACATATAAATAATCTGCTTAAGTCCAGTGAGACTACTATTATTTTCAAAACCTCTCACACCTTTTGAATGTGAGTAGAATCATGAGACAGTACATTTAACAAAAAAAAAAAACAAAATCAGAGATTTCACTGTGAAACTTGAAAATTTCTTCCAAAGAAAACAGTACTTAAACTACATAATAAAATTCTACTCATTTGCTCCAAGCAAAAAAAACTACAAGATTCAGAATTATTTAAAATTAAACCTGAAATTTCACAAATGATGTGCAAACATTTTTCAAACACTTCATTGGCTCTGGAGATACTAACTAGGTTACTAATTTAGGTAAAGAATTTTCATGTCTCCAGTATCTCTACAAACCATCATGTTTAAGTGCTTAACAAGGAAAGCTTGCTTTTCAAAGTGCTTATTATAGCATTTCCCGTTGACTGCAATGGGATTTCCAAGTACTGAGCTTTTCTGAGTTAGGGAATACTTAATAACAGGACACAGGAGTGCAAATTAAGAAATCTATAATTAGGTCATCCAGATTTTACAGTTTTTACCTGAATAACTAATTTGTACATTGTACTAGAGATGACAAACTATCACACACACAAAAACAAGAAGAAAAAAACCAAACAAAAAAACTAAACAAAAACAAACCCCCAGAAATTGTGACACAGTAAAATACAAAGCACACGCCCTTGCTATGAGAGAATGCCAATAAAAGACTGGAGCTTTGATCTTATTTTCAACAGTCATTCATACAATGGCAGAAATATCCCTAATCCTCCAAAATATATTCAGCCAGGACTACAAGATGCCAGTGCTTTCTCCATAAGCACTAAATAGAGGATGACTTCACCTGAGAAGTCCTTTAATCCTTCCCGTATTACTTTGTTGTCTAAGCACACAGCAAAAACCCCTCCTGTCATACCTCTCCCTGGATCCACGGAGAGCATTCTCTACAACCTGGATGCAATAAACTGCAGTTCATTTTTCAAGTGTGGAATCAATATTGTTAAGTGGGAATCTGGGTGGGTTTTCCTTCCCTTGTATGAATGCTTGTAACCATTATTGAATCATTTCTCATCTGCTATCTTGCATAACATCAGCATTTGCTCTTTCACCTTTGTTTCTGCTGCATCTCCACTTTCAGAACCTGCTTCCAGACTCACTTTGGAGGCACTTAGTCATAGCAGGGTTGGTGAGATCATTTTTTGGGATGCTCACTTCATGCTACGTTAAACAAACAAACAAACAAAAGCACACCAAACATAGTAAAAAAAAAAGTCACTTCCTGATACTTTCATTGGTTTTTCTCCTCCTAAACTTTAGGGTGTTAGTGACTCAGCTCTCAAATGAAACTGATGCTGGAAAGCTGTCAGGAAATTATATTTATCTGGCAAGTTATTAGGTGTTGCAAATGTTTATGTTGTAATTTAGAAAAATTATCTGTTACCAATACTTCAACCGTCTCAATCACTGATTTCCTAACATTACACACCCATAAGCGAAAGATGGATCAATAGGCATCTGATAATCACCACACATAAAGTGCCCCTTTACAGTATTGATCAGCAGCTTTTCCTACACGTGCAGTAGTTTGAGGGAGTAACAGGCACTTGGCAGTATCAACACTGCGCTGACAGAAAGAGAAACTGGCTGGCACTCGTGCAACATCGTGTCAGTAGATACCACGTCCATCAAACGCTGACAGTTTGGCAGATCAGACGCTCCCTGCCATAATGTCATAATGACTTCAATTTACTTCTCTGCAGCACCCAAAGGCTGCGATTTTATGAGCTATCCAAGTCTCTTCTCTTCAAGAACGAGACTCTCTTGCTTTTGCAGCCTTGACAGCTTCATATATTTCCTTAAAGTTTCCTAGGAGGCATAACCAGAATAGTAAAAAACACAAAGCTGTTAACTGATTCCCTCATTATTTATACAAATAACTAAAGTTTTATTTAGCAATTAGAATTTCATTCCCAGAATTCAAACAGCAGCAAGTTTTAATTACTGAAAAACAAAGAGAAGCAGAAGAAGGAAACCCCCATAAAACTCACTAGGATAGTGACTTTCTCAAGCCCAAGGTCAACAGGGCTGCCTTCACTCCTAACTGAAGAGCAAGATGCCAGTGTTCAACATTCAGGAATATGTTTCCATGCACTAAGAGGACGCAACAACCGTTTCAATCAAGAATAGGCACAGTGACAAAGCCTAATGCTTGCTGCTTCTGTCCACTGTGGATGGAAGAAAGCCTTGGCAGCAACGTGTTCAGGCACCAGTGGGAGAAAACACACATCAGTGCATGAGGTCACCAGGACACCACCAGCAACCACGAGATACTGAGGTATTTCCTCACAGTTACTCAGATGCTGCAACAGGGGCAATGATTGTGTCAATCAACAGTTGAACTGAAACTGCTGTTTGAGTTTTGGCATAAAAATGCTACACCTTCCTTAATCTGCATTGGCACTTCTAATTGAACAGGTACTTTTGTTTTCTCCGCCTTTCTACCTCCCAGCTCCCCAAGATCTTCTCTGCTGCCCAAGATAATGACTTAAATATTTAAAATGGTCTTGAAAAGCACAATTTGAATCTTTTCCTTTAAAACTTAACAAGTCAAACAAAAAAAATGCAGCAAAACCATTCTTTTGTAAGAACAGAGGGACTCAGAATTGAGAAATCAAACCTGGGTTTCTGCATGCAATTTCTGTTTGCCACAGGAAACATTCTGTTCTTGTAAAGCACAGACAGCTAAACCTACACTTCTGGTAAAATGTAGGTAGAAAACCTACCCACCTGAAAGAGAAGACAGGGGCGAGGAGGCAAACTTTCCACCAGAGGACTTCAAAGCACTCCTCAGCTCAAACAAAAATGTCTCAACGATGCCATGGAGGTAAGCCAACACCTCCAGGCTATATCCCTGCCCTCCTGTCTCCACCTCTTCCTCCCCTGCCTCTCCACCAGGGCTCTGCCCTCCACTGCACAGCCACTATCACAAAGCTAGACACCATGACAGAAGAGACAGGAGCTCTTTCTTATGGCACCCAGCTGCTCAAGAAGTGCAGCCCATTGGCCTTGAAAGAAGAAGAGACCCACACAACACAAGGCAGAACTTCCATGTTGCTGAATCTGCATAAAGCAACAACACCTTTGCTGCAATTTGCACCACTGTAGTGGTTACATCCTACGTGCAGGGGGGGAAATAGCTTGATCTTACTTTTAAATTTTATTTAAAAGAAAAATAAACCAACTTTTCATTCACAGTAACAAAAACAATGCTAAAGAAAAGTTTATATAAGCTACCTCACTTACACCACAACCAGTGACTGTTGTATAAATACAGAGCAATTGCATCTTAAACCCCCTGCTTTAAGAGACAGATCTCATTAATCTGAAGTAGGATGCAAACTCTTTTTGTTATGCTGTGCAACCACCCCAGATTATTAGATCTGTAAAATCAGGTATTGTATGACCTAGCTCAAACATGCAGATGCCTGCTACACTGCAGGATGTTACCTGTCAGTAACTACAGGAAGAGTAACTAAGCACAGGACAATCAAATCTGACTGCACCCTGGTGACTGCATCCAGTTGGTCTTACCACACTTCAGCACACTTGCCAATTGCTACATCCCAACCAAATCCCTTCCTCCTCACCCTGGCAAAGTTACACAGGACATCTAGTGTGTTAATGATGTTTCTCAGCAGACCTGGTTTTCACCTATGTCAGTGTCAAAACCACCAAAAAAACCAAACAAAAAAAAAAGGCACATGGAGGAAATCCAAAAAGAAACCCAAAGAACCACACCTCTCAATATTGAATCAGCCACTCCATACCAAACCTTTCCTCTGAAGGAAAGGGTAAGGCTGAGGAACCCACTCAGGCCAGTATCTCTTGTTAAGGTCACCTCTCCACAAGCAGTAACAATGAAGGGTAATCTCTGTACCCAGGTGCATATACTGATGTGCTTAATATCATTAAAAAAAAAAAAAAACATTAAAAACCAAAAAAGGTTTTTACCAGAAACCTTTTACACTTGCAATACTATGTCATTGATCTGGATTGTTCTAAACCCAATGTTTCATATCAAAACTAATCATCTCCTCCCAAATATATCAAATGTTGATATACATTTTTGTTGAATTCATGCAATTTTAATGAGGAAGAGCTAGGGTTTGGTTTTTTTCAAAGAAGATTAAGTAATTCTCGCTGACTTCTTTGCCTTGCAACCTCTCAACCGCACACGAGAGAAGAGTTGTCTTTGCACTGACACCTGCAGTGACTCCCTCTAAGCACATATGCAAGCAGGCAGTGTCAAAACATGCTTCCTAAAGTGATGGCTGAGAGAAGTTTTTGGCCAGAAGACATCCATATAGGAGTTGCAACATGAAAACTTGCAGAGGGGAGCGGATATATGCTCCCCTGCTCAACCGCCCCAGCTGTCACAACAGGGCATGTGGAGCAACCGGGCAACAAGATCTCACCTGTGCTATGTCAGCACTGCATTTATTAAGCTGTTTTCCATTTATGCAAGTTGGTATTTTAGCCTTCCTAAACCTTCTTTCATATTCTCCTCACTGCTTAGAGAAAAATCCACAACCATTTGGATTTTGGAACATTTGGAACAACCATTCCATTCCTGCCTGCTCCTTCTGTTTCTGAGTTTGCACCTGCAGCTCTGCCATCCTTCAGGTACCTGGGCAGGAGCATCAGCTGGGGCCAGAGCCCTCAGCCTGCAGCAGGGCTATCCTGCACACTGATATTGCATCATATGCCCAACGAGGCTTTTTAATCATCCTGATGATGACAGCTTCCCTTAGGGTAACTTCAGTGGGCTGCCTCAGTCCTCTCTGACTGAGCATAAATCACAGCTGACTTGGGAAGAGTACCAAGCTCCTTCAATGCCTTGAAAAACACAGCCAGTGGGGAGCTGTAAAGGATGAAGACACTTTATAGATCTAAAAACTACATCTCAGCATCAAATGCTAAATCTAGTGCTCAGGGGCACTGTGGATCTCTGACACTTCCAGGAGGACACTGAACGCATAAACTTGTGGATGGAGTACACGCATTACACTGATACATAAACACAGTGGTTTCATGCAGCAGACAAACTGTTTCTCCTGCCATTTAACATAAACTACCTGCTTTTACACCCCAGTTAGGAACACTTCAAAAAGAAGCACTGATAGCAAAGCAATTATTTGAGCTTAAAAATTAGGCAATAGTGAATCATCGTCTCTGAAACTAAACCCCACATTGTACAGACTGACCCACATGATCAAATCTTTGCAGTCAGTTCAATAGACTTCCAAGTGGCCACCAGCATCCGCCTACAGGGATCAGCTTGCCAGACCAAGAAGGAGTGTTAAATTACAAGCTTTGTACTCGTGGCAAGCATGTTGATTAAATAAGTAAATAAATAAAGATCAATTTTATTAATGGCAGCATGGCAGCCCCACACAAAAACTTCAAAACCTCTTTTCATTCTGAGCTCACTCTAATATTAGTTTAAAAAAATATCAAATCATCAGCATCTTTTAATGTTTAACCAAACAGCTACACTCGTCCCTGGTTAAACTCTGCCACACTGGAAAAGAACCAGAGATTAATTTAATTGAATGAATTTGGCTTTTAACCTAGACAATAAAATTTACTAGTATAAAAGCTTAAATCCCAACTGGCAATGTAAGGACGCCTTAGGGTACACTCTGCTTCTTGCCAACACCACATATCCACCTATAAAGCTTTAAAATAAATCTCTTACTTTTGTTTCCACATGTACAGGCATATACTATGCTTATACTACAAAAAATCAACACTGACTTGCAAGGGTTAATAATGTGATGCTTGCTAATATATAAACTCAAAACTATAGCAAACTAAAGATAACCTCTTTCTGCAAAACTAGAAGTAGGAGAAGAAAAAAAAAAAAACACAAAAAACTGCTCTTTACCAAGACAAAAGAAGCAGAAATACTGAATGACAACAGGATTCTGAAGTCACTCTATTGAACTCCAATGTTATCTTTGGCATTAAGTTAATCATACTATTATTTGAGCAAGCACCTTTTTTAACAATACTTAGCTAAGTGTCTTCTGTCATACTTGAGGAACTACAGGAAGCAATCTCAGTTTCTACAGCCATCATCATGACAATATTGCCTTTATTTTCCCATTAACCAGCAAGGCATGTACCATTTTCTGTTAACAGCTAACCAGTTGTTTAAACAAATACAATCAGAGCATGCAGGTCTATGTCCTATATAAACAAAGAACCAAATCAGCCCGGCCTACACCCCTGAACTCTCCACATCAGTGGGTGGAGATGGCAAAGACTTGAGGAGAATCCAGCCCACAGTGTCATGATGGAGACAGGAGGACAGAAGCACATCACGTTGCACTGCCATACACACGACATGTCTCACATCAGTATGTACAGCCAAGGAGGCACTTGTACCTACAGGGCTGCAGGTAATTCTGTTTGCTTGACTTTAAACACCACCACCAACACACATGAAACCAACAATTCCTTTTTTTTTTTTTTTCAAATCCTGGCCAGGTAACACCAATACCTTTTTTTTTTCCCCTTTTTTGGGGTTTTTCTTTGTGCATGTGTGTGTATATGCCCATACCTAGGCAATGCCAAACTCAGGGTAACTGAGTCATACCATCATCCTCTGGGGCCAGGCTGGGCCACCATTGCTAACACTGGCAAACTCCTACTCACAAGAAAGTGCCTCTCAAGTCAGTGAGGCTCCTCAGATGAGTAAGAAGTGCTCACTGATGTCAGTGAAGATTAAGCAGCGAGGGCTTTGAAGTTGCTATTTTGTAGTGGGGGGGTGTGTGTGTGCACATGCACAGGAGCAGACATGACTCCCTAAAAGCCATGAATTCATCATCAACCTACAAGGCAGTATGGCTTACAGTCAGAAAGTGAGATAATGACCCTATGCCATGACCTCAAGGTAGAAATAAACTGGGCGTAGGCAGTACCTACCGATACCAGGATTAACATGACTCAGGGAATACAGGGCTGAAATAAAGTATTCAAGAGGCACAAACCAGATGCCATAAGCACATCTCCTTCTGCCAGCCCAGTTCCCTGTCATCCTGCTCTTTCTATGCCACAGTGCATATTCAGCACACCTAATACCAAGCTCTAGTCTAACATATGCTGATGTAACTTTAAACTAACGTGACCAAAGTAACTGGACAAACACCACCAAAATGCACAGCAACTGAGCAAGGTTTAGCCTCTGGGGTCAAGTTGATGGAATGTCCTAAAGTGATGGAATATGTATCATTTTCTGACCACGGTCTAGAAGAAATTACAGTGCCATTTACATGGGCAGGGGATGTGGCAGCACTTCACTTCCAGTTGCACTGCTCAGGAAATACATAACAGTGATCTTCCTATCTGTGCATATTTACTATGCCACACAGCTCTTACTAACAGGCTGAATTACCAAAACCAGAAAATTGCTGCTGCTGCTTGCAAAAGGAAAGTATCTTTGCAATGAAAGAGAATTCCATACTCAATACTCTTCCTCAGGGATGAGAACTGTACTCATATGAATATACCCATGCTATATGGCACGCTAAACCTTTTCCTCCTTGGTCACTGATCTCTTATGTGACTTTTCCCTACTACCCCTCTGTAATGGACACAAAGAGAAAGAGAAAATGAACCATCCTAATATTTTTCAGGTAGCTGACAGGTTAATTTCTGGAATGACCCAGGTACGCTGGCATGGACCACATTTCTAGGCACCTATGGTGTGATACAGAACTAGAGCCCCATGGTGCAGCTTTCCTGCAAGCCTGGGGCAGGACCAGTTTCTGCACAGAAACCAGCTGAGTCTGGAGGAGAACAGAGAGCAGAGGACATTTCTACCCCATCACCACACAGGCAGCCTTCAGTACCAGCAAGACTTTGGCCAAATTTTTGCCTTGAATTATGCATACACAATCAAATGCCAGATGAGGCTCAAGCACCAAAGTTGGCTCCCTCCCCCCCCCCCCCCCCCGTAGTAAAATGCACAGTAAATTCAATTCTAAGAACTTATTATTGTAAAGAGGACTGTGATAATTAACAGACATTTATTAGCATTTAATTTGACAGCAGATATGCTTTGGAGAACTTTAATGACCCCTTAATGGATCCATACAACCACATGTACACAGAGGAGATACAATCAAGTCCTGGAACTTATTCTGTGTGTTTGTACACATCCCAGAACAGCAGCAACAGATCATCATTGCTACTGGGTGCCACCAGATGACAACAGCTTATAATTATACTCTCTTGATAAATCAAAATCTTCTGTAAGCCTAAACCACTGACTCTGTGTCAGATAAAAACAGATGTCTGCTGTGTTCCCACGCACCTTTACCTGACCATCATGTTGTGGTTTGATGTAGAGGATGATTGTTACCATAAGGAACTGATCAGAGCTACAGAAGCCTGGAAAAGGGAACTGCTGCAAGTCCTCATTTTATCTCCTTTATAATGCTAAACACATAAAGCTACTACTTCTTTTTAAGAGAGCAGAAACATTATACCAAGCACGTTCTTTGCAAAAGTCATCAGAGTTGAGGCTGTAGCAGCAAAAGTCACGTCTAGAAAATGTGCTTTCAGGACAGATTCATGAGCATATTCACAGAAAAGACAGAGGATGAACAACAGACTTCCCAAGTGCTTTTTTTTTCCATGGCTATTTTTGCTGACATGCATCTTTCACAAACCCAGCTAGTCCGAACAAATTCTATTCATTAACAGCAATTTCTTTTTTCAGGAAGTTTGCTACCAGTGGTAAAAATTAATCAGTCTTAGGTGGCTGTTTGCATTGTGCCAAACACCCTCCCAACCCTTCTGTGCCAACAGCCTGGTTTCTCAGCATAGCTCAATCCTTCTCATAGGCCCCTTGCAACACCTGGATCACTCCTGTTTTCATTCTGAACACAAACCTGCTCCACTTCATGTTCCTCCTCCAAAAACTCTCATGCTCAGCATGCCACATCCACCCACTCATCCCAAGTCTCTGCCACCTTCAAGTTTTGAGTACTGACACCAGCTCAAGTTCAGAAGTGCGCAACAGCCAGGAAAAAGGGACTGCAGAGCAAAATACGCCTGGGGGACAAGAGACAGGAAAGGAGCCCACAATAATTGGTGATTTGTGGACTAGAACCAAGTCTTAAGTCCCTTCAAGAAACTACACAGAAGAAAAATTCAGTTACCTCACACACACGCAAACACATGTGCTCAGCCAATCTCCTCTTCTGCTGTTTAACATCTCCTCTCTATAACCACCAACACTCTAATTTCTCCCAGGGCTCCTTGTGATGAAACAGGACTGCACAAGCTAGGCACCAGACAGATCACCAGGCATCTCCCATATCCTGCTCCTACACAGCTCTGCACACACTCCACCTCATTCTGGTGCTGCTGCAGGATGGCAAAGACCACCCAGCAGACCAGGGCCACAGGAAATAAAACAAATCTCAGTCAGACCCCATTAACACATCCCAGACAGCAACATCCAGCAACACTGTACAGGGACATGATGACCAGGGGAGCTCCGGCCACCACCTCAGCCTCACCACTCATGAAGAAAAGCACCACTAAAGGGCAATGATTCTTCTGCTACCTTAACGCAGATAACTACAGATTCCTGCTGTGGCGATTTCTGATGAAAGAAAGGCACCCACCTACAGAAACTCGGCATTCCCAGGTACAGGGGAAAGTAGTTCTCCACCTTCAACAGTCTTCCCAGACACCCACAGCTCCTCCAAAAACCCATTTCCTCCTCTTTTTTTCTGTATGATTATGTTACAGTCTTTTTTCCTTTAAGGCTGTGTTCAGTTCAACATACCCTATTTTCTTCTCCTCCAGCTTTTGCTGTGCCTGCTGCTTGCACCAGCTCTTCATCACTTCTGAGCAAAGAGACCGACACTGATGCCAGACATGAAATGGCTGAGAGATCTTTACATGTGAACCAGCTCACATTGGCATAGCTCCACTGATGCCCAACACAAGGTGTAATTACCTCACTTGTGGGTGGAATTACACAAGGAGTAATTCTGGTTACCTGGTCTTCAATAAACTTCACAGAGCTGCTGTAAGATTCCACAAGAATTGAGTTATGATAGGCAAATACCATTAGACCCTAACAGCATGGGAGGAAAACAGGGAGGACTGTGCGAAGAGCACTTTTATTATTTGTCTGCCAAATTATTTTCCTACATTCACATACTGCTATACCTACATAGATATTTTCTTTTTAAAATAAGATTCAAGTTCAAAACTTCATTTTGTATATTAGAATGAGAAACTGAGACTTTAGCCCTTCAAAGGTTGTTATCTTCTTCAAAGTGTAAAATACAATGAATAAAGCAGAATAAACTGTGTGTTTAAGAAAACAAAAATCTGTCTCATGTCTAGCATCTTCTTAGCTGACAGACTCTTAACTCTCATCATCTTGTCCTTTTTCTTACATGTTGAAGAGAGTCTAGTTTAAGAGAGTGTTTTTCTTCCATGGGGATCACAGATGACAGACTGTAACAAGTGATGAGGTTTTTTTCCTGTTCAGAGGAAGGAGCAACTCAGAGGGCAGCATTCCCAATCCCACTGAGCCAGCAGGACAGCTTTAGGCTCCCTACACGCTCCAGAGTAACTTGCGCCGGTGTGATAACTGAACTGCAGGAGAAAATACTTAAGCCAAAATTCAGACAAATTTCTTGACCTTGTCACTGCTCTGGGCTGCTCATCCTTCATCAAGTCTATTATGCTCTCTCTCCCATCCTCCAGGAGCACAAAACTCACAGGAGAGTCACATTAAGCAGGTAACTATCTTCCTCTCCAGTCTGGTGATACAAGTCTTGATCCTTGGATATCAGTCTTAGAACCTGCAGGAAGCTTGGATAAGTTTTCTGCAAGGACAGAAGAAAACCTAGTTTTTAGAACGGTAAGGAATTAGCTTGATCTCTTACATCTCAAGGTCCCCATCTCCTTCCCTTTTGCCAGCCTGCCAGATCAGCCAGTCCCCAGAGGATTCTTTTTAAGCTTGTATCTTCCACTCCTCTAACCAAGTCAGCATTTCTCTTCTTGAACTTCTTATTATCTCCCTTATCTTCTGTCAGAGCCAAGGACACAAAAACAATTATGGGTCTCTCCACCAATCTTGTGCAGTGCTCCACATCTAGCTAAAAATTCACAGAAATGTTCACCTGCTATTTCATTGCATTTGACTTAGCAAGTATTGAAAAGCCAAATAAATGTCACTATGTTATCTCAAACTGTACATCAGGACAAGGTAGCAAAGAGCGCTGAAGTCACAGCATCTCCTGAACCAGACAGAAGAAGATAAGAGTAATATCTAAATGGTTCCATCATGGGTGCCATCTTTTCATCCCTCAGAGGGGATGCCCTGGCTTGCAACTCTATCCCTAGCTGAGAAGTGTATGTGTGATCTGCAATAAACAGGTGGCAGTTAAAGGATTTTGTTATGCAGAGGTACACACAGTTTATTTGCAGGTTAGAACAGGACACACAAAAGCCATCAGTCTATTGCACAGACTGCACATCATAAACGTTGTAAGAAAAGTCTTGGGTTCTGCACTGAAACAGGGAACACAACAGTAGGCAATTCAGCAGCAGACATTTAAAATTTTCTTAGTGGCCTGCAGATTACTGTTTTGTACCATTTTGCAAACTTTTAACAATCAAAACCACCCCTTTACAATACCCAGGCTCCTTAGACATCCTTAGACATCCTTAGAATATAAAAATCTGAAGGGAAAGGCTGCCCACAATCTAGAAACCACTTCTGAGCTCCAGATACCCTCCTTCTAAGTGCATGAAACTTTCAAGCAAAATATTAGCAATCCTCGCCTTTTGCACTGCTTACTTTTGCGATGGCAACCTATAATCCCTAATCAACCTAGAAAATAAATGACCGATAAACCAATCTGCTTGTAACCCCATTAACAGATTCTGGCTTCAGTATCAACAGGGTAATTTGCTGAGACTATTTTTAATCCCAGCTGCTAAACCATTAATCCCACAATTTCCACATAGTATTTCCACCGCCCCCCAAATTTACTCAAGGTTACCAACAATTTTGCAACTCATTAAAAAGCAAATAAATAAATAAATAACATTTGCAAATATATACCTCCTGGCACGGGAGAACTGACAGACTCCGATTACTTGGTTGATCCTGTTAAAGCCATTACTTTCTAATTGGAAAGAGTCATTCAGAAGCAAAGCTGTGTGTCTGGCATGTCACTTGACACCTGGTATGTCCCGCTCATGATAAGATGAACTCTCCAATATGCTTGCCACAACGAAAAGAAGTGGGTTATTTCATCATGCCACTGATAGTCACAGCTCTCTACTAAAATCTGTTCTAATTTAATGAGACCAAGGTTACCAACATAAATTGTCATGTTTTCTCAAACTGGCATTAAAATATTCCCCAACTATCATTATTAATGTCAATATAAATTATGCATTGAAGATCACAGCATTCATTACTGAGGTAAAATTTATCTGGAGGCAAAGAAAAAAAAGAGACAAACAGAGCAAATCTAATTAAAGTAAGTATTTATAGATTTCATACAGCTTTTCTCTTTAGTGATGAAAACACTCCTTTAAAAAAGGTCTTAAAATAAGGATTCACAGAGCCATCAAAAACAGTACCAAGAAAGCATTGTGTTAATCAGCTAAAGGTACAGTTATACACAGGATGTTGCAAAGGGACTGATGTGAAAATACACAAGCTTGGTATTTTATCCAAGGATGTATGAACGTGCTAGCACAACAATCTGGAAGACAGACCCTTGGTTTCACATAAGCAGCTACACACAGGAGGAAAAGCTGTATTTAGTGTTGGAAGGGTGGTGTTTAATGCTCTTTTCAACTTCTATAAATTACAACGTCAGCCATTCCTAATTGGTATACATTAGTATTCAACCACCACGTTGAAATTAGAAGCTTAGCAGTTTTTCGGTACACTTACAGACTCTTCACACAAACACACGAATAACCTTGTTGAAATATTTTTGAGTCCCAAGGTTAAAAGAAATTACTTTAAGAGACAGATGGTGAGCAACTGGTACCTCAGTGAGGAGTGCCACCGACTTTTGAAAGTTCTCACGCAATGCACCGTATGGGGCTAACTCCTATTTACTGCACACTTCAGGATTTGCAGGAGAGCCTCAGCTCCTGAAACTCCCAAGATGTGCATAGACAGGATGGCACAGGGGAAAGAAAGCCTAAAAATACAACTCCCAGGGAAATCCAAATCCAAAGGGAAAATAAGATATCTTATTTCCCTAACTGCATAGTTTAAGTGAGTCCTTAAGTTGCGTGATTCATAGTTTTATCATACTTGTGGTTGCCAATACTGCTACCAGCTCACCAATGCAGGTGCCTCACAGTCTACCACAAAGGAAGCCAGAATGCATCCATTAAAATAGACAACTAAGCAACCCCTGCGCAAAGACTGGTGGATGAGGGGGGGGAGAGAAAGACTTTGCAAGCACATACTCAACCATCAGAAGAGGAGCTCTAGTTTCAGCCAGCAGAGACTGTAACACCTCGCCCCGCAATCCTTTACAACACACCGTGTCACCGGCTATTGTTCATAACTCTTCCCGCAAACCATTTCAACACTCAGAGAATGACTATTTCTTAAGGAAATTATTTCAGAAGGGAAAAATACTGCTTACTCATGAACCTGGTATCATTTCAGCAATGAGGCAAAACAGCTACAGACAATTACATTGCACAATCCTAAATGCATCTTTTATTGTACTAGATTTCAGAAAAAGAACATTCTGAAACACTGAAATAAATCAGAGAATAAATGTGACTTTTGTCAGCTAATACAATATGGGTTAAATGCTACCATATGGTGAGTGTGCACACGTTACCCTTTTAAAAACAAAGAACATGGCTAATTTCATTCCCAAATCTATTTTTAAATAAGTAAACGTGACCATTTTAAAATTAGGCTACAATTGTGACTAGAACACCTCAATTTCCACCAGCTTCTCTCCCTCTTTCTTTAGTGAGAACTAACACCACTTCCCTGCTCACCATCTTTTTAAAAAAGACAAGGAAAAATTACTATTCAGTCAGCTTTATCCCCGTAAATAAGCCAACACAAGCATTTCTATGCAGTGTAAAAATAGTGACGAGCCAACTCACCATTCTTCCTTTATTATACCTGCCAGAAAAGCAAAGCATGCGTGCGTGTCTGTGTGCGTGTGTGTGTGTGTGTGTGTGTGTGTGCAGTACATTAAAACTCACTGACACACGATCCGGTTTTCAGCAAGCACTCACAACAGGACCTGCCCGACAGACAGAGCTCTCGTTTTCTCTGCACCCCCCAGCATGTACTGAGACATACAGTTTCAGTACACTCCCAGCCAAAAAAAGAACCACCGAAAAAAAAAAAAAAAAAAGAAAGAAGCAAAGGAAACACGTATGAAATACACACAGGGTAGCTGAAGTGGATGCTGTTGGTTTGAAAATTGTCTGTCTAGCTGCTGTGCTGTTTGTTTTTATCATTATACTATAAATGAAACATGTCAGGAGTCTAAAAATAGCTACAAATTGTAATTACATACACTTTGTAGTTTTTATTTTACTTTGAAAAGAAGATTAAAAGCTAGATCATTTTAGAAACCGGCCTTATAGATTTAGGGAGCCACAAAATTCTTCTACTTTGCAATTTGAAGTACACTGCTGGAAAGCATTTCCTTTGGGACATAAATATGACAGCCCCAAAATGGAGAAGCAAGCTCCCAACACCACACAGTGAGATGGCAAGAAAGAAAAGGGAGAAGAACAGACAAAGGAAAAAGTAATTTCTTAGAGATTCTAAGAGTGCCCTGATTATGGATGTAATACTATAAGCTTTAATTAGGTGCTAAGTGCTGTGTGCTAAATTCATCCCCACATTCAGTGCTGTAAATTCAGAGCCACCCTACTAAAGTTACCTTGGGTTTACCACAACAGTACAACAGTAATGCCAGGCCTACAGCTTCTGCAACAGCCCGTAATGAAATGTGGATTTTGTTGAACAAGAGTTAAGCAACACAATACCCTGCTGATAAAAATTTAATTATTTTCCATAAGCAATCACTTAAATGAAAGATTAGCAAAAATGAATTTTAAGTAGTCCTCAGAAGGTAAGCAGTCTTGAATCCACAGAAAAGAGCCTCTGTTCTTTCATGACTTGAAACAGTTTATAGACCAGTCTTCAGCAGCCTCTGTCCCAGTATCCTTGCCATGGGACACCATGAGCAGTGTTAGCTCACAACTTGGGGGTGGTAAATAAACAACTTACCTTACAGCAGATATGTGCCACTGCTATGAGACCTGCTAGAACTTAGAAGGCAATAAACAGTTTGGTAGCAACTTGAGAGATGCAAGTTCTGTCCATCTGCGCGCAAATTTAATCTCAGAACACACACTCAGTGCCTCACGTTCCTTTGCACAAGCGCTGCTGCAGTTTCAGGAATGCAAGGAGAAACTGCTAGCACCAAGTGTCCAACAACAGTGATGGGCCTCTGCAGATAACCAAGATCTAAACAACATCAAAAAATGAACAACCAGCACTGAGTAATCATCACACCAAAAAAAAGAGAGCTCGCTGGCTTCAAATGGCAAAGCAGGTTCAGCAGATGAAGAGACTAAACATTTGCTGACTAACAGTTAGGTAATGAAAGTAAACATTTGTAATGAAGTCATCACCCTAATGAAAGCCTAAGTGGCAGCGTTAACTACCTGGACCATAATCCACTCGCAAGTTTTAACGCAGGCTCACTAACATAACCTTTACTAGAATCACTCCTGCTGGAAAAGGCAAGGAAGTTCCACTTAATTTTAACATAGAAGTGACAACCAGGAAATATTGTTATCTCTTAAGTCATTCTAACTCCCAAGTACTGTACAGTTTCTGTGCAGTTACAGTGGGTAACTAAAAAACAGAATTTTGCCTTCAGTGTCTGAGTCAGAACAGCTTTATCCTAGCACTGAAGTGTATAAATATTTGCAGCATGTAAGATGTCTGCTTTGAAAAAGCAACATTGCACCAAGTTTCAAATATTTATATTGCAGATATCTAATCAAATAAATGTGACTTTTTTTCCTGGGTTTTTTTTTTTTTTTTTTTTGCCAGGCTTTGATTAGGTATCTGGATTCAGCTTACAGCTAGAGGAAAAAAAATGACCATAACAAGTTTTAGTTGATTTACTGCCAATATAATTAAGGATTTCAGATATGCATATAGAAACTGTAATTCCAGCCAGAATCACCCTCATGCAAATCCCAGTAGTCAATGGGAGTGGAAAGAGTGCTTGTTATGGGTCAGCAGTGGATTCACAAGCAACAAGTCAATTTTTAGGATGGTTGTACAATGCTCTTATCCAACTAAAGAACATCACATGGTAGTGAAAAACAGCAGGACGTCCACTTCTCCTTTCCATGCAGAAATCCAATGCCCATTCAGTCTTAAAAGGTATGTATCTACAAATTGATAGTTGTGTCTCAAAAACTTAAACAGGCACTTTTCTTGTGAAATTTGCAAGCTTGGACAAGTTGCTTCCTGCAAAATGCAATCACTTTGTATTTCAGCTTTCTATTTTGATGACTTTATGAAACAGTATAGTCAAACTCAGATTTCCAGTTTAAGCACACATATACAGCTTTTGCACTGGATCATTCTACATACTGCATGTAATCCCAAAGAAGTCCTGGCACAAATTGAAGTCTTCAGAAAAGTTAGGCCTTTCAAAGCTGACAGGTTTTGGATCTTCCTTAATATAGATACCTTTCATTAGATGGGACCTCAGAATAAAACTCATCAGATCTCAATCACAGAGAACTACAGATAGGTAACTACAGATAACTACAAATATAGATAACTATAGACAGATAATATTTACTGGTAATTATATCTATATATATATATAACTATATAAGACAATACTTAGAGGTAACTAAAGGTAACTGTTGAAGTCACCTGCACACAAAGGCCCTAGCAAAAAACCCCAAATAAACAGACTGCCCAAAGTTCTCAAAAGTTGGTGAGTACACCATTTCTATGAGGATACTCTTCCAGGCTGCCCCCTCTGGTGTAAGCACCCACAGCAGGATGCATTTTAAAAGTTACGCATCTTTCAGTCAACTGAAGCCAACAGCCGAGCTTCTGAAGGTGATCTGTAAGATGTAAAGACATAAACATCCTTCTTTGCTAAAATGACAATCAATTCAACAGGCAGAGATCCAGAACAATAGCACAATCATTTCCAACCCTTTCAATGAACGCTTCTGTACTGATAATTGCTATTATTAAACCTTGGTGACAGCATGACACTATGACCAATTATAAAATCATACAATGAACTTATTTTTTAAAGTAAATACATTAGTCACTGCCACAGGAAAACTTTAATCTACAAAATGTTGCTCCATTCTTGGCAGACAGTGTTATTGAGGACACTTGCAAGTAACAGTAGGTAGATTTCACCCTAATGATGTAAACTCTCTTCAATGAGGCACAGAGAAATAGTCCTTCACATTCATGGAGGGACTAATACATAGTTCATCTGGTACAGGAGTTTAGAAGGTCGTGCTAAGCTTAGGTGCTGTGCTAAGAAAGACCCTCCCCTCTTTAAACATATTTTAGATCACTCCTTAGGACAATGATATTTTCACTGATGCTTTTTCTCTCTTTTCTGTAAGCGTTATCTTTGCATATTAATCTAACAGTTTAGAGGGACGGCTGTAATGCCTTATTGTTCACACAGACTGCACAGTATTTATCACTAACTAGATGTCACTTCAACACCACTCAGCTTCATAGGAACTAAAGGCTTGAAAACAAACCCCAGGCAAGAATTTCTAGAGATAGCTAAAAACCACTTTACACCAGGAGCCAGTAAAGGTGCACTTGTGCCAGTAACACAGAGCCCCACGCAGATGACTTTATTATACAGAGGTCACTCAAGATGGCTATGGCAGCTGCTCTTGTGAAACTGAAGATGTCTCCTGGAATATCTGCACCTTGATACTAATTACACCACAGGTGCTCCTATGCAACTTCAGCTTCTAGTTTCAACAGAGGAAAGCTCCAAAAACCACTGTGCCCACCCTGGTGGGACAAAGCTGGGGTGCACAGAGTAGGAGATGACCAAGCTGATGATGGTGGGTTTGCTGTGACAGAAGTGAAAGACACTTTGGCAGAGAAGCAACATTCACTGACAGACAACTCCTCCGGCCAGCTGCCACGGACTACTACTGGAGCAAAACTACCAACATACCCCCCCACCGAGATGAAACTTTTGCTCTCGTTAGCAACACCCCGCCCTGGCACTGCTTCCCCCAAAAACAGCCAACACCTCTTTACAATGCTGTTATTTTCAGCCCACTGGCAGCAGCCAGCCCGGGGGGTAAGCACATGGGGGCCTCACTAGAGAAGCCCAGCCTGCAGTACTCCCCACACCTGCCCATGGGACGCAGCCACAAAACACGGGAACATGAACACACACACGCACCTGCGTCAGTGAAGCATTCCCCCATCCTGCAGCCACGTCAGCCTCATTCTGCCGCGCGTACACATCCCCAGCAGCACCTACAGGCACACACATCTGGCTCCCATGCAGCAATGCAACATACCCCATCCCTGCCCTGCATCTGTGCGCACACGCTCCTATCCACCTGCTGCAACACCTCTCCCTGCCCTGCACGCACCTGCCTGGCATGCAGCACCCAGCTCCCCAGCACATACACCCCAGCATGCACACCTACACACCTGTACACCCCACCATGCACACCCTAGAATGCACACCTACACACCTGTACACCCCACCATGCACACCCTAGAATGCACACCTACACACCTGTACACCCCAGCATGCAAACCTACACACCTGTACACCCCAGCATGCACACCTACACACCTGTATACCCCAGCCCCATCCACACATCCCTCACAGGGCTCAGGCGGGCAGCTGCCCTGCCACAGGGTCAGCGTCCTCCTGCTTGGTCCGGGACACACAAGGCTTTAAAACACCACTGGAAAGCAATGGTCAAAAATCAGGATACACAGCACATCTCACAAAATAAAACTCTCAGCTGTCATCCCACCCACACACCATGCCCAGGGATGGGGGCACAAGGGAAATCTGACAGAAGATTTTGAAAAAGACTCCCCCTCCCAAATCAAAATCAATCATGTTATGCCACTCAGTTTTTGCTTAAAATTACGCTTTCTTTTTTTCTTTGGTGGGGGGGGGGGGGAATGGATGTTGGTGAGGGGAGAAGCCAACGAAATACACGGTTGCCAAGTCGAGTTAATGAAAAACCCTTTGGCTGTTAACTCATTTAGTGCAGCAAGCATGAAATAAAGTCCGTGGCATGGGGCCAAAGCGCAGCGGCCCTTTGCCGGGCGGGCTACTGGGACCTCTCCCCGGCCGCCGGAGCCGGCCCTGAGCACGGTGCCCAGCCGCCACCTTCGGGGAGACACTCTCCAGAAAACGGTGAATCCGCCTCAAAATAACACAGATATTAAAATAAACCCCACAAAAAAAAAAATCCAAATATCGATGGCCCCGCCAGGCCTGATGAGCTTTTTCATAAAGGCACTTTTGCACCCACTTCCAAAAAAGAAAGCCGGATCCCGGCGCTGCGGGGGGACCGGCGAGGGGACAGCAGGAACGAGGCCGGGCCGGGGGTGCGCTGAGGGCAGGGCAGGGCAGGGCAGGGCAGGGCAGGGCAGGGCAGGGCAGGGCAGCGGGAAGGCGGCGGCACGGCGGCTCCCCGTCCCACCTCGCCGCGCCCCGACACCCCGGGGCCGAGCGGGGCCGGGCCGGGCCGGGCCGGGCGGCGGCGGGGGGCGGGCCCGGGGGATAGGGCCGCCCCGGCGAGGCGGGGCCGCCGGCGGGCGGGGGCTCGGCTCGGCGTCCGTCCGGCCCCGTTCCCCAACCCCCCCTTACCGCGGCACCCCCCACGTCCCTCCCCGCCGAGGAAACTTCTCCGCTCGCTGGGAGAGTTCGGCTCCTCAGCCGGGGGAGACGCTGGGTGCGAGCGGGGAGCGCCCGGCGATGGGGAGCGAGGGGAGGAGGAAAAGGAGGAGGCGGCGAGAGAGTTGCGCCTCTCCCCAAAAAGGGACTTTGACCCCGCACCGCTCTCCGGCGGACCGCGAATTACATATTTTTGTCACAGGTTGGAGCCTAACGCACGTCGACACAGCGTCTAATTTATGAACTCATCACCCTAATTTCATTATTTAATCATGCGCCCGGCAATCGTGTTTCCTTAAGAAAGGACTGACCTATTTTTGGCTGGAGATAAACGATCATGTTAACAGATGTTAATCTTGTAATCTGTTTTTCCTGTAAGCACTTCGCATACCCGCGTTTCAGACATTAAAAAAAAAAAAAATTAAAAATCTTGCCCCAACGACTTGACGTCACGATTCAGCTCTTATTTAAAAAAAAAAAATAAATCTCGCAGTGGTTTCAAAGACATTAAATCTTTTTCACTTTATAAATGCTGATTTGTTCTGCCTCAACTCCCACAGGCTTTTATTTGCATTTCAAATTCCACAGGTTACACCAGTCGCCTTTTCAGAAAATGTACACCCAACAATAAGGCAGCAAATGCGGGGGGGGGCTGGGGGGGAGGGGAACTCTGCATCTGGATTAAATAAAGAACAGAATTAATGTTTCGAAAATAGTCCGAGCAAAATGATATTTGCACGTCCAGTGCCCGAGCGCCTCCGTATCTATAGGGGTAATGTAAAGGATAAGCTGTGGGGACACACAATGCGCATTCCCCAGAAGATCCCTGTCTGCTGATGGGAGCTTATTAACGCTCCTAATAAATGGTGCTGACTCCAAACCGACACTTTTCGGCTTAAAACACAGGGTTTGTCTCCAGCAGTTAATTGCAGAGGTTAGCTGGTTTGAGGGGAAAAACAACGGCCGGCTGTCATGCTCCACACGCCTCCCCACACGTACTGCCAGTTTTAGCACCCCACCTTCTTCCCTCATAGCAAAGTTTACCCATCCAAACTTTCCTCAACTTGCCCAAGTGCTTAATTCGCATTAGGATCGCGACTCGGCGCTATGCTAATGATCACCGAAGATAGTAATGGGGGGAGGGAGGGAGGGACGAGGAGGAGGAAAGCTTTTATAGCACAAAATGTCTGGAACTGCATTATTTCTATTCTTCTTTTCTCTCCTTCCCTCCCTATCTCTCTCCCCTTCCTTCCCTCCTCCCCCCCTTTTTTTTTAACATGTACATTAAACTCCCTGCCTCCCTCCCCCACCCACCCGCATCAAACGGGCTATTTTTCCTCTTCTGGAAATAATCGCTACGGAGACATTGTCCTCCGAGTCCTCCTCGCTGTCTATATGTGAATAATTGTTTTCTCCGCCCGCCCACCCCCAACTTCCTTTGATAAACTGTGTACTTCTCTAACGGGGATCACGCAGCGACCGACTCGCCACGGAACCGAGAGCGACTCGCAAACAAGGGGGGGACACACACGGGCACAGCCCCACATCGGGCATTTCACGCACACGCTGAATCAATATCAGCGGGGCTGGGGGCAGAAAGAGGGGGGAACAACCCACTGTTAATAATTGAAGTGGCTACTCGGGGCTCGACGACCCATCACCCACCTTCTTCAGCCGAAGCTTTTTACTTTAAAGTGCGGCAATTTGTTCTTTGTCTCTTAATGGATTAATATCGCAATCCGCCTCCCCTCACCGCCCCTGACGGAGCGTACAAAGCCAAAAGGCTGCCGGAGCCCGCAGGGCTCCCCCACCCCCCGGCACCACCACTGCAGCAAACCCGACCTCCTCGCGGAACAGCGCAAAGTTACCATTTTGGAGCTGCTCCGATGACCGGCGGGGACAGTACCCATACCCGGGGCGAGGTGCGAAGTTGAGGGGCTTTTTCCCCCCCAGGGGCACAGCCCGAGGACCCCCCGCCCCCCGGGCTATTCCCCCGCCCCGCCGTCCCTCACCTCCTGCGCGGCCGGCGGCGGCAGCGTTCGGGGAAGGGCGCGCCGAGCCGCTCTGAAGGTGAAACCACGCGCCGCATGCGAACGGCGCCGCGCTGCACATGATCCGCCGAGCGGCTCCACTGGCGCGGGCGGGGGCGGCCCCGCCGGCCCCCGCCGCGCCCCGCGCCCGCGCACCGCCCCCGCCGCGCCCGCGCCCCGCCCGCCCCGCCGCCGCCGCCGCTGCCGCCGCTGCGCGTCCCCCGGCGGCCGCGCTGGTGTGGCCGGTGCCGAGCCGCACGCACACGCCGGGGACCATTGTCTGCGCGGGGCAAAGTTGGGGCGCGGGTGCCGCCGCCCCCGGGCGCTGTGGGAGAGCGGGGGGGAGGAAGGCGGGCGCCGCGTTGTGCGGGCGCGGAGTGGCGCTTCTGCCCACCGGCGCCCCGGTTCCCACGTACCTCCTCCGCTGCGAAGGGTGCGGGCTGGAGTTGCCCCAGATGCATTTCTATGAGAAACTTTATTTTTTTTCTTTTTATTCTTTTTTTTTTTTTTTTGGGCGAATTCCACTGGTAAAATATTTATGGATCTATTGAAATGCGCAGAAACAACAACATTAAAGTCCTCAATCAAGATCAAAGAGGAATACTGTTCAACAGCCACGCTGGGGAAGTTGAAAGACCTCCGAACAAATCAATCTGCCATATGGCTTTAGAAAGAAAAAAAAAATAAGCAACCAAAAAGCCCCCCTGGTCCCCCCCCCCCCACCATGGCTGAAAAGTTCAATTCTTGTTTTCCTGCCTGTTTGCGAAGCCCTGTTTAATCACGCCAAATCTGTGTGTGCCACAGGCGAGGGGAGTGTATTTAGTCTATGGCTGGGAAGCCTAATTTAACGCTCCGTACTAGACATCAAGGGTGTGGATGGAGCCTTTTTTTTTTTTTTTTTCGTTCTTTCTTTGTCTCATAATGTGCGATGACGTACAGTTGACACGGAGCGCTTTCGACGGAGGGACGGTGTTACCCTGACGCCCCGGGCCGGCAGAACCCCACGGCCCCCGGCTCTGAGCTCCCCGCCGGAGTCGCCCCCGGCCCGGCCCTTCCTGGGCGCGCCGGCCCCGCGCCCTCCCTCCCTCCCTCCGTCTCGCACTTGGGACGCGAACTGCTCCGGCAACGAGAAGAAAACAAAATTGGGGCGGGGGGAGGCTTTAAATCCTGCCCTTTCCAGTGCTTATTACAAGACCCCTCGGAATAAAGGGAAGCGGTGGGGGTGGGGGGCAGCGAGTGAGAAGGGAAAGTTGGTAATGAAGGATACACGAATCATAAAATGTAAGCTATGTGTGATTAATGATCTGCACTAATTTGGATAGCAGGCGTGTTAAAGGTCATTGACAATTGTTGCTGCTTTCAGCATGAATGCCTGAGTGGGATGTATTTGGGACAATCAAATTTAATTATAATTTACAGAAAAAAAATAACTAGACGTGCATAGCAGCTGGTCAAAATATAGAGAGGACACACTTTAAAAAATGCACGTTGCCTTTTCTTCAAAAGCGGCTTCATTACATTAATGTGGTGTCTTTAAGTGCCTCAATAGTAAATAAGGCATCTGGAATGTCTGGATTTTGTCCCTTATGCATCAGCATCTTTCCTGCACACTTTTTCAATTGCTGGCCAAATTGGGTTCCCAGTTACTCCAGAAGTGCAGCGTTTTGTGGGAATTCCGAGTTCACTGGTGCCAGATTTACCTGTGAGTGGACCAGGGCAGATGTCACCTCTCTGAGCCTGAAGAATCCACCCCAGGCACACGCCTATAACACAAATGTGTAGATTCTCTAATCACAGTTTATGTAGTACTTTAGCATTTCTTTACACAAAGAGTAAGAAATCCATTATAAATCAGCATTCCTGGGCAGTATTTAGAACTACAGTATTAAGCTAACAATTTCCATATGGTGAAAATTGACAAGTCAGAGCAATGAAAGGTGCATGAGACTTCTCAACTCCTCTACCTAAAAATGTGATTTTTATGACCTACTCCTTTTCTCTCGGAGTCTGTACAGATTCTTTTCCTTAGACAGTAAAACATGAGAATACAGAACACAGTGCTTGCTCTATTACTTGACAGAGTAATGCTTGAAATGCTTAATATTTTCCATCTTTGCTTCCATAGGGCCCAGTCTTACACTCCTTGTTCCCATAAGAAAATAGGAGGCTCCAGGAGTGAAAGGACTGGAGAACCCATCTCAAGCTTAGTACACGAGGGGTATTCCACTTTAATGGAAAGGCAATTAAAAATTCAGAAGATGCAGAGACCTTAAAAACAATCAAGCGGTATATTAATTTCACGGAAAGTCACCAGCAGAGTTCCTCTGTCCATGTAATTTTAAATAGGAGATTTTCTCACATTTCTTCTGCTGAGCCCAGCACTTCTGGGTTTTAAAAGCAAAACTGAAACAGAATTTATAGACTCAAAAGATATGCAGGATATATTTGCATAATATCATCAATGTCATTAGAAATTTCAGGTAGAGATGATGTTCTTAATGTTTAATTTGTTAGTAGTGTACCATTTCCATGGGTGACTAATTTGTTTGCAGACAATTTGCTCATTTTATCTTTGCCAGAAATCTTCCAGGAGATATCCTCCAGTTTCAAATTCTTTAAATTACAGTATTTTGTATGAGAATGTCAGCGATATTAATGGCTCAGTACGTGTTCTACTATTTATAGACTTGCATGTATAATAATTCTGGCTAATGAAATATTTGGAGCAGGAAAGCATTTATTTACTTTTGCTATGGTCTAATAAATTATTTGTTCAGCATTTGGGACCAGGCTTTCTCAAGTTAGGGAAAATGGCAGTTTGATGAAATTCTGTGCGATGACTTGTCTGCATAACTTAGCCTTAGGAGTGATTGGTGGAAGTTTAGATAAGAAAAGGTTCCCGAGAAACACTGTGGTAGAGTAGTGAGGAAAAAGGCCATCTCTGTAAAAGCAAGGCTGAAAGCATGGATAAATACTTCGAGACAGGCAAACAAGCCAAGTTTGGATTACATTTCATGTATATGTGTGTGCATATGTGTGTGTGTACATGTCACATACACAAATACAGTCTGTGAAATGTAATCTACAGAAGTGAGTCTCTTTTTCTGTGCTTGCTCAGAGTTATTCAGGTTTTGTGCCAATTAATATTTTCAGTTATTGCAAATCTGTCTGAAATTCTGTTTAAATGTAAGACAAAAATTTTGCTCTCAAACTGTGCTTGGTCAGAAAAAAAGAGCACACAAACTGATGACAAATCTTCTTTACTTTCTAAACCAGAATTTTCTTGTGTATCTGGAGATACAAAACACACATGCAGAAGTTACAAACTGGAAGGCACAGGCAGCTCTAATACCCATCCAGGTCTGCAGATCGCCACACAGAAGCATTCCCACTAATGCTTTTTAAAAAGAATCTAACATTTCTGACTCCAGTGAAAATGGACCATTCTAACACTGGTGTGCTTCCAGAGTTTCTGTGGGTGGCACAAATTCCACTCCAAAACAAAATGGTTTCAATTAATAACAAGCTTATACGCTTGGATTAAATACATTGACTTGTGATGTGCACCACAACAATCTTTCTTTCCTCACTAATCATGCCTCAGTAGCTGTGTAGTGTGAGACTGCTTCCAGAGTTTGTCCTATGAAAACAAACACCCCCACCCACCAAAGTTTTGCACACCAGCGTACCCCGGGTTTGCATGGATTGAGGTCAAGCTCTTGCACCCTGTTAATTTACTCAGACATAAATCTAGTGAAAGGATTTGAAAATATTTTTCCATTCGGAGAGGTGCACATATTTCATGATCCGACACGTCTATTAATGTGTAACGGCAATAAGCAACTTGGTCATATCTGTTGACAAATTGTATCAGGTGTCAGGATGTGGTCATAACCTCTTTACTTTCTACTCACACAAGTTGTCCCCTTGCTATCAATGTAATTGCATCAATGATAAAAGATGACTGGTGTTTGTTTCCATCATCTCATGTATGGCACTTAATGAGCTTTTCCTTATGGCAGAAATAATATGGAGACCTTTCTTGAAGAATCAACATTTTTAACTCTAATGTCTTTCATATTTGCCCCTACTGCCAACACAGTTGCTAGGATATAGCCTGATTTTGATTTTTTGTGCTTTGATCCTTTCAAACCCACATTTTTTTTAAACCAAATTATCCTATTGCTTTTACAATGATACTGAGGAAGAGAGCAGAAAAAGTTAGTATTGCAAATAAGTACAGCTTCAGCGTACATGGCTATTTTAGGTTCATGCTAAACGTACCAACTTTTTCAGCCCTGGCAGTCAGATTTTCTCACCCATATGTAACTTTATAAACTACATCACGGCTTCGCAGCAGGTAGGGAGCCCACAAACCTGTTCTTAATTTCAGTTTAACTGAAAGAATCTCAGCAGCAGCTGGTTTCAGAATAGTTGATCAGACTTCCACAGATGTGGCCCATAATAGGTTCAGAAATAAAAAAGAACTAGGCCACAAAGTAGAATTAATTTCAAGGAAGACAAATTCAATAATGATGCGACTTTTAAGATTCTTTTTTTTTTTGCTTTGAGACAGAGATCATTGAGAGGGCATATTTCTGTGGCTTGGGTTTTTCCATTCTGTCTACCGATAGGGATACTGCAATACACTGATTTTCTGGCAGGCTGGACCTGGCTGTTAGCAGGCTGTGCTCTCCCAAAGCAGAAAAACAGGGTATTTCTGAGTTTGTGTTGCCTCCTCTCCCCTCCCCCTCACCCTTCTTATGTTCCTCCAAGCATAACTGATAGTACTGGAGTGCTTGTGCGCTTTTCTGACTGGACCAAACAAAGACGTACAATAGCTAAAAATGACCTGTGATGTTGCAGCGAATGCGACGCTTGCTAAAACTGGGGAGATTGGTTGCCAGCTCTAAACAATGTGTTATCTGGGGCTGTTCCACAAACTTTAAAGAACTACAGAAAAAAAAAAAAAAAAAGCAGTTACACAAATGTTCATTTCTGGAGTTTAGCAAGGAGAAGAATTAAATTGATTTACGGAATGGCATGGCAAATACATCATTGTACTATCTTCTGCTGGGTGAAAAATCCCTCAAAAGTAAAAGTGGAACAAAACAGTCACTTGTCCTCACTAACAAAATTTCCCTTGACATTCTGTGCAGTGGTCTAAAGTGGTTGAATAATCTTAGTTTATATGGTCTTTCAGCTCAGGCATGCGAGGAAAAAGGAACTTCAAAAAGAGAATATTTTACCTGATGTATACTATTTTAAGGCTTCAGTAATTAGAGAACTGCAAAGGTCAAAACAGCCATCAATATCACAAGCAACAGAGTAGAAGTAACATGTTTGAGAGGAAGTTAGTTGGTTGGCTGTAACATAATATGCCATAAGCACTCGGATGTAGATCTGCAATGACGAGCAGCAGAAGGAACAGTAAAAGTTAACCAGCATCAGATATTTACTTGGCTGAAAGCACACAGGAACTTGCAGATGAGAAATAGAGATGTTTAGAGTCTAAATCCCAGAGTTTATTACCTCACTGCAGAGATGCTGCAACTTACACCAAAGTCCATCCGCACAGATCCATTCACAGGCTGGAGTAAAAGTTTGCCAGAGCTTTCTAACCTTTCAGTGAGCCAGACAAAAACTCAGCATTCAGAAGCTCCCAAACCTTTTTCCTACCTTCTGGATCTCATTCAAATCAGAAATGTGTGTCATTAGCTGAGTTTTAGCATACTACTGCCCACATCCTAGAGTAAAATCAGGAAATACTAAATTGGGGTGGGTAGCTAAGATGTTGCTGTGTGTCTGCTACTCCTGAAACTGTTTGTGTCAGCCTGTATTTCTGAACTGGCATAAATTAAAAATTAGTAAAAGTACAATGATTGCATCTGAAGCTGCAGTAGTTTGCAACAGTATAAGTCATAATAAATATGCAGAATTTTGGGGGAAATTATTTTGAGAACAGGAATTCTTCCAAAAACTTTCCACTATTTCTTTCATTGCTGATAGACCATTTTTCTTCCCTGCACAATTTTATGCCAAATTGGCTACTTTTCTAATTTCCCCATAAATCACACAAAATTCATTATTCCTTTTTTTCACATTTGGATCCACAAATCAACCAACAGAATTCGTTCTAGTGAGACAAAGAGGCTGAAACAAACACTCAGGATCATTAGCATAAAATTATCAGCATAAAATTATCCTGACGTATAACAACAAGTTGCAGGCAGCGTTTCATTTGTTGCTTTCATAGGGTTTGAAAGACAGAAGTGAGTTAGGGAAGTTGGTCCACTGCAGATTTTGTGAGGCATTTGCCTTTTTTCCCTCGTTAAACTCCAAAGCTAATAAACCCGGAGCATTCAGTAACAAGCAAGGCACTCATGTCAACAAAGACCTTTCTTAGAGACGGCAAGGTTTTGAGAAACTTCTGTAGCAAGGATTTGAAGATATTTTAGTCATATGCAGTGCACTTTTGCTTCTCTGTTTCCTACAGTATAATCCCCCTTGCTTTCCCCCCTCTGTGTTTTAAAACGAGCACAGAAAAGGCTGAGTGTTAAACTACACTATTCAATTGTCTGGTAAGTACACAAATTCTGTTCAAATCAGAACAAACTTTCAAGTAGACAGAAAGGGGTATTTGGATTTCTATTTGGATTTCTGTTTTATCCTGGAAACCCTGCTGAACACCAGTGTGATGGGGAATATAGCCATATCAGACCAACAAAAGGCTCCTAATGTAGTGAAGACCTCCTCCCCCCTCCTCTCCAAGGAAGCCGGCTGGCAGAGCTTTTGCTATCAGAATTGTTTGCAGAATAACCAAACTAAAGCAGCTCCCTATGTGGGTGCCTCATTCAGGAATAAGCAGCACTTTTATTCTAAAACACTTATCTAGCTTCCTGAAGAGAACAAGCTATTTGGAAGATACTTCTTTGTTTTGAATGTTCTTGAGGAGCAATACCTTATCTGGATTTTTTTTTTTTCCCTTCTATTTACATTTTCATTTGCTTCTCTGACAAAAGCAGAGACGTACTCACTCAATAAAGCAGTTATCACATACGCCAGCAACTCTTGGATTCCTTCTGCTGTTCAAAAGATTCCCAAGAACTGTTGTTATTGCAAAGGATCCCATTAATATCAGTGGTGCAAACATCCTGTTTGCTCCTAGGGGCTTTATAAAGTCAAATGCAATAGATCTGCATTTCACATCACTAGTATGACAGTGTTCTTGCAATGCAAGATATACCACCACTCATACTTTTATTGTTATGAAGAATGCTGCTCTGTAAATACTGCATGTATTTTTTCCTAAGATATAAGAACATTTCATGCCAAATCCCTCTATCATCTAAGGATTCCAGGACCCTATTTATTTTGATGGAAGTTGGGGTAATGAAAATAATAGATTGCAAAATAACTGTGGTAACAACACTGCCAAAAATGCTCACAGAATGATGCTGTTAGTATCGTCCAAGCCAATGTTTTCTCCAGAGAAGAAGGAACCATGTGAGCGTGTGCTGTCAACTCCATTTGGTGTTACTAAGGCTAAAGGGTGTTTTGGTATGTTTGTTTACTTGTGTTACAGAATTTAGGAGAGTTGGGTTCACCATTTGGTTCTTAACTCCCTGAAGGCTCCTCCAGGTAGAAATGACACAACACAAGGATCTACATCTGTAGCCCACAGGAGAGACACCATGAGGCATAAGTGGGAAGAAGGGGTCAATGGGCTCTGAAGAGAGGGCAAAAGTGCTCTCCTCCTGCCTTGTAACCCCAAAGAATGTTGTGGTGGTTCCAGTGCCAAGTCTGTGAGAGGCTAGCAACTGGAAGCTGGTGTGAGCAGCTGAACAAGAACTGCTGCCCTAAGCTGCAGGAGCCAAAGAGGGGTGGCTGTTGAGGTCACAGCCAGGAGCTCTGCTATGACCTGGGCCAAAGCCAGTAGTTTTGGCTACCCACTGCCTGGCTCTACACCTGCTCCTGGAGCCTTCTGTGTTCTCACCCTTGCTGTTTTTGAGAAAGCTACTTGCCAGAGCATTAACACTACCTCTGCACACTCCTTACTTCATTCAGAAGTGCTTCTGCAAGGAATATATAACTACATTAAGTTTATGTTCAAGAGTTTTCTACTAAGTTCATACCATTCTGCTGTAAGGCAGGCATAGTATCCATAATCTGGTTATTAAAAAATGCTGGTGAATGGAATATTTGCATGAATGATCTCATTTTTCACTTGCTCACTAGAACATTTTTAAAAGGAAGTATTTGCTTGGTTGGTAGCCAAGTGTTTTCTCCTTGACTACCAAATGTGTTTAGTCCATATTAAGGGTAAAATTCTCTCCAAAGTTCATTGGTAATTTCCAGACCCTGCAAGATTTGCACGCAAGAGACTGACAGGAACATTCTTATTTAATCATTTCCCACCATATTTCAAAAAAATGTGGTTTTCCAGATGCTCCTGACTTCCAAATGCAAAGTGGAAAATGTCCAAAAAAGGCATTACTTCATCTAATGTCATTTATTTAGCACACAATCCTTCTGTCCTTCTTCTGCTTTATCAAAAGCAAGGGGATGTGTGACTAGTTTGTATAACTTAAATTTCTTATCTGCACTTGCATAAGTGCATTCAGCAGCTTCCTCAGATGTACAGTTAATGGGAAATTCCATGAGCTTTACACTTAAACTTAATCAGAGATATGAATGGAAGAATGTAACCATCAAAGCTGTTGCAGAGTCCTTCACTCCCTGACCTTAGGGCCCATAAACCCATGAATAAGTTACATTCATCCATGTACTAACGCCTTTTTTTATCACTAATGCAAAATGGGTTTGGAACTCCAGCTATTAATCCAAGTTGAATTTCACTCAAACGGCTCACGAGTGGATACTTAATCCTTACCAGGGGTTTGTTTGTAGGACTCATCCTCTCTCCCCCATGCAGCACAGATGAGAGAGGAGAGGGGAAGGACTGCACCACTGAGCAGAGCTGATGAGGCTGCTCTCAATCCCAGGCAATTACTGGCTGCCTGTGGCTGCATCTGCACCTCCCTGTCAGCAGGGTGATGTGTGCCATGGTCCCCTCTCCCTGGCTACCCTGAAGCTGCCACAGCAAGGGATGCAGGAATAACACATCTCTGCCCTTCTCCCAAAGCACCTTGCTGGGTCTGGTCCCCACTGCAGCCATATATACTGGGTTTGAGGAGGACTCTCCACTCCCTGCATAAGCCAGTTTTTCTTCTCTCTGAGCCTCTTTTTCTTGTAGCTGCAAAATGGGTCAGTACTTTCAGAGAGCTGTGCTCACTACTGCTGTAATGAAATACCCTGAGACTTTTGCTGACCCTGGGAGAGCAAACTATGGCACAGTCATGCTCGGTACCTGTACTTGGAATTGTGTTTTGGAATTTGTATCTCACATTGCAATGGTTATATCCATTCAGCAATCTCTGCAGAAAGCAGTTTTGCACCTTCTTTGAGTTGGCTGCTTAACCAGAGTCAGTCACCCAGCTAAAAGAGAATAAATAAATAAATATACTGTGAGTAGAACAGAAACTCTGTCCCAAACGTGCACCAGAGAAAAAAAAACAATGTGTCTGCTGCACATCCAGTGCAGATTTTCTTGCAGTCCTCCAAGATGGTAGATCAGGAAAGCATAAAAAGGAAGAGCCCGCTCAGATAAAGACTTCTAAGATAAAAATATCTCTGTCAACACAAACTGAATATTAACAAAAAGATTCAATGGAATTAAAAGTTGAATGTTTGTTTGTGTTCAGATTTGGGAAGTGAACAGGAAAAAATATCAATATCAATAAAATAATAGTATTTTTTTAAAACTAGTCCTCATGCCAGTTCTGGTTGATGAAATTTAATTTTTTTTTATTAAAAAAAAAATAAAAATAGTACCATCCAGACACACCTGTGAGCCAAGTTGTGACCTGGTGCAATTTGATACAGGTGAGATATTAAACCCTGAAGACCAAGTTAACAATGGAAACAGTGACAGATAGTTAGCCGTAGTAAAGGGAGGTAGCTGCCTTTGTACTTGTAAGTTACAGGCTTTTCACAGCATAGAGGGACAGCTGATAAACGCTGAACCTGCCTTGCTGCCTTCAGTTTGCCTGTAGTTTTTTTCCAGGAACAACCTTGTGTTTACTGATAAATTCTGCTACTCACTTAATGGGGAATTAGAACAACTAGAAAATCTTTAATATCAAGAGCATTTTGCCTCATTTCTTCAGTCTTTGTAATTTAAATATCCTGTTGTGTAAGCCCAAAGGCAGGAAGTGAGCTATACAAACCCTTACAATAACAGTATTAGGTTGCAGATAAGCCCATGTGCTCAGTGGCGTTGGGTAATTTTTTTTTTCCCCAAGGTAATACAAGTTCTGCCAATACTGTAAGAAATGCTAAAGTGCTTTAACACATTTAAATTTTTCAAATGAGCTTCATCTGTTACACACACACACACTCAAAAAATAGTCTTCTGATAACAAGAAATTACTGTGGCCCATTATGCCAGGCTTTAATTATTTATCTTCACTCTGTATTTGTGTTTCTGCCGTGAAACCCAAACCTTTTCAGCAGGCAGAGAGATGGTGATGGGGTAGGTGCCTACCTGTCCTCTCTTCCATTCTTTTCCCTCCAACTCAGCAGTGTTTTAATGCAAATCAAACCCTTGGTGCGTACATAGCCAGCACAGATATCCTTACACTTCATGCACCTGGCAGTCAGCTTTCCTGCCGAGGCTGCTGCTGAACTGGATTGTTTCCTCTTGTGGTGATTACACTTGGCTCTCTGCAATAAAAGACAACAAGAACTTCTTACAGATGATAAACCCAAGCCTTCTTTTTTAATATATACCTGGATTTATAGGCCTAAAGGAGAAGATTCTGTTAATGGTAAAATTTAGAATTTCTCAAATGAATAAAATCATTTTTGCAAGCCAGACACACAACGAGCATTTCAAACCGTGTGCGAGCCATGTAACCTAGCAGTGCTGCATTTAACAAAAGTAGGACATGATTTCTGCATCTATTCTCCTTTAATAAGATTATGGTCCTGACTGTCCTGTTCTGACTGCAGTCGGAGGTAGCGTTGTTGCTGAGTGGCTCACGAGCAGTAGGCTTGTGTGCTTGCATAACTGATCCTGAATTACACATGGTGACTATCTATAGGTGCTAATCTGGAACATGACAAAACATTTGATCTCTCTGTGTATATTTGCACAAGCACATTTTCAACTGCGTGCAAATACACACACACAGTCATAACAAACGCACAGCATTATGTGTAATGAGATTATTACACATTTGTGTAGCTGCACTGTGAAAAGGAAAAATTGCCTGGCACTCTACCTTTATAAGCCTGTCTTCACAGACAGCTAAATTGTATTAGTTTAGCCATTTCTGCTGTCATTTTGTGCAGCATCTAATTTAGGCCCAAACGCTAATGACAATTTCAGCCAAAACTGTTTGGCTGTTTCTGAAACAGAAAGCAGGTTGTTTTGCTTATCAGTAAACAGTCTGAATTGTTCTAGCACCTCCACAATCTGAAGCCAGAGTCTGAAAAAATCTGAAGTCTCCCTATCCTAGGGCTTTGCCTTTTGCTATTCTTGTTACACATTTGGCTGTGTTATAAGTCTGTGAAAAATCACAGTTTGCACATGCTCCATCACTACCTCTTCAATTGGAGTCGCTGAATTCTAAGATTCTGCTGTAACTGAGGATGCTCAGGTTTCTCACAGCTGGTAGCGCCGACTGAACCACATATGCCACGTCCTCAGTTATAGACTACAGTGCCCCCCTATTGCATGCTCGAATATATTATTCTAGGGTAGATTACATGGGCAAAGCCAAAATTTCACTATACTACAAACTCAGAGCAGTAACGTTGGGATGAGTTCCAACAGCAACTGCCAAGAGGGAGATAAATTAATTTATGTTCATGAAGCGTTCAGATACTGCAAAACTGGTCACCCCAGAAAAGCTCATGAGGAATTTGATTATTTCTTTTTGAGAGAAGCATTTGAATAAAGGTATTATGTAGCTGTGCAGTTAAAGATGATACCATAAAGCACACATATAAGGGGGTGAGTAAACAGACCAAGTATTGGAATCCTCACTATTGGAACTTTCTACATTAGTTTGTCTGCGTGACTTAGGAACACAGTAAAGAGCCTAGTTCCTTTAATTGATACATTCACACATCCTTACATGTCTGTAAGTAGCTTGCCTCCTGTTTGAAATAATAAAATAATGGTGGACAAGGGGTTAATACTTGATTGCATTTAACAATATAAAAAAGGCAAGAATAGCTTATCTGAAGTTATTGGAGAAAATGATTTACTAGACATTATGGACAACCCACAGCATAGAGCTTTCAGCTATCCTCCCTAGGATATTAAAATCTGTGATATCAGTGTAAGGGGCTTTTTGGAGTTTCCATTCATGTCTCAACAGGCTTTTAACAGAACAACCAGGGGGAACTGTCTACAATAAACTTCTCTTTGTCTTCACCTCTTCCAGCTTCAGTATGCAAGCAGCTCCATTTTCAGCTATGGAAATGAACCATTTCATTTTTATGAGATCTAATTTCAGTAGCCTACTTTGAATAATAAACAACAATTAACTTTCAGAGCACAGAAGATGTATAATTTTTAAGGCACATCCTGTTTCAAGGACTTCAGGATATAAACTACCTAAGAGCAAGAAATTGTAGAAATAAATGACAGAGAACAAAGTTGTTCCCAGTACAGTGTGGCTGTCAGTCTTTCTGTACTCCTGCCCTTATAATTGTATGTGTTGGGCCTGATTCCCTGACTTTATTTGAGACCCCTTGGGAGAAAACCGAAGTAGCATACTGTGGGATCATGTTCTTCTCCCAACATTTGTTTGTTGGAGGCCCAGTCTAGTGTGGTGCTTAAAAGCTTCACATGAACTGCACAGAGCTTACATGATTTCTTTTGGTTTTCTGAAAGGGTGAGTACAGTAGAGCTTGTGCAGCATTATTTCCTGAGAGCCTATTTAAGCAGGTTTTAGTGTTAACTTCAACTTCTTAACAAGCTTAAGTACAGCATCACATTTGATTTGGTTTTGCAAACGTCTGGAACTTTTCATGTGGAATTAGCAGATCTCAGTCTTCAAGCCTAATGAACTCAGATAAAACTCAGCAGGATGTCCTGTTGGAAACTAATTTTTTTGTATGAAGACAACTCTTTGGTCCTCTTTTCTTGCCTTGCATTTGTTGACTTGTTTCAGAAGCTCGTAAGCTATCAGCTCTCTTATTGATCTACTCTAGAGTCACTTGAAAACATAATTTTAAAAGCAGCATTTCAGCACCTCTTCTTGTTTGATCTCGTTGCTGTGGCACAGTTTTTCAAGCACTAGGCTGAAATCAATGTTGGGGGTTATTTTATGCTTAATAACACATTTTTAAAAAAAAATCTTTACATCTGTCTAATTTTATTTAAAATGCCTCTCTATATGTTAAATTTTCTGCTTTATTAAAATCTGTCCAAGGATCCACATCCCATCTTTTTCATTTAGCTACAAATTGATTCTTAAAGTATCACATCTAATAGCCTTTGGGGTTTGATGCGCAAACTATTCTGACGTCTATTCATAGACCTTTATAATGGGACCCACTCCAGTTTATCCCTTGAACTGTCAGGCTCTTTGGGAAATAATAGCTCCTGACAGTTGTGGAGTTAAAATATAGGATTAATGATCAGCTTTTAATGTGCAAATGGGGTATTCAGCTTTCCTCTTACCCATCCTATTTAATGCAAATTCACTGTTGAAACAGGTAGCATGAATTTTTTTTCTCACTAAACATAGATTAATCTATCAGAGTCAGTCCCTGAATCAAAATAGAAATTTAGATACACACCACAAAGTAAATACAGGACACTATATTTGTGCTGATTTATAAGCAAGTATTTTTCTTCTGCCAAGTCCATCATTTATTTTTAAGGTTTCAAAACCTCACTTCCACACAAAAATAAGAATAGCTGTGCATTGCAGCAACAAATTTAACCAGCAGGAAGAACTCTGCCTTTCTCTATTAAGTACAGCTGTAGAAAGCCCCATGGACTTCGATTTAATTGTTTCCAATAGCCCAAAACAATCAGCTACCTGCACTTAGTAAAAAGTAAAAAAGAAAAAAGACAGGGATTTCTACAGTGAAGCATGGAGGAGATCAAATATTTTCATTAGGAATTTAATGACATATTTGTGATTCTTGGCCTTAGGAATTGTATGGTAATTGTCAATTGGGGCATCCTATTAAAAAGCTGCCTAGCTATACAAAATGAGACTATTTGTTTAGAAAATGTTATATACTCATGTAATTGGAAAATGCATTTTAAACATAATAAGAATAAGAAGCATTTGTCCATTATGTTCTGCAGTGATAGGCAGCACCGTGTACAAGGAGCAGAGCATGGGGAGGAGATGTTGGGTTAAGGTGACGCCTAAAGAACCTTGCACCTGAGAGTGTCTGGGGGGAAAAAGGTTTTCAGGATAACTTAAGTGAAAGTCAGAACATGAAAAGATAAAATAAACACTGAGTCATTCCAAAAAGTCTTTCATATTTAAGGCAGTCACACACCTGCCCATACATCCCTGATAACCACTAGCTTTCCCAAGCACATGGAACAGAAAGGTGTCCCTCAAGATATAGGACTTAATCCTTGCAGTGCTTCAATGCCTTAAGCTGCCAATAAAGCAGAGCGAAGTCTGTTGTCTGCAATTATTCCTTTGAAAGGAGTCACATCAGAGCAGCTCACATATATAAGTACCTTGAGAAGCAAAGGAAGAGGGAGAAGAGCAAGAAGAATGCCCAGCACATCGCTTGCATGCAACTTCTGTGTCCTCTGTTACTATTGCTGTTTACCTTTGCATACATGCTTTAACACACTAACAGGGAAAAACACCATTAATGTTATTTTGGAAATCTGGTTTCAACAGCATCTAAATGGCCTCCAGGGATTTCTTTTGTTGTTTTGATAACAGTGTCAATTTACATGGATACTATCCCCCCACACCCCCACCCCCCATTTCTAAGAATGCAAAGCAATCTATCATTAATGACTCTTGAGAAACATAAGCTAAATTTAAATGAAGCTCACAGGCATTGTTTATAATGTCCTTAACTACTCTGCTTGTAATTTTTTGCTGCCTTCTACCTTGTATTTATAGCTGCGCAAAGCAAGTCAAAACAGCAGTCAGGCAGCAGTGCTCTGCAGACAGGCTGCATTCACATTGCTTTGGTGTGAGTTAGGGCCAATTCAGCATAAATAAGTGGCTGCAGACATTCAGGTAA
This sequence comes from Calcarius lapponicus, assembly GCA_039654755.1. Taxonomy (NCBI): domain Eukaryota; kingdom Metazoa; phylum Chordata; class Aves; order Passeriformes; family Fringillidae; genus Calcarius; species Calcarius lapponicus. The sequence goes on along the minus strand of CM077464.1, from coordinate 95,694,381 downwards.
ATCTATAATAACTATATCAGGCTGTGGTCACCAGATGGACTAAAGGTCTTACCTGGAACTCAATGAAGTGGAGGATGCTTTAGCTACCTTATGCAATTTCTGACTCTTGCCAGCAACTTCTGCCTCCTGTGTCCATCCTGCACTATTTTCCTGATTGTGTAGGAGACTGGATGGTGGACCTGATTCCCTGGAAACTAAAAACACGCAGGAAAGATAAAATAGACAAACAAATAGAAAATACAAGAACAAATTATTGTTTTCCCAGGTATTCTGCTCTCACCCATTTCATTGTAAGGCAGGACAAATCAGTAAGGGCCAAGATGAAGCAATGGCAGGGGACAGGGAAGAGGAGGTTGCTGGAAGCCTTTCTGAAAAGTTGTTCATCAAATTACACCAGGACAAACCAGAGCATTCTAATTCCTAACCAGGAATCTCCTTTCTGTAAGAGGCCACAGCCAAACTCCAGCTTTTTTATGCCTTGCTGCAGCTATGTGTTCCAGTCTTCCCTGGACAGAAAGGGAGTGATGTTTCCCCAGCACAAGGTGTTGTGCGTGCTGCAATGGGTGCACAGGGAGGCAGTTTGTACTTGGAGCCTTAATTTTCCATATCTTTGTGGTTTTGGTTTACAATGGTTCCAAAACGCCTTCAAGCTTGCAAAATGGTTGTCATGCCTTGTCGAAGTTAAACCCACAGGTTCTAAATTATATGGCTGTTCTCTGTATTTTGAGAGAATTTTCTCTGGAGACACATTTTTATATAGAGAGATGGGAGGTTTTTTTAGACTTTCTGCAAAACCCTTTCAGAATTCTTAACTGAATGAACTTAAATGAAAAAAAAAAAATTAACAATTAGTCATTGCATTTAACAAGTTTCACTGATAAAACCGATTTGTCACTCATGGTTGATTTGATTTCACAGTCATAGCCAGCAAACCTTTATATTTCTTTTTGGACTTGCTCGTTGGGCACTTAAAATCAGAGATCAGAAAAAGCACAGCTCGCAAGAAGACAAAAAAAGTTTTGACTAATCCAGCAAGCAGAGATTAACTGAATTTAGAATTCAGCTAATGAAGGGGGAAAACACTAAAAACCAGGATCTGCAATGTATGTCAGAGGGCCAGTTTGGGGGGCAGTAGGGAAAAGAGGGCTCCAAGGAATGAGGAGATGCTGATGGCTCTGGATATTTATTCATTTGAAGTATCCCAGAAAACAGATCCAGCAAAGCAAGGAATCACAACTGTCTCCCAGGCACCCCCAGAATTCATCAGTGCACGAAACTCTAAAAAAAACACCTATTAATCAGAGGACACTTAGTATTTCTCTTTGTTCTCAACACAGTTGTTGTGGCTCATGTTTGGAGAACAAAAGGGATGAGCCCTTGATATTGGGACACCTGTCTGCTAGCACAGGCAGCAGCATGGACTAATATAAACACTGAATCCCCTTGTTTTTCCCCAAAGCAGCAGATATAGAAAGAAGCATTTCACACACCCACCTAGTTCAATGAAGCATTTTATTTTAACCCCAGCTATTAGCCTAAAATGACATCAGGATTCAAAACACTTAGAAAACTGGAATCCAAATTTCTGTGGTTAAGGGGATGACCCCCACCTCATCCTCATGCAGCTCACCACTGCCCTGATTTCACGTGCCTAAGTGGGCATAATTGAAGGGGATGGACTCTCCTAGCTCACAATTTTGTCCTGCTGCCATTCAATTGCCCCTCTTTTGTTTTGGCTTGTTTTGTTTGTGTTTCCTAACCTTGCATAACTTTAAAATGGCCATGCATAATTTTTTGGACAGTTTCCATTTGGGGCAGAAACGCTTCTTGACAGGTTCAGCAAAAGCTGCAATTTGATGGATGCATTTCAAATTCTCTAAAAGCAGGGTTCGAAGTGCTCAGACACCAGTTTCAGCATTTCTGGAATCACAACACAGCAGAGGAGGTGCAAGCATGTGTTATTTATGTTTGTCTGAAGTTTCACTGCTGTTTGGACATAAATAGAGGGTCAGATTCAATCCCAGTCAGTCCTATCTTATGATGCTACAAACCCCCAGAGGGGACCTCTGAGGTGGGAAATCTGTGGGTAGAATAATTTACCACAACCAAAACCAACTTTACCCGGCTCTGTGGGTGAGCAGCAGCTCCTGGGGCTGGCAGCATCCCCCAGCTGGGTTCTGCTGGACAGGGGAGGTGCAGGACATGCTGACCCAGCACGGCCCCCATGGCCTCTGCTCACAGCCATAAACCAGAGCAAGAGCCTGCACGCACACCAGAGCAAAGTCTGACGGGGGAGGAGGACCCGGGGGGAGCTCTGTGTCTTCAGGGAGTGAATCAGTCCCCCTGTGGTGCGGGGGACTCGGTGACACGGGAGGGGACACTGCGTGCCGGGTGCTGCCTGCTCCCCCATGTGGGGCTCACGGGCTGATAACAACCTGCTTGTTGCTCCAGCTGGCAGCAAAAATATCATGTGAGGACAAATATGTATAAAAATGATGAAAAACAGGGGAAAACAAATCTAATAAAATCAGATGGGAGACTACACGGGACAATTGGATGTTGACACTGTCCCAGGAAAGTGCAGTCCTGCGGAGCTGAAGGGAATTGATTGGCTTGGATTCCCATTTTTTCCGAAAAACTCGCGGTATAATGCTAGCAGCCTACAGGGATGCTGGGAAAAAATAAACAGACAAACCCCTCTGAGGCTTCTCCCTACACCCATCCCCTCTCCTGTTATTTTTCAAATCAGGGAATGGGGCAAAGGGGCAAAAGAGCAATCCTTGTATTTGCCAGCCAGTAAATCTGACTTCAATCCCTAGTGAAACAATGGGACAACCAGTTAAGGAGGGAGGAAAGGGGGACAGAAAAATAATGGGGTCATGAGCAATTAAAAGGTTTGGCCAAATCTGACCTTTGTTTTAATGTAAGTTTGAATCAGCAGAGTTATATCTGGGTTAAATTTAACTGCCTGGTTTTCTGAATTTTCTTAAAAAGAAATAATGCCAGAGAAACTCAGTTCATCTGGTGAAATCAAAAGATGTAGCGGGAAAAATATGTTTTCTTTTTGCTTGCAACAGCTGTTAAACTTCAGCATGCAAAATCATATAGAAGGAAAAAACCTTTCCTTAAAATTCCAGCATCACTCTCAGTTTATCTAAACTGTGAAAAACCTCATAATATAATCCCAGTCCCTCCCTCAAAAGCTTCCAAACTCCTTGTCCACAAGCAGGGGAAAACTAGCCTTGGCATTCTTGATATTGCCAAGACTAAATGAGGTTGTTTAGATTTCCTCTTGCCTCTGTTCCCTCCTCTTATAAATCAACACATTTTTCAGATTAATCTATACTCTGAGTATCTGTATGTGCGTGTGTATTTATAAAAGGAAGGGTCACGAGTCCCGTGCTTTTAAAGGAAGGAAGCCTTTTTACATGATGTTTTAAAATTAGCCAGGACTAAACATTGTGATGCAGAAATGCTCCTCTTTCAATTACACAGCCCCTGGCAAGATATCCAGGGAGCTGTTTCAAGACAGTTTAAATTGGTCAAGCTAGTGAGGGTCCTCCCTTTTCCCTGGGCTATGCCACATGTTGCTGATGCACAGAAGTGAAGTAGCACTGCTGCTTATCTGACCCCTTATTGAGCCAATTTAAACAAATAGCCTTTTTCTTTTTCCTTTTTTCTTTTTTCTTTTTTATTTTTTTTTTTCTGTGTTACTTTTCTGTTGATTTCAGACTTTAAATTGAGTCACAGAGAGGTCAGGGGAGCACCAGGGCCAGCATAAGGGCAAGGTCTGGAAATATGTCACCAAGTCCAAGGTGAGGATGGTGCTCACAGAGACAGGGTCGTGGCTCCCTATACCTGAGTAGCGTTTCTTATACCAGCCAGCTTCACTTTTCCCACTCCTATGGCTAATTTTTTAAAATTTCACCTGGACCAAGAAATTAATCCAGCTAAAGATTATCCAAAACAGGCTATTTTTCAGCCAGCTCTCTTCCCAGTCCATCTCACTGGGTACCATAGGAGAGACTTATGAAGAGTGGGCAACTAAGGAGACAGATGTGCTGCCCTGAAAAACACATTGCTTGGAAACTGGGGCTGTTTTGTGAGGCAACAGTACCACTGCCCCAGAATCTTCTGTTGAAAATTGTCTGCATTGTGAAAATAAGTCAATTTTACAATCTGGTCTGTTTGTTTCGGACATGTCTGCTAATGAACTTGTAGCCAAAGCCCTGGGTTTCAGCTCGCTCCCTCTGCCACCATTCACTGCTGTGCATTCTCAGCAGACAGTAATTATCAGCCCTAAAGCCAACAGGAATGATGTCATTTTTAATTCATCAAATACCAGGTATCCCAGGGGGGATCCTTCACCAGAAACGTAGCAGTTCTGAAACCAGTTTCGGATTTTGACTTTGGTGGAAGGGACCAAAACTTTGGGACCAAAAGCTTTTGAAAATCTGAGAAGTCATCACAGAATAATGAGGTTTTTGACTGTCCCTGCAATAATAAGCTACCACCATGAATAACAGCTGACATTTCAGACTGTGAGTGACCCCTGGGTGTTTTCTAGGTCTTTTTTTTTTCCCCTCTAACTGGTAAATTTGAATAGCTATGAGATAAAACAAGGTAAAGTATGCTGAGGGCATCAGGTTACCTATATCCCCAAAGCTGTCATTTTAACCAGATCATTTTGCATGCAGACTGCTTTTGTGTGAGGATGCCTGTTGCACAATGTTGTTTTTAAGTGAGAGAGCAAAATAGATGAGCTCTCAATATGATGCAGAGAGCACATGTAATTTCTTGCATAATCTCACTGGATTTATTCTGAGAAGTTACTGAGGCTTCCTACAAAGATTGTTTAATATCTTTGGTGGAAATAGTCAAGCTTTTATAATAATAGTGATGAAAAAATCATGACTTTTCATATCCAACCAAAGCCTGATTACACTCATTGAAATACAAATGTCAATATTTATTAGCTAATACTAAAATTACTGCCATCTCATTTTTGCAGTTAGTCAGAAAATCATTATGTATCCCTTTTCAAAAATCATTGACTTTTCCTTAGCACAGAAAACTCTATTATCAGTCTTTATAAAATATTTATGGCTTTCCTTGACATTCTTATAATATCCCTAGGAGAGCAATCAGCATTCCTTTTGTTGAAAATAAGACAAACCTCTTTTCCTTAAAAAATAATTAATTAACAAAATGTAAATGAAAGCAAAATTTAAAAAGTAAGAAACTACAGCTTGTTCATCTATTTTTCCCTCTTACTTTAGGAAAAATCAAAGGCATCTCCCTTTTAACTACTTTATTACAATTATTTGGGCTAAAAAGTGGTGTCCATTTGTCAGTGAAGGATGAATTATTATTAATTTCACATGTAATCATATGGAGAGAATTATTAGGCTAAATGGAGGGGCTTTTCACTGATTCATTGATTTTTCTGTGCCCCTGATTATTTGTGCCACTGTTTCTAAGTTAGCAATATGCCCCCTCTCCAAGGTCCAGGGCCGGGTTATTTTTGGTGAAGAAGTGCTAAATCACCCATATTTTCATTAGAGACTGCTGGAGCTCTGTGATCTGAAGGAAACTTCACACTTCCATGTTGCTGGTCCTACTTGATGCTGATATCCCCTCCTGTAACTGGGCTGGAAATGCTGATATGTCTTGTCTCCCTGTTGGTGTTTTCACTTTGCTTGGTAATGAGAGGTGATGAAAAGGGATTCTCCCCCACCACTAATATCCCTGCAGGACCCATGTATCAGCAATGCCCCTTGTTTAGTTAGCAATTCCGTCTTTGTGCAAACTTTTTTACATGCACTTGGCTTGTTGCATTTTTGTGTATACTTAGCTGCATTGCCATGGCAATAGGAAAAACATGATGTTACAGATTTGGAGAGAAAGGAAGGGGAAAAAAAGATAAACCACCACTGCAATCTCATGGCTAGATGAAGTCAGAATTTGCTAATTCTTGAAGTTAAGAGACATGCAATTTGAAAGATCAGAGAGGTTAAAAGGAGTCCTGAAGTGGAAATTTTCCGATTGATAAATGTGGGAAGATGGGAATTTCCTTAAATTGAGTCAAATAAGTCAACCTGCGCTCAGATAGGACACATGATCAGAATCTTTGAGTGAGGAGTGGGAGATTTGACTAATGACTTTTAAAGCAGATATACCATAGGAATCAAGTTTAAGCTTTTGTCTTTGTATTTACACAATGTAAAATTATATCTTTATATACACAGATATAAATTTAACATATTTTTAAACATTATTTTCATATAAATTAGCTAAATACCCTATTGCTATTTGTATTTTTAAAAAATCATAAAATTATAATATTTTTTTCCAAATTTCCAAGTATTTCTGTCTTGTTTAAAATTCTTCTGGCTTATGTGTAATTTCCCCCATCATATTCACAATTTCAGCGTCCCAATGTGTTTCTATTTCAATTCAAGCATCCAGAGAGATGGTGAGCTGCCTCAGATGGACAGAACAGTACAAGAGTTTCACCACAGTGCCCAAAGTCTAATCTTGCAGGCATTTAATGGCGTGAATATTTTGAAGCTCAATAGCATTACTCTGGTGACAATGTTGCTCTTACAGAAATTGGATCTTTCAAATGCTTGCACATGTGAATAATTTTATGCATCTGAGCAGTTGTCTTCTGTGAAACTACTGCCTTGTGTCAAGTTAACCACGTGTGAATGTGCTTCCAGGGATGAGAAGGTTCCCAGATGATGATCCTGGGGGTTTATAGGAATAAGCCTTATTGACCACTGTATGGATAAAGCATTGTTCATGGGATCGTACCATTAGCAACATGCAAAAATTCTGCAAGCAGAATTATGAAATTTAAACCCAAATTTGAAGAAAATGCAGATTTGATTTTTAACAGGGGGTTTTAACATGAAAACAGCTCTTTAAAAATTCACTGCAGCAAGATCAGTAAATATAAATAAAACATGTGAAGAATATTAATCTTAGTAAAATTGAAGAAGCAAGCTGTCAATGGCTGTCAGACACAATATGAACTGACAGTTGCATGGCTTACAGTCTGACATCGGGATCGTTACCTGTCTGTTTCTCTATCAAAATACCTACAGGGAATAAGAGTTTGCAGATTGCAGGCATGGGTGGGAGTGGGTAAAGGGGAAGAGCAGTTAAAATGGAAGCTTAATGACAGCCGTGAAGCATACGTATGCAACATATTCATTAGGATTAATCATCAGTCCGAAGGAATGGCTTACATCATTCATTATCATCAGGAGTGGAGAAAAGCTTTCAAACAGCATCTACAGCTCTCAGATCCCACTCCTCCCTCAAATCAAACTCAAACTTGACACACAACCTTCTTCTGGCTGCCACATATACAAAACCTATAGATGAAGCATAAATTGTTTTCACGTATTAAGACAATTTACAGGAATGGGTCAGATATTAGTGGCAGATCCTCATGTGGAAGGATGCTGCAGGCTTTTCCACCCTCCTCCCTCAGTCAGGCTCCCCTGGCCAGCCACCCACCCTCCCAGGATAACACAGAAACCCCCTGGGTCCACCTGGAATGACAGGCAGGAGAAATGACTCACAGGCAGCTACCTCTGTGACAGGGTGGTCTGCACTCCCAGGAGTCCATCCAGGGAACAGCCATCTTGGTAAAAGCTGATTTTTCATGGAAACTGTAGTGTGCAAGGGTGACTGGGGTCACAGACAGCATGGATCACATTCCTTCTGGGCTCCCAGGGTGGTTAAGGTTCACATGGCCATTCATGTGATATGGGAAGAACCACTGGGGAGATTTCTTTTCATGGTAGTCTCTTTCTACAAGTTTAATTATCAAACTCCTTCATCCAGACCTGCAAGACCCTGCTGAGGTTTGAGCTCAGTGGTGTAAGATTGACTGTACAGAATCACCAGAAAAGCTGGAAGAAGTGTAAAGCTCAGAGGAGCCAGCAGAGAGGGTGGGCCAGGCCCGTGTTCACAGAATCACTGACCCAAATGAATCACTACCTTTCTGCGCTCATTTGAGGCCAATGGCTGCGCAAAGGCGCTGATGTGCCAGCATCTCCCATTACAGCAGCTGGCTGGAGGGCCTGGGGTCAGGTTGGCACCCCTGGAGGCTGCCCCAATGCCACCGTGCTGACTTCCTGCTGTTTTAAAGAAAGCAGAACTGCGTGCAGGAAATGCTCTGCAAACCCCTAAAGAACTGCGATAAACCAGGACTGGGAGCAAGTTGGGAACCTGTCAGCTTAAGGTGTTAGAAAGTGTTCCAGAGAAAAGTTAGAAAAAATCATTTTTTTCCCCTTCAGATCTAAAACTGTATCTTCGTAAGCTCTGAGGAGACCATCCCAGAGCCCACAGAATTCCTGTCTTCCCACCCAGGGTGGCTGGGCCAAAGGCCACTGGAGTCACAGGAACCTTGTCTGTGGGATTTTCTTAGGCTCCTGAGTAGCTTTGTCTGCACAAATGCTGACTAAAACAAAATACACTTGGGTGAACAACACAAACTTTTTCTATTAAATTTTGCACTGTATTAAAATATGTATCCATTTCACCCATGCTGAAAGCCGTGGCATTCTCTTGTCATAAACATTAATGCAAGAAAATAGTACTAGTATATCTTTATGGAAAATTTTATGCACATACATACTGATGACTTCCATTTTGAAATGTATTTCTTGTGAGGCTTCAGACAAGGATCCTGATGAAGGTTGCATTCATTCACTCTAGGAGCAGAAATAATACCATGTGACAAATCACCATCAAAAATCCAGCTCTGGTGGCAAGTAAATTTAATATCAGCTAGAGAGTAAAAAACAGCTCACAGGTAGAATCATTGCAACATTTATCAAGAATTTTAATAACAAATGCATAAAAAATAATGCAATCTTCTAGCAATAGCTTGTTAAAACTTGACTGAATCTCAGAATTTCAGCAGAACATTACATTAAAATTTCAACTGCCAACGAAAAATAAACCACATTGTTAATGATAATTTATGCAGCAGAATTTCATGCTTTTCAACTTGTTCCACGACCCTGACTATTAGAAAAAAGTCCCACTTACAAAGTGTATTCCTACAAACTCCTTCTGTTATATCACTGACAATGAAGAGAATGGGTGGAGCAACAGGAAGAACCTCACTGACCTCATGCAGTTTGTTTGGTTGGTTTTTTGTTGTGCTGGGGTTTTTAATGTAAGAAATACAAAATTGAAGTCTCTCACACTTGATCATTTCCCTAAAAATTCACAGAAAATTGTAAATGAAGATACGTCTATTTACTTTCTCTGGTAGGAAAAATATTATTATTTATATTCATTAAACAATATATAAGTATTTAATATTAATGCAGTCCAGATAAAAAAGTGTTCATTTTCAGACCTTCCTATGATTGGTATATTGTGTAACAAAGCTGATTTCCAAGGGTGTACTTGCTCCCACAAACCCAAGAAGTAGCAGAAATTATACAATCCATTATGTAGACACCTTCAAACTGTGGATGAAGTGGACTTCAGTGTGAGTTAGCAGACAAGGACTGATCATAACATCAACACCCTGTCCTGAGCAGATGTTAGAGGATATGGACTTCTATTGTTCTGTGTGCAGGTGTCATTCTAGCATTAATAAAAAATTGCCAATATCCCCACTTTCATGTCATTGCAACATATGTACTGAATTCTTAGGATATTAAAAATCTACATGTGCTTAATTCCTATTTATTTAACAAAATACCTAACCCTATGGGAAAACAAAAGCAAAACTTTCCCAAGGTTGTAGCTATAATTTATACGGAGATTTCTTCTGCAATGACAGGCAATGGCCATAGATTTCCTGTCTCTCTCCAGCTCCTTTTCTGGTGTCCGTCATGATGTACACTGTCTGTCAGTGCAGGGATTTGACCTGGGGACTGCCAATAGGTCTTAGTAAAGGTCACTTAGGAAGGTATAGCTGGGAAATGGAAGACTTTTTTTGGTTGTTTTTCTGGTACATCCTTCAAGCACCTTTAGGTACAAGCCTATTTTCACTCTCTGTCACACTCTTTGGCTTGGTTTTTTTAAATTAAAAAGAGAGTTTAAATCTCAAATTCTAGTAAGCCTTAATGACACCTCTTAACTCTTTTCCTCTCCCTTGCTTTGATTACTGCACTTGTCCTTTATCATTAAGAGGAGACTAGACAGTCAAAAGCTCATGTGGAGGAAAAGCCTGCCCGGTGCTGGAATGATGTGAAGTGCAATGCTTTTCAGTGAAGGGAAGTCCATGGGTAAAGGTCACTCAAAACATTGCACCTGCCTTCCCTGGCATTGCACCATGTGTGGCAAGGAAGGGCATTTGTGGTGCCCACAGAGTGCCTGTGTTAGTCAGGAGGCAGTAGGATGGGCTCTGGCAAGTGTCTCAGTGCTCAGCTCCTGCTCCATTAAATCCAGTGTGCAGAGTAAGAGACTAGCCAGGAGTGGGCAGGGAGCAAGCACCCCGTAGAACACATGATGCTGAATGAAGTATTTAGGCAGATAAAATGAATTCTCCCTCCTAAGAACCCAATTCACAAGGGAAAGACGCCAGGATTTGTTAGCTTGCTTTATAAACTCCCTTGATAACCATGAAGGTGTGCTCTCATTAAGGCAGAAATCATCCCTTTTACCCAGCAAAAATCTGCTTTTGCACGAGGCTCATTATCCTCATCCTCGACACACTAAAGCTCAGCCTCTGCTACTGACACAGCCCTCCAGCATCTACTTGGTGCCATGGGCTGCTGCAGGGTGGGATGTACCAGCTTTTCTCCAAAGCTGTAAGAGACACCACAGACACAGCTGTGCCCAGCAGGCTGGATGCTCCCCTCCTAAACCAGCTTTTGGACATCCAAATAGAATTAGCCTGCATCAACCTCCCTGACTTGAGTGGAAGTAACAGAAGCTTTTTCTTTCAGGGCCAAAATACAGGTTTTGGCATCTAAGGTTTAAAAGTTCTCTGTGAGATCTTAAAAAGCCTTTCTTAGTGTGGCACATTCTAGACATGTAAGCTAAGTTAAAAATACACCTAGTTCACATTCCTTGCTTTCAAATTAACATATGTCATTCTAATGATTTGTCAATTAAATTAATGCAGAGACAAGCATTGTCTTCAAGACTGTATGAAACAATGGAAATGAATCTTAGATGGATGAGATTGAATAAAAAGTGTTTCTTAGGTGTATGGACATACAGTTTTAAATTCAGGATAGAAGAAGAAGGGTCTAGAATATATCCCTTCCAACTGGAGATATTCTATGATATTCCTATGAAAAGGAATGGGAGACAGAGACAAAAAAAATTACTGAGACCTTGGTTTAGCCACTGTTATTTACATGAAAGCAGATCTTGATTGTGTGCAATAAGGACTTAGGAGTAATGACATTCTTCCTCAACTGAGATTGCTGGAAATACCAAAAATTAATTTCCTCTTACTGTGGTCCTCAAAGGGATAAAGAGGCATCTCTGGACCCTGCACAGGCAAAGGTAGGAAATGAGTAAGTCATTGAGTTCCCAGGAAATGAACCCTAGACATTTTACTCACTAGGGCTGCATGCCATATTCAAAACCATAATCTTTGTGTATGAGCAAGGAAAGTTTGATAAAAACACATGCCCACACATTCTTCTCTGCTTCCTTATTTACACATTTTGTATGTGAACCAATAAACCACACATTTTTCATCCACACTATTCATATTGAGCAAAGTCATGACAGATTACTGCAGACTGGTAAAAGCTTTCTGTGGAAAATTTTAACCCATCTGGAGTGTTGAAGATCACCTGATTGTTTCAAGATATTTTTAGTAAGAATGATAGTTGGTCTTTAAATTAAAAATTAAAAATCTCCATCCTTTGCCAGATGCTTTTACTAACTTGTCAAGAACTTCACATTTTTCCCTGTTGGTGATAATCGGAGAGTTTGAGGCTTAAGTGTGTTTACTGGAAGACAAAATATGGTTTATTCTGTGCCTGATAGCCAGTTTACATATACTTCTCCATCTTGATGATAGCTCTATAAACCATATAATTTGGTGAAATAGGAAAAAATAATCTGATTTAGGCTGTAGCAAAGCATGTTTCAAGCTGAAAACTCATTGTTTCAAGCTGGAGAAAATTATGGGGTTGATATATTAAATTTTTTATTTTTATATTCTCATCAATTATTGTTGCTTTTACACGCAAGGAAAGTATCCTGTAAGCAAGGATCTAAACCTAATTAACCTTAACCAGCACACAAGTTAAAAACTATACAAAAATGTACTGTGAAACCCAAATTTGTTGTTCCATTTTTTAAAAAGTCACAATGCAAACCTTTAGTCATCCACAGAAATGGGCCATGCCAATGTGAATCATTTCATATTGGTTTCCCATTGTTGCTGTACGTGAGATTTCAGCACCATCAGTGTCTGACCTGAAGTGTCTCACCTGCATCTTGCCTGCTGAAGGTAATGGCAAATCATCAGCAGGATGATGAGGCGTTGTGGTTTTCTTTGGGTAGGTGCCTACCACAAGGATGTACCTTATTTCCAACAGTGAATCCATTATAATAGTCTATGGATAATGCAATCTTGAAAGGATTACTCTTTGCAAGATGTGAGGTGTGGTTTTCATTTCCTGTTCCCATCTCTACTGACTCCTTTTTTCTCAGCTCCTTTCCGTTCCTCTTTTATGGTTTTCCTTCTTTAGCTCAGTTTTAATCTAAATTTCCCATTTATTCATCTTATCTATTCAGTATTCCAGGTGTCCTACTCCTGCCTTGCTCACTAGCCCTGTTCTACCAGGAGTTCACTGAACACTGTTAAGTGTTCAAGAGAAGACTTGGCAATAAAGACTTGGCAGCAAAAAAACTTAGTACTTCTGTACAGTGACCTTTAGGCACCTCTAATATGTAGTCAAATATCAGAAATCCTCATTAAACAGTTAAGAAAAACATCTGAGGATGCAAAGCTATTAATCTGGGGCCAGAAGGTGAATCAGAGGCAGAGCTGGGAGCACCCCAGGCTTGTGTGCCTTGCCTTCCCTTCAATGAACTTTTGCTCCTTATGTCTGCAGTGACTTTCATCTGGAAAACTCAATATACATCCAAGAAAAGTCCATGCCTCTAAGTTGAAAGCATTGCATTTATCTCTGTCTCTATCTCTGCTGCATGTGTATAGGAAGGTTTATAAGTTGGATATATTATAAGGATATATTCAGAGTCAATAATAAGCAGATCCCTTGGTCAGAGATGTCATGATGCTTCAGAATACCATGATTTGTTTCTTCATTATAACCTTGAAATCCTAGATACATAAAAAGGTTCCCTCAAATTCACCTAAGCCAATACATATTTACACTCACATAATGCATAACGTGTGATAATTTGCTTCTCAGAGCAAAACTGAGGCCATAACTCAACTTCACCAAATCTAAACTTTGTTTTGCTTTGATTTTTGTAGAAACATCCAAAGCTTCCAGCACACCCATAACAGGTATTGATAGTAAAAGCCAACAGCAACTGTTTGCACTCATCTTTGCTAAGTAAAACTGCAGTCATTATGCAGTTCTTTTTCCGTTTCTTGCATTATCCTTTACAGTGTATTGTCTTCTTGATTCCCTGGTACCAGCTGTACACATTCTTTGAGATTCAAGGTTTCATACTTAATCCAGAGGGTATGAGTACTAAATCTGTACCATCATGCTGTCTGAAGCAATGATAATTAGAAATTAATCAACTATTTTTAGCCTAACTTTAGCAACAATAATAAAACACAAGAAAATTTTTAAAAATTAAGCTCTCAGGAAACAGGTCTGCTGCAGAAAATTACTGTAAAAAGCTAAAGGAAGCAATGAAAAATGAAATGCTTTCCTAGTGTTTTAATTGATGTCTGGAAAAAACATAATCTTTTGTAAAATTGCATTTAAGTTCATTATTACATTTCCCAGTTAGTTTTAAAATGCTGTAGAAAGTCTTGTATTTTCTATTATTTCCTGCATAATGATACAACGTGTCTTACAAGGACAATTAGCAATCTTTGCATATCAAAATGCATATCTGAAGGAATTTTTATCTGATATGCAGGTGTCACACAGATTGTGGAAACAGTAAGAAAATAGGTACATTTTTTATTTCTATAGGAGTAGATATTCTGCTGTCCCATATCTGCAAAGCTAAAAGGATATTCTTTATCTTTTCAAGCATTAAAGAAATGTTGAATAATTCATTTCCAGAAGTATTAACTCTACAAAAAATATGAAAAAAAATCTCTTATTAGTTTTCCAGTTTGAAGACATTTCAAATCTTTCTCAGACACTAATTTTACAAATGTAATGTCCTTGGGAAATGAAACTCAGTGCCTGCTTCTCTAATCAGACTTGACTCTGTTTACTTTATGTATTTCTGTCTATTCTGTCATTGAGAAAAATAGATGGAATTCCTGAATAGTAGTAGAATGGTAATTATTAGTGGCTATTATAAGAATTTAAATCACTACTGAATTCTTGGATTAACTTTATAGTATGTTTAAAAACATTGGTTAGGAGTGAGAGATGGGAAAGAGAGACAATGGGGCATTAAACTATTTTTTTCTTCAATTTAAAATGTAAAGTTATTTTAAAAAATGAAAAGATAGAGAGGAGAATCTAGTTTTTGCTGCTTTTTCAGCTAGTCTACATCTTGGCCAGTATAGATTCATCACTGAGAAGAGACTGAAAAGTTTTACCTTTGCTCTCCTTTTATGATGTATCTCTTCAAAAGACCAAGTCACTTAGGAAATGAAAAATCATCTTTGCTGAACTGGAATAACAATTGTGATTTATTTCTCAGGTATTCTGAGCACCTTCTTTGACTTACTCAGCATGCTGGGCTTTGACTTGAGATTAGGGTACTTGCTACTAACCAGGCATGAGACCCCCCAACCTGGTGTGAGGTGATATACTGCCCTGGGAGAAGGAACAAAAAAAAAAAAAAAAAAAAAAAGGACAGCACTACTCACATAAGGAATTTTAACAGATACAAGGCCACTAATACTTAAAATAAACTCCTGCAATGATCAGATTGAGCTCTTCATTCCTGTGGTGTTTTTCATGCAGATAGAAGTATTTCTCTGCATGTTTTAGGCTTGCCACTTTAGAGAGCAATGTCCCCAAGGCACAGACTGGCCCCCAGTGCAGGGGGGGATGAATGTCTGCCTATCCCAGTGAGGGCCTGTGCCTGTTTCCAGCTGGTCTGCAGACACCAGAGCACCCTCTGAACCACCACCTCTGCCCACAGCCCTCCTGATGAAACCTAAAAGCTTTAAGCTCAAGAGGGGAAAGGATGGCAGGATGAAGTGAGACAAAGGAAAAGAACCGTGCACAAGACAAAACATAGATAATTTTAATGGCAGAAGCAAAGATGTTAATTCATACTCTCTATTGATTACTTGAAAAAAAGAGTGTGTCAATAGACCAGAAGGATATAGAGAAAAAGTGAAAGACTGGGAAGAAAATAGAGGGAAGGGTAGAGAAGGGACAGCGCAGTGCTCAGGAAGCAGTTCTCACATTAGGAGGGGAATAAATTATGCATCTGCATCATCATCATCATCATCATCATCATCATCATCGTCATCAGAGAATGCTACATTAGAAGATCTGTCAATAAAAGATACTGAAATTCTGTACTGAAAACAACTCCTGTCTGGCCAGAAAACAGGTGTAGCAAAGTCAGCAGTGTGGTGGCAGCTCTGCTCCGTCTCCTCTTCTTGCTGGGAGATTTAGTTTGGGTGGGAATTTTATTCTCTGCACTCAAAGCTTAGTGTCTCTGCTTGAATAACCCTGGGGTGCCACTTCAACTGGTCCTGGAACCACAAGAAACTGGACTGCAAGAAACAGCCCTTTTGATAAAAACCACTGAACATACATTGAATGGTAATACCACAATTTTCAGGGGCTAACAACCTGAATTTGATAAAAGTCAGTAACTTGGAAAGAAAAGGCACCATATCCTGTTATCAATCCTCTGAGCCAGGTCCCCATCTGTTTTTATCTTACTGGCTGCTCTGCAGGTTAGTAACTGGTGCCTCTCCATCCCTCCTTTTTCATTTTCTACTTTAGAAACAAGAGGAAACCCCCTGTCAGTACTCACGCCCCATGGGAAGCTGCAAATAAGAAGCTCATTTTACTGTTTACACTAAATTATGTCATGCAGTTATTGCCCTATTTATTTTCCTTCTGTATCTTCATCAATTTTATAAAGTGAAAATATATTGGCAGGGAATAATTCTAGTCTTGACATCTGACTTGTGCAATGTGTCGACAAAGAAAGTATGAATTGTTTTTCTTTTTGAAATAGGTATTCAAAGTGCAACCCACAGGACTCAGGGCTACTTTCTGTATTGGAGATGTACAGAAAAGACATGTGGTTATTATATTTTACTGTGAGATCAAATATGTATATACAGATGGAAGAACATTTAGCAGACAGCAATATGCAATTAGTTATCTGGAAATATGAGAATTTTATTAGATTTTTTTTATTATGAGAACTATTATTAGATAAGTTATGAGAATTTTGAGAATTATTATGATTTTTTTTCTGTTTTATCATTATATCAAACAGCACAATATTATGATTTTACTTTCCAATATTGCTAAAAGTATAAATAGTAATTGCAATAAGTTCTTACTGGGGGGGTCTCTGTCCCCATCCATTTTAAAGGCGTACATCATTAAAAAGCTAAATTATATCTATATCTGTAATCCTTCCTGCTATATTCTGTAAAGCTCTTTTGAAAATGGCCAGCCTTTACTACTGGAGTATATACTTTACCGCTGAAGTATCTCCATCTGAAGCCAAGAACGCTGGGGAACAGTTTTTTTAAACCACACTTCAGGTTAGAAGGCTTGTCTCTAAACTGACTAATGAACTCTGTGTGATGTCTGACGCTGGTTGGCAGCAGCAGCATAGTGGGGGCTGCTTTGTGCTATTCTGAGGGCACTGCCCACGAGAGCTGGGCTAAGGCTGGAATTCCTGCTCTACCTTTCACCCAAGCAATGCAAAATACTTACAGCTGGTACACTCCAGGTAAGGGGATCGGGCAATTATCTGCAGATTTAAACAGAAGATATCTACTCCATGAGCTTTGTTATTGTGTGTTTGTGTAATGGTTGGCTGTCAGGCTCAGAGGGCTTCTCCTGTGCTGCCCACTTGGAATTATTGAAATGTAGTTACCTCTAGGACAGCCACACGAAAAAGCCAAACTCACAGAATCACTTTGGTTGGAAAGGACCTTTAAGGTGTGCACATGCTGTTGCAGATGAGGGAAATTTTTTACATAGACACGAAAGCAATACTCGCTACTAAAATGCTTCTTTTCCACATCTGTGGAAAACAACATTTTTGAGATTCCAACTGAGTTTCCACAGCTTTTTGTACAGAAAAAAATCTTTATTACTCATACCAGCTTCTGCCTAATTTTGTGCCTGAAGAATGGTCACTGAGCCCATCACTGCAATTCACTAGTGTTCCACAGATTTATGAATTCCTTATTGTGAGAGAGGGAGGAGTTATAATCCTTCCTCTCAGAGGAACGAACTGCTGCTAAAATCTCAGTGTTGAAATCCTCTGAGATGTCTGACCTGTGTTTTGGAAATGAATGGAGGTTAGGAGTTGCAAAAGAGGAGTGAAATCCCTCAAGGTCTTTTCTACCATGTGAGATGTCTGGACCATGGCAAAGCAGAGAACTAAACTGAGACACTCTCACTCTGTGCCTTAGACAGTAGGCATCATTTGTCTGTAACAGTAAAGGGGATGAATTGGATCAAGCAGGTTATAAACCAGTATTACAACCTCAGGCTAAGTTAGAGGTCAACACTGCAATCAACCCAAGGCCAGGATTTTACTTGGTGCCTTCCTCATGTGTCTGGAAACTGGAACAGAAGATAAAAATACAAAGTTATGCAGGATTTTCAAAATTTCTGTTAAAATTATTCAACTTGGTTTACCACTTCGAGCGATTATGACTGTACTGCTGAATTAAAGAAAGACAATCTCAATGGTTTTATTGGAAAGGAAACTTCCTACTTAGAGACTGGCTTAATCAACAGTGTTCTGGGTTCAATTTTTATCCTTATTCTAATAAGCTTCACAGTGACTAGAGGCACATGGCATTTTGTCAAACCAAGAACCGTGGAAATAATGTAAACCTATTTTTACTTCTGAAAGTACAAGACTTTGGGTCACTTTGTCCATAGACTTGGCTAGAAGCAAAGTAATGATGCCATTTTCATATTATAAGATACATCCAAGCCATTGTAAATGCAGCCTCAAGGATGATGCTTTCTCTTTAAAGGAGGATATTGCAAGAAACAGACAATGCCACTTGCAAAAGAGGCATCTACAGAACTCGAATGCATCTGCATTATGGAAGAAAAATCACTCCCACTTGCTCACTTACTTCTGTTGACTGTGCTAATTGCTGGTCTAGCCACTAATCATTCAGACAAGCTTTGTGAATTACAAAAAAAAAAAAAAAAAAGTAGGTCGGGAAAGACCTCTAAGATAATCAGGTCCAGCCATTAACCCAGCACTGCCTAGTCCACCACTAAGCCATGTCCCCAAGGGCTACTTCTACACATCTTTAAACACCTCCAGGCTCCCCCACTTCCCTGGGCATCATGTTCCAGTGCTTGACAACCCTTTCAGTGAAGAATTTTTTCCTAATATCCAATCTAAACCTCTCCTGGTGCAACCTGAGGCCATTTTCTCCTTTCAGGTGGTTGTAGAGAGCAATAAACTCTTCCCTGAGCCTCGTTTTCTCCCTCAGCCCCTCCTCATAACAGTTGTGCTCCAGACACTTCACCGCTAATGCAGCTTTATAGTTAAACCTTTATACTTATATGCAAATGTGATGACAAATTTTCTTATTGTTCTTAATTCTTCTGAGGTGCTGTGTTCACAGAGACAGTATGACAGCAACAACAGAGCTCCAGAATGGAAGGAAGCTGCAGAGCTGCAGGAGTTTCACCAGCACTGAGCTTTGGAAGCCCTGGTACAGACTCTGACAGACTAAGTTAATGATTTGGACTCTTCTGCCAGTGCCCAGAGCCTCCAGAACCAAGTTTATTTGAAAACATTTTTCACATGTTGACAACATTCTACCTATATGCATCCAGCTGGTTCAGAACTAGGGATGAGAGATTGCTGATGGTGGCCCCAGGTCACTCAGGAATTATTCAATCTGAACACTTCATGAACTTCAGCTGACTCCCTTGTTGCCTCCTAGGCAGATTTGGAGTTCATTCAGAGGGCTCATGTTCAGTGAGGCCAAAGAAGATCCTATCTCTTAGTACCAGCCTTAAGTCCTAAGCTATATATTTTCCATGTTCTGAGGATAAGACTGAATGAGATAGAGACAGGAAGCCTTTTGTGAACCACATATGTTACTGCACTCACTCTTTCAACCCAGCCCCATCCTCTGGCTCGCAGAGAGAAATGGGCAGCTGGGACTTCTGTTCTGGTCACTCAGGTCTTCCCATTTGCTCCCTGTCCCAGGAATGAGGGCATCAGCCACGGGCTGCACTTCACTTGCTGCAGGAAAGTCACCTCCCATCCACGCTCCAGAGATGAGGTCAGTGGATAGGTCCTCCTTTGGCAAGGGTGGGATTTTGCAGCATTTTGATTGACTCAGGCCAAGCTGGTGCAGGCTGATGACTGTTTACAATAGTCATGAGATATTTACAAAACACTTCCAGGTAACTGTGTTTCTCCTCCTATGTCTCTGATGAAGGAGCGTAGTGAAGCACATCGCTCAGGTTTCTCTTCGTAGGTTGTAGTGTAGCATAGTGGATTCTGAGGTGTCTTAAGGCTGTTCAACCAGAGGGCAGAGGCATTTTGGGCCTGAAGAATTCCAAACCATTTCCTCTTTCCTCTTGATTCAAAGGAAGAGAAGGCTTTAAATTATGCAGGGACAAAAAAAGTATCTAAGAATGCAAAGGAAAAGAGAAGGTGGCTTAAGCTATGTCACATTCAGAGTCTCTCAGCTCCATTAAGGGTACCTTGGTGACAGGTAAGTCTGTGACTATTATCTTGGCCCCTTTCATGTCTGATAATAACAGAAGTGCCATGAGAACAAATTATCTTGTGACAGACGCTGATTTTAAGGATGTATATTCTCTGCAGTATTAGATGGGAGCACTAGATACCAAAGTCAGCATTACCTGATGTGCTATTGGATTCGACTTTTTGACTGTACCAGATGCTAAATCAACAGAGAGATTTTGCTTACCAAAGCAAGCTGACAAAACAATGTTTCATAAAACACTTAGAATTGTATACCTTGGCAAAAGTTTCTGCAGTGGAAGACGACCAAGTCTGACTTCCTTCTTTCATAGATTGCCAGGTGGCACCTCCCACACATTCAGTCTGGTCACATTATTTGAAAATATTTTTGAACAGAAGAAAGATATTTTTTCTTTCTTTTAATATCTTTATTAAATATTGTCAAACAGTCCTAGTTTTGCTAACACAATACAATAAGGGTTACTTTTAAAAATTAATTCTATAAAAGGATTAATTTCAGAATTTCATTAAATCCTGGCTAAGAAAGATAATTTATATACTGCCCAGAAAAGACTCCATTAGAATAAGACTACATTTTTCCCTGTATTGAATGAGCTGCTGGGGGTAATCAGATAAAGCAAACAAAACCAGACCAATCCACAGGTACCTGCCTATCCCTGGAAGGACCTATTGCACATAGCAACCCGGAATGGGGAAGGTGATGAGGTTGACAGAGCCTGTACAGCATCAGCGTCTTTGCCTGTGGCTGGAGTACAATCCAGCACAGCAACCCCAAGCCTTTCCCTTCTCCCAGAGCCAGCTCAGGCAGGGAGCTGTCCTCCCTTGCTGTGCTTGCTGGGCATGCACCACATCCGACATCAGCCCAGCCCTGGCACTTCTCTGGGATCTTTTGGCATAACTGAGGTCAGGACCCTGTGGCAGGAGGCCTGGATGGGAGGTGAGTGTTTGAGGGGCACAGGGAAGTTGCAGCTCCCAAAGTGGACATTGCTGACTGCTGGGGTGATGCTATTACAGGGCAACCCAGGAGGTTTCTGCTGTGAGGATATTGTGTACAATCATCACTACGCCAGGAACAGTAACCCATGTTTTTATTTCTGCAGGATAAATCATCCTTGGAGCTCCTGCTCTCCAGGGTGTAGGGGGGAGCAGGGAGAGTTGATGGAACTCTGCATTTACCTTTTGGATGGGAAGATCCCTGGGTGCAGTTATTGACCATGCAGATGGTGAAACTGAATCAAATAGTGGGCAACGGAATGAGCCAAAAGCACTTTCCATTGATAAATTAAGCAATTTAAATTAAATAAACAAAGCATTTATAATAAAAGGAAGTAAAGATTGATGTGTATAGGATGTTCATCATGGTTTTTCATTCTTCCCTTCATTCTTCCTCTTTCCTACCATTGTTTATTGTGATCCTTTTCTATGCCAAGCCCAGGTTATGCTGTAAGAGTTTTAGTTACTTAAGATGTGTGCTTCGTGTGGTATATAAATGAATGGAGAAGACTTACATCGCTCAATAGTGGGTGCTGTCCCAGTGTGATGGAAAAGAGTAATTTGATGAGGAAGAACACAGGTTCAGAGGACTGGAGCCAGTAAACCTATCTTCCCAGGGATTACAGCACTTCTGATAGAGACACCCACAGCTCTGCAACCTTCAACAAGCGTGTTACCCCTGCAGCAAGTGAGAGCACAGCAGAGTCAGGGAGAGTTGGGAGAGTCCCCTGTACTCAGCACTGGTGAGGCTACACCTTCAGTCCAGTGTTCAGTTTTGGCCCCTGGAGTGTGTCCAGAGAAGGACAATTAAGCTGGTCAAGGCCTGGAGCACGAGTCTTATGAGAAGCAGGTGGTGGGCCCTTTAGCCCAGAGAAAAGAAGGCTTAGGACACCCTATTGCTTCTTAAAACTACATGAAAGCAGAGTGTAGCCAGGTGGGGGTTGGCTGCTTCTGCCAGGTAACAAGAGAAAGTGGCCTCAGGTTGTACCAGAGCAGGTTTAGGTTTGATATTAGGAAATATTTTTTTGTGGAAAGAGTGGTCAGACATTGGAACAGGCTGCCCAGTCAAGAGGTTGAGTTACCATCCATGGAGGTATTTAAAAGGTGTGCAGGAGGGGCACTTATGGACATGGTTTAGTGGTGAACTCGGCAGTGCTGGGTTAATGGACTCGATCTTAGAGGCCTTTTCTAACCCTGATGATTCTCTGAGTTTCTTACCCTAGTTAATATTTATCTTGCAGAGATGGTGGAACATCTGGTTATCCAATGATTATAGCACTACAGCTCCAGGATGCTATTCTTCATTGTCCTGGAATAAATTTGGCTGGATTCAGTGAAGTTATTTTTGTTTTCACTGCCAAAGCAGTACCACTCTGTCTCTCTCCTCTTCATCAGTTCAGTACCCTCTGGATTATTATGGACTCATGCTTCCCATCAAAGTCTAGCAAGAGCCCAAAAGTTTTTTTTTAAAGCATGTCCCATCAACTTTGTGGAGATTCCCAATTCTTTCATACAGTTAATTTGGAACAGCCAGACTCAAAAGGCTTCTGTGCTGTTATAAACCAATATTTTTAGAGACAGTTGTAACTTAATGTACCCATTTGGCTGCCTGTCACTGTTTCTCATGTAGAAACCATCTTGAGATCCACAAACCTACTTCAGTGCTAGAACTGCTGGTGGATGGGAATAAAAGAAGTTTTGTTGTCTTTCTCTTTTCTCAGGTGTGTTAGCTAACAGGTTTTAGATTCCTGTTATCAAGAGGATAAATTGTACTTTAATATGGTTTAGTTGGCTCATTCCTAGGACTCATGTACACTTCATAAAGCATATTAAAACATTACTCGCTAAGCCTGCACCAGAATATATAATATAGTAGTTAAAATGAGTTAGCTAACACATTTTTGAGAAAAATGCCACTTCTACTGAAGCCAAGACATTCTGTTAATGAGTTGAATATTCCTTCTAGCTCTTTCTGCAGCAAAGGGAAAATAGTTTCTACATTGTCCAGACCTCTGGCATGGGCTCACACAATAGGAAAGGCAAGAAGACTGGCCCATGGGACTGTGTGAGGAGATGGAGTGACCCCTGCCCTGCAGGGCTCTGTGCTGGGCCATGGCCGAGTGCTTGACAGCAGCTGAGCCTCCCAGGAGGATGGAAACAGGGCCAGGTGCCTTTGGCTGGAGCCCTGGCACCCATGGGACCATGCTGGCTGCAAGGCAACCACCTCTCCCACTGATCTGTCCGACCCTTCCTCTGGAACACCAGGAGAAGCTGAGGCACAGCACTGTAAAAGCACCTCAAGAGGACAGTGATGGCCTGGGCATATTAGGAAGGTGGGTCCTCCATAAAATGAATGAAACACAAGAGGTCTGGTTGTCAAACCTGATCTGATGTCTGCTGAAATTACATAGCAAGATGCCATGACCTGCCTTGGTGAAAGTGGCAGTGATTGTAAGGAACCCAGTTTGGATGCTTTCTGTCTGACCCGTTCCCCAACAGCCCCCACCCATGAAAGCCTGATTTCTGGAAACCTTGAGCTATGAAACCAGACCTCATAACCTTCTGCCATTTCTACTGCTCACCAACATCTTGAGACCACCACCCAACCCCATAAGTCCAACTGACCTCTGGATTGCTTGAGCTCCCCTCAAGAAAAGGTAGAGTTTTTTTGCAGGTTTTTATATCTGGTGAAAGGGCCCTTGGTATTTTCATCATTTTGTACTATTTTACTTCAGGGTTGGTCTGTTGTTTTTTTGGCTATATTTACAAATTCCAGCAAGCTATCCTTAAGAGAAAGGTGCTTTTTACAAGTCTCCCATTCAGCATTCATGGCACAAATCATGGAAATTCCTTTAGGCTATGCTGGTGCCAGACTCTGTGCCTCCCACTTTTATGTACGCCTAATGAAATGGATCTATTTTCTTATGACCAAACTATCTTGGTTTCAGTCATATCAGGGACAAAATACATTAGTAATCCCATATGTGCAGGGCTTGATCTGTTTCTCTCTGTTTCTTTAGGATCTTTTCCTGCCTTGATTAAGAACTTTTTTCTTTTCTCTTTCAGCTGCTCTTTTCTCCCTTTTTAGACTTTTTCCTGCTGCTTCTCCCTCCTTCTTTCCCCCTCCCCCATTTACACTTAACCTTCTGTTTCTCCTAGTGTCCTGGCAGGAAGGATATAGTGCAATCACTGCTATACAGTGACAAAAGTAAATATGTAGCTCTGAGTGAGTGCAATGGGGTCGAACAGCCTTTTTGCAATATGATCCCGCATAATCTGCTTCCCTTCTAGAGATAGTTGCTTGAATGTTAAAGAGTTGTAGCTCCACTGCCTTTACAACTCAATAGTTTTTAACTGTACTTTTCTTTTGCTGCGCATAAAGCAGTTCTTTTACTGGGGCTGGTTCTGGAACTATCTCCCAGATTAAATCTGAAGTGGGAATAAAAGGCACGGGTTTGTGTTTCGGATGATTTGCTCGTCTTTTGAATATCCGTATGTTTTTCTGCACGTAGGAGGAAAAAGGAAAGCTGGATAATTTATGTGTGGTAAAGCCACATGCACGCACAGAGACACAGGAAGGCTTCTAATGCTAAATCCTTATGACTAAGCACCCAACACAGTAAGCATTCTTTTTAAACAACTGCTGGTGGCATGTGGGCTTTTTAACTTTCCCAAAGAAAATAATAAAAAGTAAAAATTTTTGAAAGAGCCTTCATGACTTGGGGGTCTACATTCCATTGAAAAGAAATGTGAATTCTGCATCTCAAATTCCCTGTCGCTTGTGAAAAATCAGCAACACTGAGTGGTGCCACTGAAATGTATTTTATGTGTCTCCTACTAAGGAGTGCCTTTAATGTGCAACCAGAAGTTTAAAAGATGGGTGAGCTATTTTACATAACCAGTTAAATAGGACTAGTTTAATTACCTGCTTTACAGAAACAGATGCTTTTTGATGCCAGTGAATTTCACGCATTAAATGTACTTGATGACTGGTTCAAATTCACCTGGGCCAGGGGACAGGATGTGGGTGTGGGCACATTTTCTTTAGCTCTAAACTGCCTTCCAAGATCACCTCCTGTGCACTCGCGCATCCCCCACGCCACAGTTCCCTGTCACCCTGAATTGTGCTGATACAACTCTCTGGGAGGCTGCACTGTAAACTCACCATTAAAAATTAGCCTCTAAAACCCTCACGTTCTCTCATTTCCTTGACGATTACATAGCACAGCCTCACAGTTTTACTGGCACATATCAGAAAGAGATAAACAGCAATTCAAGAGCAGGAGCTTATGGGAAAACTGGGACTGGCAGCATCTTTAGTCTCCTTCCCAGTCAAATAAAATGTAAACCATGGAACCCCATGCTGAAGTCACAACTGTGTCGTTATTCTTCCAGCAGCAGTACTAAAGAGGCCCTCCTCCCAGGTTCTAATTACTGTCTCTTTGCTGCTCTTTCAGTTTGCCAGGCTACATGGTCACAGAGATCAACCAGCTAATCCAGGTTTCAAATGTATAAATAAAGAAATTTTATATGTATAAATAAACAAAAAAAAACCACAAACAAACAAAGAAAAATGGAAAAATGAAATACAAGTAAATGATGGCAAGTAAAATATAAATATTTATACAGATTTTACCTACTTCCACTGGATTTTTTTCCTCTCAGATGCAACAAACGATGGAAAAGGGGAAACAGGAGTGGCTAAGACAGCATTATTAGTAAAACATAAGTCTTCATAAAAGTCACTGATGACAATTCATATTGATTTTAATGGTACAGGTTGAATTCCTGCATTTTGCAACCTTTGCAATATATTCCTGGGAACAGTGGCAGAAGGAAGAGTTGTGGGATATGGGAGCTAGAATAGCTGAAGGGGAGGGAAGTAGAACCCTGACGTTTCCTAAGAGATTGTGTTGTTTTTTATCTTTAAAGGGAATATGCTTTCTGAAATACAAGCATCTAAGCTACTTCTACTATTCAGGAGCATCAGAATTTACATGACAAGGAGTGAGGTAATGTCTTAAAGAGAAATAAATGTAAAGCAGCTTAGAGCTTCAGCAATTTCTTTCTCTGAAGATGACACTACACACTGAAGTGTATCAAGTGCTGAGGAAGACAAACTTTTAGTCCATGTTGATTTGCTCAGATCTAACAGCTGCATCAGTGTACCACATCTACAGAGGGTCACACGTACCAGAGAATAAAGCAAAAAATTATTATCCTACCAGGAAACAGAATAGATCCAAATTCTGCACTAATGAAAGTGACACCACATAACTCTCACCTAGTAAGCTAAAGATGAAACCCTATAGCCAAGAACCTAATTTATGGGCTAAGGGTCTCCTCAAAGCTCGTATTTCTGTGACACTGCTTTTGTGAAACACAAGACCTGCGTTGTGTAAGCAGGATTAGACCCAGAGCCTTATTTCAGCAGATTCATAGTTCTAAGTAATATGGAGCTATTTCAAAGTTCAGGCCCATAAGAAATCCTACAAAAGATGTAATCAGATGCAGATGCTAAAATTTTCAAAGTTAAATCCTTTGTTACCAACTCTGGGAGGAGCCTTAAGTATTACAAACAAGCACGATAAAATAATAAAAGCCATAGTTCTTGAATTCACATGGCACTGTGAAGCTCTCATTTGGCAGTAAAGGCGTTTGCTATCCATCCTGGTTGTGAAGAAAAAAAATCTTGAAAATGGAACTTTAAAGAGTGCAGCCTCAGCAAACAAAACATATTATGGAAAACAGAACTAGCTCTTGTTCAAGTTGGTTTTAATCTCAAAATTCTTAAGCCAATCTCTGTATTTTGTTGATTCGTGGATTTTGGACAGATGGAGTTGGAAATGCCTAGTCTGGCATCAAATC
The DNA here is from genome assembly GCA_039654755.1 of Calcarius lapponicus. Classification (NCBI taxonomy): domain Eukaryota; kingdom Metazoa; phylum Chordata; class Aves; order Passeriformes; family Fringillidae; genus Calcarius; species Calcarius lapponicus. The sequence continues at coordinate 95,667,468 of CM077464.1, read as the reverse complement.
TTGTTAAAAAACAAAACAAAACAAAACAAAACAAAAAAGGACCATTACTAGGGTTTGATTTGAGGATCTTCTAGATATCCACAAAACTGTAGACATTGAGCTTTCTCTTTGGTATGCCATTTATTTAGATGCTTAAATATACATTTCAAGATCCAATGTAAGACAACCAAACTGCAAATACTGACTAAGGGTAGCATAACACAATAGGATGGGAAAGAATGGAAATTTTATACAGTTTTTTATTATATATATGTTTTATTAATCTAATGGCTATTTGATTTATTTTAGATATATCCTCTTTCCAATACAGCCACAGAAGCCACAATGTTCTGCAGTGAAACAGAGGTTTGAAAAGAGAGGTGAATACAAAAATTATCTGGTGTGATAAAATAACAATTGGAATAGGAATAATGTGATGTGGCAGTTTCTCTGAGGCTGGAACTTTTCCTGTGTCACAAACCAGCATGTTGTGGCTGCTACCCAGGAACAAATGAGGGAAAAGCGGAACCAACCAAGTGGGGAGGAAAGAGACTCCAGGCTTGCAAAGGCTGTGACTGTACAAAACAAAGCAACAGTGGTTGGTGCAGTACTGGAGGAGTGGATCAGAGCCAGAGCTGGGGCCAGCCCCAGGGAGCAAGGGCAGTGCTTGTAGCAATGGCCCAGGAGATCTGGGAATGGGGATGTGTCCCAGCAGGTGAAGAGCCTCCTAAGTGCAGAGGAAATTTAGACGAAGTGAAAAATGAATGAGAGAAGATGGTGTTGGCACTTACTGCAACAGAGACTTTCAAAGGTATAAAAGTAGTGTAAAGTGTACAGAGAAAAAAATATACAAGAGGGCTCTTATCCCTGGAACAACCAGAGCTGTCTGGGTGTCTTGTTTCTGAAGTCATCAAGTTTAGAAAAAATACATTGGGAAACTGAGAAAAAAGAACTTAACATGGATGAGAAGTGACAATTATTTATGGTTTATTTTTATTTTTAAAGTGTTTGATTCTGCTGCAGTGATTGGAGCTGTGGGCTTATGACCTGAATTATATAAGGAAAGAATTGACCAGCGGGTAGCTTCATACTATAGTCATATCCTGTTCTGAAACATTGGAATCCTCATCAATAATTCCATGGTTTTTTAAGATACAAGTAATTTTATAGGTAAGGTACCTTTTCAGAGGCAGAACAATGTCTGTACATGTGGGTGTGTAAAGGTGCTCATCATTTAATCTCAGAGCAGTGTTTTGCAAATGTACAACACTTCAGTTATTGAAGATGCAAACTTGAAAAGGGCCACCTTCTTTTTTCACCATATGCTCAAGCAATGAGTAAGAGAAACACATACAAACAAGGTGGAAGAAATGTCACTTAGAAATATCACCTGCCAGCGCACTACAGAAGGAAAGAGAAGGGGAAAGACAGATAAGAAGTGAGAGACAGCATAAGCAAATAAAAAGGCCTACTTGCAAAATAAAGAGATGAAGAAAGGTACTAAACAAATCTATGTGCTACAAGGCAAGTTAATGCGACTCCTGAGGAGCTTTATTTACATGATTGGCCTTTACATGCCAGCTAATCCTTCTAGACACTGACCTTGTCAGCAGTGTTTGTGTACTTTGAATGAGAATACACACTGTTCTTTTAAATAATATCCCCAGCATGGCTGGATGAGAGTTTTGCGTGAGTGTTGCACACGTAAAGGGCCCAGGGCACGTTCCCCTGCCCACAGGGGGGTACAGCCCCTGTGCTCATGCTGCAATGCAAACAAGCCCCCTCTGGCTCCGAGGGCTCTGGCACTGCAGCACAGCTTTTGGCTCCCGAGCCATTGTGCCAGAGAGCATAGATACCAAAACAGGCAAAGAACTTCTGTCTCAGGCAGCTGGAATAAAGTGACACCTGGGAGTGTGCTGCAGACATGTTTTCACAAAGCATGCTACAGCTCAGATATTTCTGCGTGTTGGAGACAGCCAGGACAACTGCAGTGCAAGCTTAAATCTGAACTCCCATGTGATACAAGTAAAGAAGACCCCATAATACCCTTTTCCTCCAACCTGATCAGGAGTAAAGCTTTGAGTTTGGCAAATCAATGTCAAAGCCCAAGTTATGTAAAAACAAAAAAGAAAAACAAACCAAACTAAAACCAGAAGAGCTATTACCAATTAAATAATATCTTTTCAAACTAATAGTTTTTCAAACTAATTCTGGAGCACAGATCCAGGCAGAAGAAAAAAGGATCTTGATATTTGGAAAATTAAAGATGCTCTAAAGAAGCACTGCACAAAATGCCTTATACAGACATTAATAAATGTTAGTCAAAAATGCCAATAAATTGACTTTCCAGGCTCTTAAAAATTCGCTCTGACAGAACAATGTCAACCAACAAGGCATTGTTTTAATAAAAGGTAATAAGCTACAGCCTGTGGAATGTTTCAGATATGAAGCTACTTCAACTCTTCATGGAATAATATAAAAAAATCCACATTGTATGAGTGCCTATGCACACACAGTCAGTGCTGTTACTTGACCATAGTTTAATTTTATTTTTAAACAAGCTGAGATTGGTATAAGTTTACCACATCCCAGGCAAAAGAGCAAAAACACAGTTATGATCTGCAACGTGTTTTCTCCAATTATCAAAATGTGCAAGGAGCTAGCTTCAGATCAATTATTGCTTTTCCAGCAAATTATTTCCTCTGTGATAATTACTAGAAGTAGAAAGACTAATTTTAGCTGGAAAGTTCACAGAATTTTACAGAGTCGCAGCCACAGTCACAGCTAATTTGAGGCAGAGAAAGTTAAAACACTGTCAAAATATAAATGCTTCCTTCAGCTGATTCATTAGTTTGCATATCATAACAAGGACTTTGTGTTCTTGGGTAAGGTTAGTGCCTCGAGGACATCCTGCAGATGTGTGCATTCCCAGTCTGAGTTTCTTTAATTTGTTATGCAAACATCAATTCTTTCTAAATACTGCAAAAGGGAGGACTTTTTATTGCAGCTAAAAACCATCAGCATTAAAAATAGCTATTCCTGTGATGCTGCTTTTTAGGAGGAAGGAGGACACCATATTCTAAACAGATGTTTACTCATTAATGAATGGTTTATTTCTCATTAGGAGAGGTTCAATTGGCAGACACACCCTGACACAGCTAGCAAGTGAACTCGGTAAGTCCTGCTCCAAGTCAGGAGGCCGGGCATTTTTGACACATTAACTATTTTTCTCCTCAAGAAAACTGTAAACTTTGAAAACCCTAAAGAGCCTAAGAGCAGAAAAACCTGAGGCTGGCTAATTTTTTCATTTTTTCCCTTTTTCTTGTGCACACTTATTTTAAAGTTGTGGAAGCAGGACAGAACTAGCAGCGGAGGGCTGTATTTTGGCAGAGCTCAAAAAAGATGAAATTTGGGATTTTTTGCCTTAGAATGGCAGTTGCAGCAGTTCCCCTGCAAGCAAGGCAGTGCCCAGCTGTGCTTTGGATTAAGCAAAACCATTTTGGTGGTCAGCTTGTCCGTGCTACTTTACCCAGGCTGTCCTGCAGTGGGTTTTTCTCCTGAGCCAGGCAGGAGAACAGAGGTGGGCAGACAGACACCAGGGAGGCCTCAAGGGGTGCCTCGGGAGGCTCCCACACCAGCCGCCTGATTCCTTGGCCTCTCTCCCTTAAAACCCAGCCACTGGCTTGCTGGGGGTCACTCACAGCTCCCCACCATCCCTTCAAGGCCCCCAGAGTTGAGAGAAGGAGGAGAAAGAGGGGCAAGGATTTCTTTGGTGGCCTCTGGGGGCTTGCTTCAAGCCAAATGCTCTTACTCTGCTTTGGGTGATGATGGCAGGGGCTTTGTTTGGCTTTTTGTTGAGGTGCATGAAATGTGTTCCCCACCTGGTATTTAGTTTCAGATCAGCAGGACGGAGCAGGAGACCAAGCCCAGTGAGGTTCTGGGGGCTTACGGATGGTGTTGGGAGCACTAAGAGCCATTGGTCTGGGGGGTCCTGATCCCTTTTCCCAGCCCATGTGAAGAAGAGAACAAAGACAGTTTGGATCTCTCAGGGATTAATCTTGTGTCATTTGATGCTGAGCTCCTCAACCTGACTGAGGGACCCTGACTAAGTGCCCTGAGGGCAGGACCTTGTCCTCTAAGCTCTGACTTCAGTGCACCTGCTCATGTGCCAGTGAAAACAGAAAGACTCTTCCTCCCACCTGGGTGCTGTGAGCCCTACTGGTCTGTAGGCCTCATCCAGAGGGTTTCCAGACCTCCAGATAATTTGCCAGAAAAATGAAAAGAACCCACAGGGGCTGCCAGGCTTTCTGCTTCCAAGAGAGCCAAGCCTGAAACACCAGGTGCTGGCTGTCCTGCTCCATCAGCCCTGCCAGACACAAGCACACTCAGCTGATGAGGGGGCAGTGGGGAAGGCAAAGAGCCCACACATCCAGCCCTGACCCGCCTTCTCCTTCTCCTGTCATTCCATGGTCTTATGGACAATTCCCTGCAGAGGCAAGGGAAACAGTGGTGCTTCAACAAGCGGGTGCTGGAAGGTGCTGACTGGAGTTTGACAGGAGGAGTCTGTGGCAGTAATGGCAGATCTGAAGAAGGAGGGTGGATGCGACAAGAAGAGTATGGAGATGCTTTAGGAGGCCACAGTGAGTTGCTGGACGGGGCTTATTCCTGCCTCAAGACCCACAAGTGGAACAATCCCATTATAATACAACCCAACTTCCCACATGAAAATGAAAGATTTATTTTCACAGATTCGTGTCATGTATTTAATGATATTTTAAAGATAAATCTGTTAAATTTTGTGTAATACTCCTATTTTGTAGCAGGGGTCTTCTATGTTTCAGAAGTGTTGAGCAGATTCCAGGGACAGATAGCATTCTGCCGCATTTATGGCACCTTATAATGACTCCCTGATCAGTGAACACTGTCCCAGTGAGGAGATCTAATTAGTTTTGGACTCAGTGAACAGTGAAAGGCAAAAGCATGCACTGAGCCAGCCATACACCAATGAGCCCAGCTAAATCCTATATAAGTAACCTGTAGAGGACTTTTTTATTTAAAGAATGATGAATTATTCACTGTTATCTTTTTGTTTTCCCTCATGTTTCCTGGAAATGCAATTGCAGAAATACAGTGTTTTGCCCAAATCCCATGATTCTGTGAGTGATGGAACTAGATGATTTCAAGGTCCCCTTCCAACCCAAACCATTCTATGATTCACTGGTCTGTGCTGTACTCTGGGCTCTGGGTGTGATGTGGCACCAGGCTGGCCATGAATACATGCAGATCACAGTGGCTGCTGTTGTTCTTTCAAAGCATGTTCTGCAATTGTGAATAGCTGGGGCACAATAGCCATCTGCAAAGAGTCTTATCATCTCAGCTTAGTTCATTAAGTGGATATAGTGAGAAGTGTATATATACACATGCACACACACATGTATATATATATATATAAAAATTTAAAAATTATATATATATATATATACACACACACATACATCTCTGTAGTGGTGCTACTGCCAATGCAGCTTGCCGTGTTTAGGAATTGATTTTCACTTCCCTTCTCATGAAATCTTTGCATAATTGCACTTCTTATTAATTTCTTTGACAGTTTTGGTTAACACAGGAGACTAATTTTTCATTAAGTCAAATTTAAATCTCATTCACATGAAGGATTTGAAAGCTGGAATAAAAAATAAGGGTAGAAGGCAAGCTTAATGTCACTTAATCTGGTGAGTAAAGAAACTTCTACATGAGGCTGGTTAGCTGGCTATTTCAAAAAAAGTCTGAATTAGTAAGGAGACACAGACAAAATTATACCCTTACCATAACAATTGACCAAAATGCTGGTCTTCTAAAATTGTAGAGAAGTAGAGGATCCTAATAAACATTTAAAAAGGAAGACTTCCCACTTTCTTTTTTCTAACTCTAGCATGTGCTCAAACAGCTATTCTTTCACATTTTGAGTAATTACTAATATTCTTCCAGTGCTGTAAGAATCAAAAAATTAAAGGATTCCTTGGACACAGCACAGCAGCTAAAGTGCAGACTTGCAGTTTGCAAGACTGATCCTAATCTGATAAGGCATAAATAGGAATTTGGCCCTTACCAATGTCACCCAGCAGTACCCCTCCTGTGCCACCACAAGGCTGGCATGGCACAGACACCCCAGCACTGGGATGCTTGCTCCCTTCTTCAGTAGTAGATCAGTGGTGTTCCACAACACTGACCAGCTGCTTTCTCTGTCTGAAAAGTTTTTCTTTGGTGCCCCAAGCACACTCCCAAGGCACTGGCATAATCAGAACGGCTCCAACTGCATCTTGCAAGACACCTTATCCTTCATATTCTTCTTCTGGCAGTTGATAATTGGTGTTTTAAAACGCAGAATCATTCTGCAGTCTGTGCCTTAGAGTGCCAAACATTCTCCTGGGCTGGGAGCTCCCACGGCTCCACTGCTGCTCCATTGATGTGTCTCTGGGAATCAGCATGCCAGCCTCTTTCAAACCTGAGCTCCCAAACACATTTTCAGGAGAGAAGGGAAATACAGGGAAATACAGTGGCTGTCTTCCTGCAAAGATTAAATGCTTTGAGGAGGAGCATGTTACAAAATCTGTAGATACATTGCGTATTTCACAGCAGACAGAACCGGCTGGTTTTTGTGGCAAACGTGCAGAGAGGGATCAGGCAACCTGGGATTTTGGGATGTCTTGGTTTGTAAACCATATCTGAAAAAGAGTTAAGACTTGCTTCTCTCTGGTTGTTCTTTTTCTCTTCACCAATTCTCTCTCATTTCCTTCCCACAAGATACAAAGATCCAAGGAACATTCCATATGCTGCTGGAAATAAGTGTAAAACTCCAGGACAAGACAGCTGTGAGTCAAAGTATTCACTAGATGTTCTACAGTGCTGCACAGCTGATTTAGAAATAAAACCCAATGTACAAGTTTGCTACCCATATACTGAGATAGAAACAGGGTTTTAAGATAATCACAGCTCAATAAGTTTAGGCTCAGGATGGAAAAAAAAACCCTTTTTTCTTTCCATAAAAACTATGTTTCCAATTTTTTTTTCTTCCCATGGGAAGTCAGTTACAATACTATATTGTAACAGGTTAGTGTTAAAGCCAGGTAATGACAGTGCAAAGGCAATTTTCCTCCAAGAAATACCATCCCCTGCATCTCTGTGAAACTACATTATCCAAGGGACACAAACTCTGATATTAATATACTGTCATTTAATTTAAGAAGGGTCTGATGGGCCTGACACAACCCCCACCACAGTCTTTCTATTAATGCAAGATATTGCCTTGAGAAAAACACTTACTGCAGCATTTTGAACCCTGTCTGTATTATTTTAAGGCAAGACAGAGTATGATTGTCTTTCAGTTAATGATGTGGCAGGGGGTGGCTTTTTGCCAAGGTTAGGTTAGACTCCTTTTAAGTTGGAGCCTTTAAGATCCACCTGGACAAGCAATAATTAAAGGGAATAGCAAATTAAGTGTATTAGGAAGGGGAAATGATTTACTAACCAAGGGGAGAAATAATTTATTAGAAAAGAAAACTTTTCCTTTAAGCTGAGAGAGTCAAATTACCTCTTTCACAAATCATTTGCCCTGTTATTGGTAACTCAATTTTTTAGCTTTTCCTCCTCCACAAAAATCCTCCTGACCCACAAGTCTGTGGCTACTTCTTTCCCTGGGGCACTGTTCCCTGGCATACAGAGCCCATCCTGACACGTGCTTTCTGTGTCAGCTCAATAAGACTTTCATTTTCCCTGCAGAACTATTTTGGGACAGGGTGGAGAGATGGAGAAGAAAGCTGGGGAAAGCATTTTCGGACAGACCCTACATGCTCTCCAATGACAGAAGCAGTGAAAGAAACCTAGGTAGAGCAGCCTGATGGAGAGTACTCCCCTGAGGCTCCTGTTCATGCACCAAACCAAAACCATAAAGTTTAAGTCAACTGACTGAAACTGGAAAGCAAGAAGTCAGAAATCAAATGGGGGCAGGCTGTTGTACTTTTCTAGCAGATGAGCAAGCAAGAACAATATTTGAGTCATCCCAATCACTGCTCATTTATTTTAAAACATTTTTTCTGTAATGTATTACTGGATCTTGCACCACAGTTACAAGTGAGACCTCAGGATCCATAACAATTAATAACCCCCATGTTTATTAAAATTCAGCCACAGTGGCACAACATAGCATGCAATTATAAACACAAAACAGATGCAACACCATCTTCTCTACAGTCAGCGAAGATTACAATCTGCAAAACCATGGAAATTTGTGTCCTTGATTTAATGGTTTAAAATGCAGGAAAGCTGTTTACATTCACTGTCAAAATGTTTGCATTACATATGCTCACTGCCCCTGTAGTGGAAATATTTTTCCACTAGCACTGCAGAATAAGCACAAAATGAAGATGCACCCCTCTTAGTAACAAAATGCTGGCATAATGCAGTTTCACCTCTGCTAAAACATTTGTTAGTGACTCATCACATTGCGTTATTTGTTCCCTCTACCTTGGATAGACTTCCTGAGAAATTTAGTGTTATGCACATATTTTCAACACTCCACTGATCAGATAGCCTTCTGTATAATGCTGCAGACTCTATTTTCTTGTCCTAAAAGCATTAGCAATATGGTTAATTTTTTAAGCCCTTGATTGCAAACTTTAGATTACTCAACTAAATATGGAAAAGGTGCAGCCACCTTTCCTGACACACATTTAGGAGCAATAAGGTAAGCTGGAAATTTTAATTTCTATCTTCATTTAAAAGATAATGATGATTTTCAATTCTGTACTCTAAAATCAGTCTGTACTTAAGAATTTAGGAATGCAAATCCCAAGGAGATTCAGTGGCATTTTTTAAAATCTCCAGCTAAGATATCAGTGTACACACGTTGAAGACATATAATATTCTGGTACCAGAAAGTCCTTTAAATGCATATCTTGACACATAGAAAAAGTGTTGATAATGCTTATGTTAATAGCTATGAAGCCCAGAGTTTCTCATAAGTCTGCAATAATTAATTTAATTTACATTGGCACTGTACAGACTTGCCTATCTTTTCTCATGTTTTCCTCTGTTTCTGTGGGACTATTCCCAAGATAAAGCCCATGCCCAAAATCAAGGTTATAGTGTTTCATACTAGCTGTAGAGCATGATTCAGTCACTGTTACTATGTGCCTGATGGCAAATAATTTCTCTCTCCAGGTAAGCAATTTGTGTACCAATACAACAAAAAAGGAAGGTATATTCCATGCAAATCATACCAGAATCATTTATTTTTGTTAACTATCCTATAGCAGAATGTGCTGATATGTTTGATTCATCTTGTGCAACTAAATAAAATGTATGAAATACATATAAATTATGAAATGTTATGCAACAGTTTTCCACTGTTGAACCTTATGGAGAAAACTACATTATTTATTCAAATGCACACTGTGAAGGATTTTTTTCCAGTTGTTTTTGCTTAGCTTTTTTTACTGTGTGGTTTCTTTGCTTGTAAAGAAACAGAAGATGACTTACATCTGAGCATGTTGAGTGAATTCTGCAGATATTTTGGCTGCATAAAGGTTTCTCTTGACTATGTTAAAAAAGTTTGTTGTCAAGAATATTTACTAACACGCTCTCAAGCCGCCATCCTGTAGCCAACCAGCATCTGTTAACAACAATTTGCCTTTGGTTAAATGCAAAAAAAATTAAGTAAACAGTAATTTTTTCTAGTTAAGGCAAATACAGCTTGACTGGGAGAATCTTTCCCTACCTGGTACAACCTTGTAAAAACAGGGTCTTTTGCCTTCAGCCTCAAAAATTTGCATATAATTTTAGGGACTTGATTATGCCACAACAATCTGGCATTACGACATGCCTAAAATATATTATCTCCATCAGTCAAAGTACAAGATGGCTAGGATAAGGGAATAGTTGTTATCCACACATGGACGGCAACATGGATTTCTTCCACAGCTCTGTTTAACAGGAATGAATCAGGCTTTCTGTCTTTACAACTGGGCATCCACAGTGTGTGTTTTCACTGTGAACAGATTCAGTTAACAACTCTAATCTGTTCCTTGTGGGGTAGAACAGAATATTTTGGAGACTTTTATACTCCATTTCTGAGGATGTCTAAACAATGTTCAAACACATACATATGCAAAAGTGCATTTTTTTCCTGTTTGCTGCTGCTCACATTACATGAAGATGGCATACATGTACTGAAACAAACGTGACTCATTTTGGAATTGCACGTACACTCGGAATAACGTATTCTAAAACGCTAAAAATGCAAGCCCCAGAGACAAACGTGCTGAAATAGATCTTCAGCTGCTCACAATACAAGTCAGTTCTTCTACATCCAAGTGAGCTATACTCTGACCTGACTGCCTTCTGACATTGCTGGTGGAAGAGACTGGGGTGTTTCCAGAGTGTTTCTACTTCTCCTGTATTCAATCATTCAAGACCTCTCTGAAAGAGAAAATACAATTTTTTTAAATTATTCATTCATTTCTCATACTGAGGTGTCCTAAATTATAGTACAAACCTGGGATTACTAATTTAATTTTAGGTTAATCACCTTCTGACAGATCACAAACAGCCCTTTTCAGACAGCCCTTTCCTATTTATGGCATTTGTTTACTCAAAGCTTTTTCTCTTAAATACTGGAAGATGCAGGGATACAGTTAAAGAACATGGGTAATGTCTAAGGAGACCTGCACAAAAAGTCTGGGATGAAAGCTAATTGGTTGGCAATTTTGCTGTGAATTCAAAACTTAGAGTAGGGTCACTAATTCTGTGGCCTTTCAACTCCTCTCAAGGTGATTTATGGGTTTGTGCTGAAACACTATAGCAGACTTAATGGTTTTGCATGGTTGAAGCATGAAATAAGGTGTAACCTGAGTGTTTTCACTGGATGTAAGTTTGGGTTTGGGAAAGTTTTGGAGTCCAAAATTTCAGCCAAATTGCTACATTGTAAAACCTATAGTCACATGAGAACTTGGGGAAAAAAAATCTAATTAATGGTTTTTCTGCGAATGCTACAAACTCATCAACATCAAAACACTTAGATTCAAACTATTTTTATTTGATTGGCCATTCTAAAAGGAATCCAAAAACATCCAAGTCAGAGTCCTTGCATTATAGTGACATGGAAACTAGTTCAGTTGTTATGTACAGCTTGATGGTTCAGAACATCCTTTACAGGGAATGTTGTGAATTCAAGAACTTTCTAATCTAAAGCCCCTTTTCCTTTTCCCTAAGTCCTCCAGCACACTGAAGGCTGCCATGGTCACCTTCTGGAGTTCAGGTACATAAACTTTGGACACCTTTAAGTTTTGACTGCTACTCATTCAGCAGCATGATGCTACAGGCTGCAGACTGCATCCTAAATACAAGAAGGAGACAGCATTTGAGATTTCAGTTAGCTTTAAAATATAGAAAACATTTCCAGTCCCTAGCTGGAGCTCATTCTCAGCGGTGAACCCTAGGAATAACCTAGGAAAGTACTCACTGTGAGGTGCTCCAACACTTACCACAGCAAGACCGAGACTTTTTGTTAGTTTTGTTGGTCTGTACGGTTGCTCTCAGCTTTTACCTAAGGAAAAAAATCTTTTCAATCCCTCTCTTGCAGATTCATAAGTCTCATGCAGCCCTATTCTCACCCATCTCACATCCTTCTCTCCTTTCCATGATTCTCAAGATGTACAAGACTTTGCAAGAAAAACAAAGAAAATAGCAAACTCAAATTCCACTGAGCTCTGGGGCTACAGAACTCAACAGAATTTCCTTGATAACTTCATATAAATCCATTTTTGTAGTTGCACAATTCTATGATATTTAACCACTTGCATATCCCTGAGGGTTTTATGTACAGACACACCATGGTCCTGCAGGCAGCATTTGAGAACAATATTTTTCCATTTTTCATTGCAAGTAAAGATGAAAAAGGTTGCTCTCAGATCTCTGTCCCAGCAGTCTCCTCAAAACTCCAACTGAAAAACTTTTCTGACTGATTTTTCCTTCTCTGTCAGCCTAGTTTATATTTGGCCAATATTGCATTTCTTAGCAAACCATAACATGCAATCCCTCTGTAATCTAATGAGGAAGATAAATTTATGAATTTCATATGCTTAAGTACATTCATAAATAAAAATCCATTTGTAATGCTCAGACAGATTTGTTGCTGAGAAGGTTTTATGCTGTAATGCAATTTTTAGTTGCCCTTGGAAGTTAGAGCTCGTTAAAATCCTTAAAGTTTACTGAGTCCAGACTACAATCAAACTCTAGCAATAATGGTGCTTCACTGGTTCAATATATGAAGAAGTCAGCCCTCAAAATAAAAATTCCCTTTCTCTTCTCCCATCAAAAATGTTTAAATTTACATAAGCGACCCAGCGCTTTATAGAACAGAATCTGGAGATCATATAAATAGCACATGGAGAGACAGTAAAGACAGAGACTATATGTGTTTTAAAAAATTAGAGACAGAAAAGAAACAAACATATATTTAAAGATGTAACTGTATTTATTTACTTGATGGTTCTGCTGTAAATGTTTTCCTTTGCACTCTACATAGCAACAACCTGAGCATTCTCCCTTCTGTCAAGATGGTATCCAAGTTACAAGCAGAACTACAGAATTAATAAAAATTAGATAGGGACCTGATTTACCTATCTCACTTTTGCCAGCTAAAATAATTTCCTTCCAGAGCACAGAGTGGTTGTGATGGATTAACTTTTCTCTAATGAAAGTGGAAACTGTATCAAAAAGGAAATAAAGAAAAATTTACTACTCTGATGTTTGTGCATAAAATTAAAAACAGTGATGTGGATTATTGATTGACCTGTTAATAGCAAATGTAAATTTCTTTCAGAAGAGCGTTTCCGGGAAAAAAACCGCAAACCTTCCCTTCTTTACTACTACCTTTTGAAATGTTCATTGGAAAGATAAATTTATCCCAACCCAAGGCAACTTTATGGGTGCAGGGGATTTGGGAAACAGAAAGTAGCTGGCAGGATAGGGACCTCTGTCTGAACTGCAGAACAACTTTGCCTGGTGAGGTTTGTCTATCAGTTTGATTTTCAGGCTTGATGTCAATAAACTGTCACTTAATGCTGTTTCATTTCTTTCCCCACTTATTAACGGAATTCAGGATGACCTTCAAGCACTTGGTGGGACACACAGACATACACACACACAAACATTAGTGTATTGGTGTGTTTCTTTGAGAAGTGTAGGTAGAGATATGCCAGTTTCTATGGTAACAACAAGACTTTTACATTAGTAACAGAAAAATAGGTGTTGAGATAACCTCTTAGAAATTGTCAGTGCTTTAGTTATTTCCAGTGTCAGACACTGCTTTCAATTAATACACATTTTATTTGTAAATAAGGGCACAACCTTCTTTAGGAGTTAAACACTTTGCTGGTGTGTAACAGGTATGTGTCCAGAAAAAATGCTGCAATGCATCAGAGGAAAAATATTCTGCAAGGAAAGATTTCTGCTTGCTGTGGGATTCTCATGGTATTATTTTTGTAGCATGGTGATTAATTTGTCATTCATCAAAAGAACTCACTGATGAATTGAAACATTAAGAAAAGTTCAAGCAAACATAATGAAACTGCATCTTGATTGCTGTTTTTTTTTTTAAATTTAACTTAACATTAAGAAATACTACTTTTGGCAGGTTAATAGCTATCATGGCATGCTATTGTCATTATTTATAGTTAAGCCTGACGTTTCCTAGGCAAAATAATTTGACCAGGCAAGACTTCTGTGTGCTGCCTGAAATGGGTACAGGAGTTCTCCATGGAGGAAGATCGCAGCTGGAATGATTCTTCCAGATAGAGGAAAAACCAAGAAATGGTTCATGAGCACATCTTTTTTCACAGAAGCTCACATTTTCAACCAGCTTTACAATTGGTGCAGAAGCTCCTGTTTCCACAGCCCACAGCCCAGCATCAGTAGGAAAATGGGCATGTTGAGACAGAGGAGGGAGTGGTTGCAGCAATCTGTACTCTCTGTATTGTGGGTTGCATGTCCCTCATAAATCGGGTCAGTCCTTTCTATCAACCCTAATTCATGTAAGCAGGGCACGCTTGGGTTCAAAGCAGCCCAGGAATGACAGATAGGATGATGACTTAGTGGTTTTCCTGAGCTTTGAGGCTGTAATGTACCATTTAATCAAATGTACATTACAGCTCTCTTAATCAACAGAGCCCAAATGTAACCAGACTTGCAGTGATTTTGCTCCTTTTTCAGGCCCACTGATTTGAGCAAGGCTTTGTGCAGGCAACCTTATAAATGTTGAGAGTGAGGTCTGTACCATCTCAAGGTTGGTCACTTGCCCTTTCTCACAATCTTGCAAATAACAATCATATCTTACCCATCTTCTTTTTCTTTATAGAAAAATGTGACAGCTCTTTTGCTTCATAACAGAAAGGAAGTCCTGCTCACTATAACTGAAGCAATGCCAGCTGTTTGGAGCTGCTGGAAACAGTGAACTGAGCAGCCATTACTTCTCAGTTAAAAAAAAAAAAAAAAAAAAAAAGTTTTAAGAAGTAAAAGCCTCTGTTTATGATGGTACCTATCCAGGCCCATTTTAGTGCTCTCTGAACAAATAATAGCTTTCAGTGTGATAATCTCAATTACAGGTAAAGTTATTTATAGTGGTTTAAGTATAGTGGTTATTTTATAGGAACACAATATTGCAGACCCAGAATTTTTTTTTGTTTTGTTTATACTACAGAATTGTATAGATCATCCCACTTATGCATCCACACTTAATTTTGAAGCCAGATAAAATCCTGAACTTCTGTTACTCAGGTTAGACCAGTTCTTCCAACAATACAAGGCCACTGCTGCCATGCTTGTGTAGACACTCCTGTGCAGACATTACCTCCCCCTCTACAAGCAGTTTTTCATTAAAAACACTACAGTTACACTCTTGCTTTTGTAGAATTTCACTGGTTGTATTTTCCAGCCTGAAGGTTTGGGACAGCCATGATCAGTTTGGATCTGAATACCCCAGTGTGCTTTCCATCGTGAGCTCAGAGGAATCATCCATGCACAGCAATTTGAACTTGAGTATTTGCCCAAATCAGTTAAATAAAAAAACACATAAACCACTACCTAGACCCTTAAGAATACACTGAAAAATGTCAAAGCAAACCTGGAAGGAAGAAGAGGAACTACCACTGCAAATGTATTTGATGATGTTTTTCAAGCCCACATGGTGCTCAAGGTTTGAAATTCATGAGATTTTAAAGGAAGAAATGAAAATAAAGTGAATTATACCATCAGTAAATGAACTAATGCTATTCAGCTTCTCTGAGGCAAGATGAACTCCTTCAAAATACTATGACTATAAGTTTTCAAAGGATGATGTACATCAGTCATTATATTTTGCGGACAGTTTCTTATTCCTAGTATCTTCAGGCTTCAGCATCTTATACTTTCTGCTAAGAATGATGGCGTAAACTATAAAACTGTCCTTTTCATGCATGACCAGTGAATGATAAGGAGTACTAGGTGTAATTACAATGCTCTCTGAAGCAGATCAGAACAATCAGAATTTTGCCATTTTTAAAAAATTAGTTTGCTGAAAAATGGAGTTTCACTTTGGTATGTAGACAAGGTGGGGCTTTTCCCTTAAAACCAAGAAATAAGAAGTAAGAGATAAAATTAAAAAGAAGAAGAAAATAAAGAACAGTTCTATGAAAATGCAGCTCCTCAGTAAGATTAATAAAAGTTCTTAACAGTTATTATTGGTCACATTCTGCACAATGGGAAAGCATCTCCTGCTGTCCAGTTTTTTCACTGCCACCACTCACACAGGATGGGAGGTTTGGGCAAGTTCCTTTCTGCTTATATTTCCTAAATCCTTCTTCTTCCACCTAATGGGATTTGTGTCCTTTATAAACACTCATAACCATTTTGTTAAACAACAATCAGTAGTCATAAGCTTAAACATTTAGAGCCCACTTAACATCTAACCTAATAATGTAATTTCCATGACCTTTTTTGTCTGGCCACCATACTTGCTTCTACTGCCTCTCATCAGCAGAGAGAATAATTTTTCATTACACACGAGGTCCTTGTGAGTCAGAAGTGAGAGTCTTTTATACAGAGGCCAAGACCTTAAGAGCAACAGCATTGCAACAGCATCTAAACATCTGTAGGCACTGACAAAGATAAAATGTCTTTTTTTGACTTTTCAATAAGTCATGCAGCTTCCCAGATTAATGAGAGAAATACCCTAATGATTCATCAGTGCCATTTCTGTCTAGCTGCTCAAAAGGTGAAATGAAAAAGAAAAAAAAAATCAAAGTATCTCCTAAATTCTTACCTCAAGACAGTTGACTGAATCAGTCAGTGACTTTCAGTCCTTTCAGTTCCCTGAAGTCTTAAAGGTCTTGTGTATCTCAGTGATGTCAACCTTTTCTGTACTTTTTCCTCAGACCAAACAGATTGACAACGACTGAGAAGAGTTGCAACCTTCCTCCCTTCCTCACCTCACTGCCTCTGCACTGGAACCTGTGCCTTGTTGGGCTGCTTTTAGACAAGGAAACTGGGCTGGGTCCAGTACCCAGTGCTGGGAATGCTGCTTTCCACAGCTCAAAATCCCACCCTTAGATGAAGGTCCTACACTTGCACCATAGAGTGCATGGGGCTCTTCTCAGCATCTCAGAAGGGCCCCTCACTCCCATGCAGCTGGGCGTTGGAGCAGCCAGCTCCTGCCTGGACCACCTTCTTTTCATCAGTGCCACATGAGCAAGGGGACCTGAGTCTCTGTCTCCAAAACCAGAAAGGTTCCACCAATCCTTTCCTGAGTAAGGGTACAGTTTATGCTGTGTAGGGTTTGATATCTGGTTGAATTAGGAATGTGAATGAAAGGATTTGTGGGACCTGACCCAAGGGCCCTGCAGCTCTTGCTAAGAACAAGGTTTCCTCATGGTGCCAAGGAATATTTGCCAGAGCTCCCCAAGGGAGCGAGACAGTGGGAGGGGAAGGCTGCAGCACCTAACCAACATGTCAGAAGGACCACAGGCACACCAAAAAGGCAAAAGCCAAGCCAACCAACTACAAAGTTAAAAAGTAAATGAACTTTTGAGAAAGACACCACCAGCAAGGCTATATGCAAATTCCAGTAGAGATCCAAGCAAAAAATTTTTAGGCTCTAGACACATCCTTGAACTACTGTAGCAATAGTGCTGAATCTCATAGGACTGTTGAGTGTAAGGACCTGTAAAGGATGAAAAACTTAGCAAAAAAATGGGCATGAGGTTCAGATTGCTGCATTCATCATGAAAAATAAGTGATGGTGAATATAGGCAATACATTTTTACACTGCAAAAGAATCTCCAAATTTCTCTTGCAAGAATTTTTGTGGTGATTTGAAGACATAACTGACTTTCTTTCATGCTCACCTTTTTTTTTTAACTCAAAACCACTTACATTCCTTGTAAGTTGCTTGGGATAGAATTCATATTATTTTCAGCTTAGGAAACTTTAGGGCAAACTTTAGGTTCTGATCCTAAAGATCCTTCTACACATGTCTAGCTTTATAATCATGAGTGGAAGATCTGTTGGCTTGCAGGAGGTTTGAATAGAGGTTGCATAAGCATATAGGTAATTTTATCCCTCTGTGAACTGAAAAGATCTGTTGCATCTTTTGAGGTTAGCCTACCCAAAATAAAACTGAATCATACTCATCTCTTGGTCAGCTGTGCTGTTTGACAGCTTGTGGTGCATGGGGATCTCATGATAGAATATGAAAACCTTTTATCTCTGTCACAATCATTTGAACACTACATTGATGAAAAGGGGGTTAGTATGTCATTTTGTTCTCTAGTTTTCCATGGGTCTTTTACCAGACTGAAACCTACACCTTATTTTCCTCCGTTGTCTGGATGCCAAGCTGAGCAAGGTTAATGCTTTGAATTACATGCCTACTAATCATTTACCATCAAAACTGGTAGCATTGTGGAGGCACACAATGTGGTGCACTGCAGGTAAAGTATCTCCAAGCTGTCAACCATTTCTTAAATGCATCTGCTGTGGTGACATTCCTGTAAGATGGCCACAATTCCTCTTTGTGAACACAAGCAATTTCAGGTGGAGCAGGAAATCCCTTGTTTTCTTTGCCCTTGCAATTTAATTTCATTTGCTCAAAAGCCACTCTTGACATCATGTAGAAACAGCAGCTGGGGGGGGGGGGGGTGGGTGTTGTTTTTGTTTGATGTTTCAGGCAGAATTTTTGGTTGTATTGATTAAAAAACAAAACCTAGATGTTTTAAGGGTTTTGTCATAATTTCCGAACCTGTGATGGTCTTTCTCTATTGTTGCTTTTCAAAAATGTGCTTTCACAACTATTAAGTATCAGGAAATGTTGTTCTGAACTTAGCTAAAATCTGCTTTTAAAATTTAAGTGTGAACCCCAAGTGCATTACAATGGTTGCACTCCCAAGGAACACAGTTTTGACATGCTTTATTTCCAAATCCCACTTGGTGCTTCTCTTGACTCCACACCCCTGCCGGCAAGAACCATCTCCTCAAAAAGCTTTGGGTTTGAATAAATTTTTCTCCTTCTCTGAAAAGCTGCCCTGGGCCATGGCTGCCTTCAGGAGATCTCCCCAGGGTGGCTGCCCCTCCCTGGTTAGCAGATGCACGGGCAGGGGGCTGGGCTTGCTCTCTTGCAAGTAACCAACAGCAGAGATTTATTTGCATTATGCTGACCCAATAAATAAAACCAATCTTGACTCCGTAATGTAGAGTGAAGAAAAAGCAAGTAAAAAAAAATGTACTGGTAAGGAAAGGAAACCAAACACCAAGCAGATAAAGGTACAAGAACATTTTTCTTGTGTGATTTGTTAAAACAAGGGGTACTCCAAATAAGTGGTAAATGCAGTGATGATGAAAACTTCCTCAAGTGCCACGGGGCATTTTTGCAGGCTCTTACTCAAGCAGTTAAAATTTGTCTCAATATGGAATCTAAGGAGAAGGAGAACTCAGTTTTTATTTCTGAATCAGTTTTTCAAATTATTCTGACACTTTCAAAGAAATTTTTTTTTCTGTCAGAATACTAGAATGGTTTAAGGCAGATTGAGAATAAACATCCAGAAATGCACTGGTTTCTCCCTAAAATAAAACCAAACAAAGAAAAAAAAGAGTAAGGCTTTCTGGGTGCATGGAATTTGACACAAAAAGCAATTGAAAGTATGTCCCAGACCTCAGCATTAGCTCTTGGCTTCTCTGCACTGAGGAAGAAAATTAACTGGTTTAAGAAACGCATATGAAATTTCCCATCTGGCTGACAACATGGATGTTTCTGCTCACTGTGACAATCTGAAAACGCTGCTGAGATGTTTTAAAGTCAGTGTTTATATCTAAAAAGCCAACTCTTCCACAGCGAAGGTGGCTCTCCTTGCTTCCCTAAGATATAAATTATGACAATAAACTCCATCTGAAACTCATTTTTAAAGGTGCACAGCCATGATAAGTGTGCTTTGATTAGTGCTCTTTAAAATTCATCTTCTTACTCTGAAGCCAGTATTTACTTTCAAAGTTGTTTTTGTTCTCCATCAAGGAACATGTAATAATTGGGTTTAAAGCACGTACAACTGTAGTTTGTATTTACTTGCTAATCAGATTAGCATTGCTAAATACATGTGTCATGTGAAGGTATACTGCTACACTCCTTAACTTTCAAAGGCTTCAGGTACTTTGGAAAAACTGATGATGTTATGACAGACAGGTAAAGAGCACCATAAAGCTGTCTGCTAGATACAGCGTATGCAGAAGCAATTTGCCTTCTAAAACTCTGAACATGATATTCTCTAATATTTCCTGGCAGATCTTCAGTAGCTAGAAAATAAGCATTTCCATATGTAAGAAACTATTCCTTTGAAATGTAGATTTTTCTTTACAAGAAAAGAACACAGAGAGAATTGCATTTTTAAGCTAAGGGTTCGTTATTATTTATTTTTCTGCTTTGAAAAATGTTGTGTGTTTCCCATACAGCACTTAGGTGGTAATTGCAATTCTAGGATCAGCTAAATTACTGTTAACAAACCTCCTAGCTGTTTTTGTTCACTAAGAAAAATCTCTAAATAAACAAATTTTGGCTAATACATAGCTCCTCGCCAAATACTTGGGTGATGTTAAGTTTAATATATGGCAGCAAACATAACTGCATTTATCTAAAATTTAAAATGCGCTCACAACACTGCCTCTCTGTTCTGCTGCTTTAGTAGGGTGTTTTCCCCTTTAAGGAAAGCATTTTAAAATGGTTGCTAGTCATCTCAGTTGCTGCAACCACATGATGCAATCTATTGTCAAATTAGTGGGTGGCAGCAAGTGGAAACAGATTTCACCAGCAATAAAGCCCGTCACATGATTTCATCTGTTCACAGTCATACAATCTCTTAGCCCATTCCTCCTGTTTGATCCGAAGGCTCTGTCCACATGGAAGCTGATCTTTGCTATCTTGAGCGCTGCTGCTAAATAACAGACTTTGTCTTTGTGGATGGTTTTCACTAAGTGGTATTTTGGAAGTCTACAGGGAATTAAACCATTTAGCACAGAAAAATTTGCACGTTTTTTAAAATTGGGCTAAACGCACAGATGTTTTGCCAAGTCAGAACTAAACTTAAAGAAAATACTAACAAAATAGTTGTAAAAGAAACCAAATCTAATTAAAGTTGTAGAAAAAGTTATACTTTTAAAAGACTGAGCATACTGTACATATTTATAAATGAGATGAAAATTATATATCTGAAGTACGAATAAATTAATCTATCTAATATTAAGTTAGTGGTAATCACACATGAATCTGCAAAAGTATGGAGGGTGGGGCAAAGGAAAAAATTTGGTATAAAAATAGGTACAAACTTGTCATGTACATGGAAAATCAGAATATTTCTAACCAGAATTATTGTGTTTTTCTTATGGAATAGTGTCATGATACTTACTTCTAATTTTAAGTATCATTAAAATCACCATCACAAATTATAGAACCAGTCAGGTGTTCTTGGTTCTTTCTAATTTTGTGAAATATCTTCAGCCCTGCCTGGTCCAGTACAGCCAACAAACTGCAGGTTCCAGGGCCAAGATCTTGAATTTCCACATTCATCTTGTAATGATAGTACTAAGAGGAGTGGGGGATGGGAAGTGCAGGCACGAAAACAAAAAGCTTGGAAGGGAACCACAGTGTGGATCACAGAAGACAGAGGTTTGCCCTGCCCTTTTTATGCCATACCTGAAAGCCACCTGCAGCAGTCACAGGGACTCGTGGACTCTCCTTCCCTCACGCTGCACACTTCCCCTATTTCCCAAAGACTTCTAGAAGAGAGCAATTGTCTTGTGCACTACTAACCTATGGGAAACATCATTTTTCAAGGAGTGCAAGTTCCCTTCTGACACCTTAACACCAGGGAAACCTGGTTTCTCAGCCCCTTGCTCAGGGCTAGGCTTTGGCCAAAAGAAGGCTCCATAACTAATTGTCTGCAATATTGCTCCACAATAACTATCTATCCCAGTTTGAAATGAGGACAAATGCAATGTTCTTCAGACCCTGGACCACCAGCTAAACATTGATTATTCGTGAATAATGTGATTCCCACTTAATGGGCTGCTCAGTTAAATTAAACATTAGTATTTGTGCTGTCAAATAAAATGCAAAGGCCAATGAACAAATTTTTCTGGAGTAGTAAATGTCACAGACTTCATTTTTGGAGAACTGCAAGCTAATGTGCAGATCAATAGGATCACTATTTCTTCAATAGCTATGGAAATGCTAGATACAGTGCATGGCATGTGTTTGAATTTCTCAGCCCTTTCTCAGATGAACTGTGACTACATAAGGAATCTGGCTATGAAATATATCAACAAAGGGGATTCTCCCTGACAACACCTATTGCTGCATCCTTTATAAACTATTTCTGTTGAAATTTGGTTGTCTTGTAGTGTAGGAAGTCAGGAGGCGTGGAAAAACATGGAGCTCTGGATCTAAATGCTGGTCCAATTCACAAAAGCACTGATTGATGTGCTTAACCTTGCTTAAGCCTCAGTGAAGTTAAACATGTGCATAGCTGTTTTATTAGTGTACTTGCTGGGCTCACTGCTAAAACTACTCTAATAGTGAGTTAGTTTCACAGACAAAAAGAAAGACAGTGGTACAAGACAGAAGTCCCCAAGCTCAGAGTTAAAGGCCTTCTTTTTTTTCTTTTTTTTTCTTTTTTTTTTCTTTTTTTTTCTTTTTTTTTCTTTTTTTTTGTGTGTATGTAGTCATTCATGTAAATAGACCTGCACTTAATTGTATTTCATTTAATTTCAAACATATCTGTACTTTATGTAGTCATTCTTGTAAACAGATCTGCTTACAAAAAAATATTTATGCAAGAAGATCAAGTATTTGCACATCTAAGGACCCATTTTGCATGGGCAAATAGTTGTTTACACATACAGATGAAAAATAGGGATACACAGATATGCAAGTGACTCTGAAATCTTGACACACATCGCCTTGCAGGATGAAGCTGGAAGAATGTCAACAGGCAAGAATTATCCAATTAAAAGTCCACAGTCATGTATGCATTTGGAATTAGTTCTAAAGGCTTTGCAGAAAGAACGTACTGCAGTAAACATTTCATCGTCACTAATTCTGTCCAGATTCATTCAAAGCACATCCCCTTCTGAAGATCCATTAATACATTTTTGATTTAGAGAAAAGTCAGCAAACCATTTGTTCAGAAAGCTGCCAAAATAAGATTGAGACACGTGTAGTGGAAAAGTATCAGGACTTTATTCACTCTCAAGAAAAAAGAAAATCAGAAAAAAACCCAAAACTACTGAGGATCTGAGAACAAAATCTGGGTCTGGTATTAAAAAAAAATAAATGAACATGCACTGGTTGCTATAGAGAGAATCTCTTACTTTCAACCACAATTGCAGATGTGATGGTGTTGAAGTGAGTATGTATGTCCTATAATATTTAACAGCTATGTAAAAGATGCATAAAAGTGATCTGAGATATTTTTTCCCAAAAATATATTAGATAATTGTGAGTCATGCACTGACCGCCCAAAGGAATATAGGAACATTCCACAAATAGCTGAGACTTAAGTAACGCTAGACAAAACATAACAGTTGGCCAAAGAGTAGTGCTTGTTTACTGATAACACATTAAAACCAGTAAAATAAAACAGGCATTAAACAATAGTCAAATTTAAAGAATTTACATAGTTGCTCAATTTTTCTGTGTGGAAAACGATTAAAGAAAATCTGGAGTCACTAACGAGAGGTAAAGAGGAGTACATCTTACCACTAAGTACAGTTCACTGCCAGAGTATCCTCATCTCATTCCCCACCCAGATCAGTGCCTTTTCGATCATCTAAAGCCCCTCCTGACATAAATGAAGCTTACTGCACTGGCCTTTCTCAGTACAACAGATAGTACAGTGTGGTTGAAAACTCCCTGCTGTTTGAAGCTATTAATACTTGACTCTTAGATCACAGTAGCACCAAAAAGCCACTGATCAAGGCCACATGATTCTACATTTAAGGCAAAAACAGAGGAAGTAGCAGTCTGCCTCGGAGAGCTTAAACTCATTGATATGGCCCCATCAGGCAATTTCTGTTCCAATTTCTAGATTTATCTTCTAGAAAATACAGGCTCCACTTCATTGTCAAAGTGCTATTTTTGCAAGCTGTTTTTATGAGGGCTCGGGTATAGAATCTTAGAATCATTCCCGTGCATCTTGTGCCAATGTTTGACAAACCTTTTAGTGAAGAATTTTTTCCTAATATCCAATCTAAGCCTTCCTTTGTGCAACTTGAAGCCATTTCCTCTCATCCTATTTCTGATTACCTAGGATAAGAGGCTGACCCCTACCTGGGCACAAACTCCTTTTATGTGTTTGTAAGGAGGGATAAGGTCTCTCCCAAACCTGCTTTTCTCAGGCTAAGCAACCCCATCTCCCTCAGCCATTCCTCATAGGACTTATTCTCCAGTCCCTTCACCAGCTCTGTTGCCCTTCTCTGGACTCACTCCAACACCTCAATGTCTTTGTTGATATGAGTAGACCAAACCTGAACACAGGATTCAGGGTGTAGCCTCACCAGTGCTGAGTACAGGGGGACAGTCCCTGCCCTGCTCCTGCTGCCCACACAGTTCCCCACACAGCCCAGGAAGCCATTGGCCTCCTTGGCCACCTGGGCACACTCTGGCTCTTGTTCACTGTCACTCAGCACTCCCAGGTCCTTTTCCACCAGCAGCTTTCCAGCCACTCTGCCCCCAGCCTGTAGTGCTGCCTGGGGTTTTTCATGACTCAAGAGCAGGACCTGACACTCAGCCTTTTGAACCTCACAAAATGGCCCCAACCCATTGATCCAGCCTCTCCAGATCCCTCTGCAGATCCCCTCCAGCAGATCAACACTCCATTCAACTTGGTGTCCTCTTACTTACTGAGAATACATTCAATCCCCTTGTCCAAATCACTGATAGAGATTAAACAGGACTGGTCCCAGTGCTGAGCCCAGGGGAGCACCACTTTTGACTGACTGCCACTTGGATGTAATTCCATTCACCACCACTCTCTGGCTCAGCCATCCAGACAGTTTTCTATCCAGGAAAGAGTGCATCTGCCCAAGACAAAAGCAGCCAGTTTGTCCAGGAGAATGCTGCGGGAGACAGGGTCAAAGGCTTCACTAAAGTTCAAGTAGACAACTCCCGCAGCTTCTCCTTCCTTCACTAAGTGGGTCCATTTGTCCTAGAGGGAGATCAGATTGGTCCAGCAGGACTTACCTTTCATAAAACCATGCTGGGCCTGATCCCCCAGTAGTCCTGCGTGTGTCATAGGATCGCACCTAAAATGAGCTGATCCATGACCTTCCCTGGCACCAAGGTCAAGCTGACAGGCCTGGAGTTCCCCAAATTCTCCTTTCAGCCCTTCTTGTAGGTGGGCATTGCATTTGCTGACCCTTAGTCAGCTGGTACCTTCTCATTTAGCCAGGACTGCTGGTAAGTGATGGAAAGTGTCTCAATGAGCGCTTCTGCCAAATCTTTCAGTACCCTTGGGTGGATCCCAGCTGGCCCTATAGGGATGTGTCTCAGTGGCATATCAGATCACTGACTATTTCCCTTGATTGTGAGGGCTTCATTCCCCTCCATGGCTCTGTTTTCCAAAGAGTTCAGGAAGCCGGGTACTTGGATGACAGCTGGTCTTACTGTGGAAGACTGAGGCAGAGAAGGCATTGAGTTCATCAGCCTTTACCTCTTCCTTTGTCACTTTGTTTACTCCTGCATCTAATAAAGACAGAGATTCTCCTTAGCCCTCCATTTCTTGATAATGTAATTATAGAAATATTCCTTATCTTTTTGAGTAGTAGCCAGATTAGGTTCTCACTGGGCTTTGGCCTTTCTAAATTTCTCCTTGCTGCCTGCCCTTCTTCTAAAGGTCATAAACTCTGGGTTTTTTCCCCTGAATTTCAGCCAAAGCTCTGTGTTCAGCCAGGCCAGTCTTTTTTACCTTCTTTCTTCAGCACATCTTCAAGGCCCTGATGCTGCCTGCTGGTGAGCATGAACTGTGAGACCAGAGCTGGGCTGAGTTCCAGAGAGAAGATGCACTGGCCATGATGTGTGGGCCAAGCAGGGCTGGCTCACAGGACCAAAGTCAGCACACACACCTCCATACAAAGATATGCCCCCCCAAGTTTGCACTGCTCTGGCTAAAAGGTGAAGACTTAAGAGAACATAAATACATCTTTGTAAATTTACCATGAGGATAAAAATCAGAGATGAAGACAGGTTACAAAAGCTAAAAACAACTTAGGCACAAAAAGAAACAACCAGGGGATTTTTAATTCATTGCCCAGCCATCAGCATAGTGAGGTTTCAGAGTAGCCAGTCTACAGGAAGAAAAAAGGAGCAAAATCCTTAGATATTCATAAGACGAAGCACAAGCTGTTCATGAAAAGCACACTATGCTGTGATCACCTGGAACAACAGAGGACCAGGATTGATGAGTTTCTAAAGGGTTTCAGGTTTCTAAGGAGTATTTCCTACAGCATTCATGTGTTTATCATTTTCACACAATCCAGGATTCACATGATGTTGACAACTGTAATATATTCTTTGTAAATTGCAATTGAATCTTTGAATCTCCTGACAGTTGAGAAACTACTTTCTCTCACCTGTTTAATTAACCATGCCATGTTTTCCAAAGAAAATTAATTGTCTCAGTGCAGCAGTAAGGAAACTCAAAGGTTTGAAAGAAAAATAAATATGAGCATGCAGCAGAGTAAACATTTATCCAATAAACATTTTCACAGCTGAGTTTCAAACTTCTCATGTTCCAGCTTCTTATATTTTATAATCTCATCCCATTTGGTCCTGGCACCACATCTCTTTGAGATATGCCTCATGGGAAAACACTGCCTTGGTAATCAAAACATTTAGACTGCAGAAGAAATATAAAACAATTCTCAAGGAAGTTTTATGGTGCAGCAACTGCTCCAAGATCAGATTGTAACTTTTTCCTGCCTGGTCCTTAACAATTGATGAATAGAATTGGTTTTGTATCAAGCTAACTCTACCCTGATCAGCACAAGATTTGGCAGATGTTTCCTTTGAGTAGAAGCCAGTAACGCTCCTGGTGACAAGTGTAGTGTGTCTTCTTCCTCAGTCTTCTGCTCCTGAGACTATCTGTTGCTGCTTTCCACAACTAGAGTTAACTTTAAAAGTCTCGATTTTAACCAAATTGAAATAGCTTTTTTTTTTTTTTAAATTGCTTTCATTTCTGCTTTTACCAACATTTTAAAAAAAAACATTACTCTGAGAATGGAGCAAACAGTTGTACGTGAAATGGAGAAATGAAAATGACCTTGAGATAGTTGTTCCTACAGCAGAAAGCATTTTTTGGTGTTCAGCTGTAGTTATATGATGGAAGAAAATCTTTAGATTTAGACTATCTACTAGTTGGATAAAGTGGCAATCATTGAAATAATGATGTTAATCATTGCCATTTCAATGCTAAGAGGGCTGAGGCCTTTTCCAAAGATTCTGAAAGTTTCTAATTCTCTGTAACATGATTCCACACAGAATGTTAAAGGGAAAGACCAGCATTTAGTCTTATAAGCTGAGATACTTCTTCCTTGAAAAAAGGAATCTGGATAAGTCATGAAAAATATACCTGTATTTCAATGAGAAGAATTTCAGTCAGGGCAGGAGGAGGTGGAAAGTTCTTTCTGTCTTTGGAAATATTCTCAACATTTTGCAAACTTCATACTTTCACCCTTTAATATTTCTTAGTCCTTAGAAAAACTGTTGCAGTATCTGCATTTAGAAACAGGTTTTAGTGCCTGTGTCCTCAAAGGTTTTTTAGCTCTTTAGGTCAGATATTAAAAAATCAGACCAATATAGCATAGCTTCAGTGAAGTCAGTGGAGAGAAGCCATTTATCATAAGCAGCTAAAGGTCCCCCTTGGCATATTTCAGCTCTGAAGAGCAGTAAATCTCACAGAAGAAGCAGACACCATGCCGTCAGATAAGTTTTTGAAACCCAGTGATATATTAAGTATGGTTTAGATTTTGTATTAGTCAAACAAAACTGAGAAACACTTTCCTTTGATTTGTTCCGTTTCTGAATGGTTCAGAGTAAATTTTAAATGACTAGTTGTTGCTTTAATAACTCCACGTCTACATGACCTTGATCTCGGTTTAACTTTTTCTTTCACTTCTGCTCTTGCATGTGCATGTCTGTATTTTAATGTGCTCATGTCCTCACTAGCAACATTTCTGTAGCTGCACTTTCTTGCTTTTCTGATGCACCTTGGAAACACCTGTACAGTCCTGGGTGTTCAGCCCTTCTGAACACAAGACCTGGTGTCAGAGGGCCTCAGCTGTGGAGCAGGCTATATAGATACTCTTGAAAGACCCAGCCCTTTCAGATTAACAGAAATACAGAATTTCTCTTACTATGACTAAAGAGGGAGAGTCAGAAAGTGCTAGGAGCCAGCTGATTTTCTTTGCTGAACACCACCCCAGTGCTTGGAACAGCTCACCAGCACATTTCAAGATGCAGCACAGCTGTCTCCAAACCAGCCCCAGTGGACAGTGGCAGAGGGAAGTGCGTTTACCCCACTTGAACCACAACTAGTGTGGCTTGCCTGCTCTTCCTGAAATGTTGTCTGCAAGAGGCAAGACAGGGATTGCTGCTGGTTGAATACCTGCCCAAGCAGATGAAGGCTTTGAGCTTCCTTACCTCCCCCTCACTCACACACCTGCTCCTGGGCAGCCACAGTCTGGCCATGAGTAAAAGCAATAATCTCTGCAGCATGAGAAACAAGCAGGCTGCTGAGCCTCATGTGTGTACCAGAGAGGCATCACAAGAGACTGAATAAGTGATTTTTTTAAAAGATGTGCTTATAAATCATTAAAGTGACATAGTATGGGTTTGGGGTTTGTTTTGCAAGCTAGAATGGGAATTGTAACATCCGTATTTCAAAACACATACTCACCCTTACACTTCCATTTCCTGTGGAAAGCATCCAAATTTAACCTTTAATTTCTTGAAGAGCAGTTTCTTATATTTATTTGTTAGGATAAGCAAACAGCTGACTACAGCAAATCCAGGGAGCTCTTCTAAAACTATCCACAAGCATCAAGATAAGTGCATTTCAAGCATCCCCCAGGAACTTTAAAAATACACCACTCACCTGCTTCCAGCTGTTTCACTTACTTTTTACTTTAGAGCAGCTGGCATGGGTTTATCCCAATCTGCTGTGACCCCCAAAAGTCTGAAACTGGCTCCACCTCTGCTGTGTCAAATACAGTGGGAAAAAGGCAGGCTGAGAGGAGACTGCTGTCAAGTTAAGATCTCCCAGTGTGCCTTTGAGGGGCCACATTATCTCTGACAACTGGTGGCCAGGCACCTGAGCACACCAGCCACTGTCAGAATGCCCACCTGGTGGGAGATGTCCTGAAGCAGGACAAATGGTAAGGCTCACGAAGGGCCAGGATCCCAGATACAGGATGGGTGATCCAACAGTGCACTGTCACAGGCATGGGGACTCTGGGTTTGGGACCTGCTGCCTAGGGGAATTAAGGTAGGTAGGGTGCCTCTTGGAGTCTTACTGCATTTAGGCTCAGGCTCCACAGACACTGCTCACAGCCACAGAAGTCCTGTGGGAGGTGGGCAAGTGTGCCTTGCTCTGAACAGCAAAGCCTTAGCTAAAAGTTGGTCACCATAAATGACAGCAGTAACAAACACCATCTTTAGGGGCACTTGTAGAGTGACTGTGGGAATGGCTCCAGCTCCTGTGCTCCTGGGAGGGATGGGGAGGTGAAACCATGCAACCCATGGCATAAGGAAGAGCATATGCAACCCCTGGTGCAGACTTAGAGACTGATCAGAATTATAATTTGCACCCCTTCCCTACACTCAGAAATTAGTGTGTATGCTGTCTACACACTTATATGTAATGGTTTGGACCTGATGAATCAGGAGTTCAGTGCTCAGGAATTTCCTCCAAAACCTCACACATCCCCTTGTGTGATCAGTTTAGACCTGACCCAGACTGCAGTCAAGCTAATCCCTCAGAGTGATGTGTGGTGAGATGCTGGTTGCTGCAGTACCTGGGCAACCAACTCTCAAATATTTCTGCTTTTCCTTCTGGCTGCAGCTTCCCTCAGTGACTGAGCCCGTGCGTTGCGTTCCCCACTGCGATTATCTGTGTCTGGGCTGTCAGCAGGTGGTTGCTGATAGATTAGATTTTGGTTCTTGTAGCCCTTGATGCTGGTCACGTTGCTTCCATTTCACTGAGGGTATTTTTAGTTTTATGTATGTAAATTTGAACATGCAGGCAGTGTGTCACAAATCACATGTACTGGTTTCCATTTACCACAAAGACCTACGCATGGGTGTGTCAGCAGAAGGAGCAATGTCTGATGGCTTCTTCACTGCCTCAGATTGCACTTCCAAAATTTGGTATTACCACAAGAAATTGTTGGAAATTCTTTTCCATCCAGGAGTTGCAGGACTTTTAAAAATCTCACTGAAGTGCCAGAGAATGTTTTTGTGGGAGCTTCAGGCCCCAATGCTTGCAAAAGCTGTCTCAAACAACCAGGGGTTAATAAATGCTCTATTGATAAATCTGACTCTGATGTTTACCCCAAGGATTTTGGAGGGTGGCAGAGCTGGGGACGGGAGAGACTTTTTACATTGGTAGGCCCATCTGAGAACTTCTTAATCCTTATTACAGTTACACTTTTCTGTGCTTGCCAGCCCGCAAGAAAGTTTGAAAGTCAGCCTGACCTCTTGTGTGTCTGATCTAGGTCCAACGGGGAATGAGATCAGGGAGCTGTGAGAAGCAAGCTTAATGGGGAGACTGCTGCAAATGTAGCAAAACAAATAATAGAGGCTCAAGTTTTTTGTTGTAGAAAATACAGTGCTATGGCTTTTGGGTGCCAAGAGGCAGTTCTTTTAATAGCTACATTCTTTGTAATGCTGATGAGTGGCAATATAGAAAGATGAAAGTAGGAGGGCATTGTATTATGGTCTTACATATATTATGCCACAAAGAAAATGCAGTTGCTGGGTGGGGATTCTTCGCCCTCCTCCTGCTGAGCTATTCATGCAAACTCTCCTCTGTGGATGGCAATCCCCATTCCATCTCTCCTAAATCCCAAAGGGTTTGCCAACTGACTTTCAATTTTTCAAGTGGAAATCGCAGGACTGAATGGTGCATTGAAGTATTTCCTCCTACACCTCACTGCTCCTTTAGGAAGTGAGCAGACATTTTTTTCCAAAAGATGTATGCCATCTCCTGGGAACAGTAGAAACTGCAGGCCCCTCGTATGGAAACTCCCTGTAAATTGTATTTGCCTCAATACAATTTGAGGGCATTATAAAGCCACCAAATCAGTTCTGTGTAGCTAGGACTACTTTCCACGTCTAAATTTGTTGAACTTTCCACAATTTACACCAGAAAACCTCAAATTACATTGAAAATTTCATTGTTTACTTTGTGCACCAGAAGATTTGGATGCATGCCAAGTAGTGTCACAAGATAAGATTCGTCAATACATGATACTAATCAGTCACAAAGCAGCAGTAGAGCTTAGCATGCACTGATGTGATGTTTTAAGTCAGTCGTATGAGTCTGAAATGCAGCTCATGACATTGCTCTGATGTGTCTTTCCTGTCCCACAGGACATGTGCAAGAGACAGAAGAAAACCAGAGATTCCCTTCTTAAAACACCATACGATCCCTTAGCATACAAGAGAAGATATGTTTCTCTTAAGTCCTAAACTGCAACTTGCATATGTCAAACAACAGACTCATCTCCTCACCGCCCTTATGCTTTTTATTTGCTACTGACATGCCATTCAGCTTTCTCCTGTCAAGGAGATGTAAAAGGGAATCCATGGATGCAAATAAAGGCAATTTTGCATATTGAATTAATAAATATACAGGCGAATGAACTCTTCGTCTTCGAACTGGTCTTTAGAACAAGTTAGTTATATCATATGGATCAGTCCTTGAAATAATGTGTGTAAGCATGGTTTCACATATAAAATGTTTTTCTGGGTTATGTCTATTAAATATACCTGCAAAATATCATAAAACTATCCTTCGTTTCAAAAAGGTTGATCAATATCTACTTTAAATAATTAAGAATGACATAATCTATGCCCATGGAATTTGTTTTTATGTAGTAAGCAGTAGATTTAATCCTCTTAATTTATCACTTTTTTATCAATTAATAATTGATATTTTTTAATCACTTTCTATTTCTTCTACAGACCTGAGAATCTTTGAACAAGAACCAAAAGGGGACTTTTTTTTTTTTCAAAAAATATCGTAAGAAAAGAAACTTTATAGAATGGCATCAAAAAGTAAGTAAACAATGACTCAGGAACAAGAGATGACACTGTCAGGCATCCACACTGACTAGTGGATGAGCTTCAGCAGAGGGCATCTCTTAACTCCTTGAAGTCAGAATTCTCCAGTCCTTGCCACCAAATTCCCAGTTTAATAAAAATTTTGTTTCATGGTTTGTCTTCATCTTCCCTATCTGCAGATTGTCTATACCTACCATTTGGGCTGTGCCCCCTGTGCATGGGGGTGAGTATAAAGGCAGGAGAAGGCAGGGGGAGGATGACTGCAGACAAGGCGCTGGAAAGCCCTTATTAGAACAAACAGGCTTTTCCTCAGGGTGCGTCACAGTCCACCTACAGACAGGTTTATCTGACCATGTTCTTTCATTTACATCCAGCTGATTGATTAATAAAATGAATTCCAGATCTCCAAACACACAAATAAAATATAGTTATGTCACAGGATTTGTGAAAGTCTCCACCCAGGGAAGTGGAGGTGGAACATCACTAAATCATCTAGTGACAGGAATCTGTCAGTGAGTTATGTCCCTGTTGCAACTACTCAATCCCCTCTGCCACCCCCAAACCACCAACACAAGCTCCTGCCACTTAACCCTTGGCTGAGTTAAATCCCTTTGGCACACGTATGGGTACTCACACCAGCATGGCTCGAATTTTTAGGGAGAAAGAGGGTAAAAAGTCTTTGCACGAAATGCATCCTCTTGATAATTTTAATATAAAAATCCCTAATCACATCAAAAAAACCCTCAAGCACTACAAAATCCTTTAGCTCCACATTGACGCAAAGATTTTTGAGTTTGAGCAGCCAGAGCTATGCTGTAGCTAGATGCCCAAGGAGGAGGTACCTGGCTTGCCTAGAAGCTGCAAATCTCCTCAATGCCCAGGGTAACTGCACATTCCTCACAGTTTTGAAAATCTGACTGTTTCCTTTTAAGCAGCTTAAGTATGGTATGAGGAATCTGCCTGTAGGAATCAACACTTCCAAGATCTGGGCTTATATAAGGGAGCACCCTGCTGACTGCTTGCTTACTAAGGAAAGTACAGAGAAAATTAGTGGAAAGTTAGTACCATCTAAGTGGATTTCTGCAATGTGTTTGCTGTGTGCAGGAAGAATTTGCTTGTCTTTTGAAACCATTAACTTTATGTACTTGGAATGATTAGAGCTGAGACAAGCCACTCTTTCATAAATCATCAGCACGATGCAAGACACCGTTCCACAGGTTCTCGTTATAAGGTCTCCATTGTTTGGGATGTCTCAGAAGTAGACTTTTGGAGTGCGGCCAAAACCAGAAGGAGAGTGTATTTCTAAAGAGATATTATTGCTATGCATACTCTCTCTCTAACCTGGACTTTTCTTTCACTGTCTCTGAAATTACTTCTCTCAACAATGCCTATATTTAAGATTTTTTAATCTTTAAGATTCTGTGTTTATGTGGGTGGTTACTGTATCAAGTTTAGCATAATGATTAGAGAAAGGCTCTTTTATCCTGTTTAAATTTTGTTTTCTTTAACATCCATTTCCAAACTCCATCTGACAAAAAAATAAAAACTCTTCCTGAAACTTACTAACTCCTCCAGTTAAAATTTCACTCTGCTCTGAGGCAGGCTATAGAATACTCTGGGTTCCCCATGCAGTCTCCTGGAAAACAGTGAACATTTTAGGGTGCTTTTACTTTGGAAAACTCAATATGCAACCAGCACCAGTGATTCCATCAATCTGGGAGTATTAGTGGATGGTGGAATCATGGTGTAGTATGAATCAATTTTTGTTACTGAAATAAACGAAGTACAGAATAAGCAATAAACAAAAAAAAAAAAACCTCTAAATATGTAAAGAACTGATGGTATGAAGTAAAAGGGCACTCTTTTTGCATTCTCAATGGATTTTCAGTCTATGTAGAGACCCTGGGCAGCCAACACACTAGAGCTAAGCTCTGCTTGGCACTGAAGACACACCATCCCTTATGTCCCCACAACACACTGCATCCCTGACAAACTGAAAGATAAAAATATCAGATAACCTTTAAAAAATATTTTCAATTTGAAAGGTAAAATCAATGAGTGTTCTGAGCTGCTGCCAATATTAAAAGGAAAATGAGGTGAAAGTCCCCTGAATTTATATTTGAGATAACAAAAATCATCTGAATGTATTAAGATGATATTAATCCATTAATCATCTTAATGTATTAATGTATTATGTAACAACTGCTCAAGCGGTTTTTGTTGGGGTTTTTTTCCTCATTGTTTTTCCTCTTCCTGTTCAATTCCCCAGGCTGTTGATTGCTGAGCTCAGGCTCCTCAGGCTGCTGTTGTAAAAACTGTCCGACGTCACTACAGAAATCTCCCTTCAGTGGACAGCAGCGCTTGGACTCGCCCAAAGTTACCCAATAAGGAAACTTCTGTGTCCCTCTCGTCAGTGGGAAACGGCAGGACCCAGGAGGAGGAGGGGGGAAGGAAAGTTTGAAAGATTGCAGGCCACTGAGATAGATACCGAGCACTGAAACAAAACATGTTTTATCTATTTGCAAGGTCGGTGCCCTCAGCTGGAACAGAAGTTTTGGAAGTGTAGTAGAGGAAAAGTTTCATCTATCACAAGCACTAGCTAAGGCATGTTTAAATTCTGTTTATGAAGCAGTTTAAGTAAATTTGGGCAATGGGACTTAGGAAATTGTAACCACATTTGCCCAGTAGATTGCAGAAATAATAGCAGCCAAGAAAAAATTTTCAACAAATCTCCCTATAAAGTGACCTAGACAACACTCAATTCCCATGTCAGGTAAAATGCATATATTGACTGCTATGAACAGTGATGTAGATGAACTTGACTTAAAACAACTATTTTCATATGCCTTTAACTTAAACCTAAAACGCCTGTGAAAGATACAGCAGTCAGGCTTGTCACAGAAATATAAAATGAAAGGCACTGGCTCTTTGGCACGTCTTTGATTTCTTTCTGAACAGCTTGGCTCAGTCAGATAATTCTGTTCATAGTTATATCTATTTAGTCTTGGAGTAATGCCATCAAATTCAATGGTGTTACATGGATTTAAATTGCTTAAAGGAGAAGAAAGTATATTCATTACATCTCTGGAGTTACTCTAACAGTGCATTTAGCCTAGAATGTGCAGCTAATGTGCTAGATTATTTAACTGTTACTGAGATGAGACAAGCACGGGGCATAGTTTCAGAGGCCATAATGTAGCAAGTATCATATTGTTTTAGTTTTCAGCATTTCCATATGATTTGTCTCTCTCTTCCCACACATGTGGGTGATTATCCTTGAGGCCACAGTGCATTGCACGCACACAACACACGCAGTAAATGCTTAAGAAGTTTAGGGAGAGGGTGTTATTGTGTACTCAATAATAAAAGGAGAAGTGGCACTTCAGCCTGATAGTTTTGCAGCATTCCTTGAAAACTCCATTATCTTCTTCCTTATGCAAATAGGCACACGTTGTTCTTACATGCACACACTCACTTTGGGTGTCAGCTGGTTAATATTGTGGGCTCTTGACACCTACAGCTTATCTAAGTGCAAATAAATCAACATGAATTATGCAAATACAACAAGCCAAGAATGAATCCACAGGTTCTGAACAGTATGGCACAAGCCAGGTCAGCAGTAATAATTTGTTTAAAGAGTGCCATGATGGGGAGGTAAGAGGAGAGTCCTCCTCCACTGGAATCAGATGATGTTCATACAATGGCAGGTACCTTTTCATTAGAAAGATGTTCTTGTATAGTAACACTGACCAGTATTTTCAAAATATGCAGAATGAAGTAATCTGAAATTAATCTGATGAGTCAGACGTGACTGCTGAAGCACATCTGATCATACAGCTATTAGATTGCTGGTTTACAGTCACTGCACCTCTGTGCAAGTGTAGGTGTTGTGAAACTAGAAGAGGCCTGGAATTATCATGACAATACTAAGTTTTCATTGCCTTCCTGGTGAAGGAAATTGGCAAAAAGTAAAAAAGCCCCTTAGGGAAAAACTGGGAGTTTCAATAAGATAATACGTTATGGGAATTCTGTAAGGTAAATTGTTGGCATGAAAGATGGTGTGTATGAAAATTGGAAACCCTGGTGTTTACTTGTATGTATGAAAAGAAATAGGTCAGTGACTTTGTTTCCATGGTGACCATTATTGAAATAAAACAAACTGACACCAATGTTGATTTATTTCCCTATTCTGCACCCTTTTAAACAATAGCCAAAATCTGAGATTGCTACTCAATGAACAGGATATCAGAATGAACTTCCACAGTGTGACCTTCTCAGGGTTATTAATGAAAGAAAGGCCTAAAGAAAAGGTCTCCTTAAGAACAATTCCACCCTCTGAGCAGGTGCCAGTTCCCACTATCCTGCAGTAACGTAGCTGCCATGCTGTAGAATAGGTGTTCTTTGGCAATTATTAGACAGAACTAATTTCAACAAGGTAAAAAGAAACAAGATTCATCTTCATCAGATCTACAGCATTTCCCAAAAGGATAGTTTGACAACTATGAATCACTCCTGAGTTTGCTGGTGGCCCACCCTCTGCTTTGAGTCAAAGGGATGTTGTAGTTATTGGGGTCTGTGACTTGAGGAAGACTTAAAATTAATTTATGCGCTCCTGAGTGCAGGTACATTTTAGTTGCTTTCATAATCTTGGTCTTATGCTTTCTCTTGCTTTTGGTCTTGCTTGTGATGCTTGCTTCCAAATACATAAAGTGATAATTATAAGAGTTTTCTATTTCATAGAGGCTCTGGGAGGTTAAATTCATTTGAGATTTTGAAATGATCCAATAATAGGTTTATACATATATGCTGGAAAGATAAATTCTGCAGGTTCTTGACACAATCCATCAGACCAAGGATATCAACCTTGTTATCTTACCACAGCACATTAAAAACATGAGAGACAATCATGTTTGTTTGGCAATGTTCATTGTATAAGAATTGCCACAGATATAGAAATTAAGAAAAAGAGCATGGTGTAATAATACTTGTGACAACAACATCAATGTTTGGTAGTGGTTGAGTGTGCAGTTCATTTCCCAATATCATTGTTTTGATCTGTTATAATCATAGCCAATACATTTATTTAGGCAGGGTAACTGGTGAGGAACCAGTTTATAACTAGATTATAACATAATTGTTTTATTGTTTTTATCCTGCAGATGATATTGCAGCAGCCCTGCTTTTTTCATTAGCACTTGAAGGAAAACAAAAGATGAAGGAATGCATGAACACTTTTTAAACCTCAACCTGTGAAAGCAAAGTGAGATGCGTTTATCAGAAAATGTATGCCCATCTACAAGCATGTGAGTCTCTAAAGAAACAGAAGCACAAAGAACTGAAACCACAGCTATTAAACAAAGTTAATTTCTCTCTCCCTGTTTGTATGATGAAGTCTGTTACTTCAGTGGAAGCAAGATTAAACTCTAGCTACTTTCTTTTGAAACAAAGGCAATAGTCTCCCCCTCAATTTGAGCCCTGAACCTCAAAAATGCTTTACTGATGTTTTTGGTTAGGATGAGACTTTTTATTTAAATCTCCTTTCTAAACATCATTTCAGTGAGTTTCAAGAGATTTGGGTATCATTAAAGTAAAAAGCAGTGACAGATGTGGGTGCTCCTCAGAACTGTACCGACGGTAGTCCAGTGCAATCGAATTTTTATTTTTGGTTATGATTTCTTATCCTATGGTTTTGACACCCAAAAATCAGCGGTAGGGACTTGTGCCTTCTCATTATCATGTACAGCAAGGTATAAGGTGGACAACTATCAATTATCACACATTCATTTTTAAACAGAAGAAAAGATAAGTTCTTTATATACTAAACTGCATCATTCAAGTTACTGAATTATTCTTCAAATTATTCTATGAGTAAGACGATAACAAAATCAGGATTGCAGGAAGATTCATTTTTTATCTTAATTGAGTAAAAAGGCCAGTAACTCAATGTCCTGAATGCTTCATGCAGTGCTGTGATGGTTATCTTCTGACTCTACAAGGCCTCTTCTCGCAGTCAATTTTTTTAAGATTTACCTAATCCATTTTAATTGTTTGGAGTAAAGGCAGATTCTTGTAAATGACAATGATTTTTTTTGACAACTTATTTTGCTGCTAATGCTAAGCTAGCTCTTATTCTTAAGTCTTCTTATCTCCTAGACACATACTTTCACCTCTGAGAGCCATCACCTCTTTGATCAGGGAAAAGATATCTTTGTTGATGTTCACCTTTCTAGTGGTTGTTGCTCTTTCCCCAAACTTAGGCTCACTTCTCCCCTCTACATGTGCATCTCTGTTCAAAGCTTATGCAAAGTCCTTTGCTTTTGTTTCTACATGGCTTTAAAAAATTCTGCCTTTGATATAGCCATGGATAGAAAGGAGTTAGGAAAGATCAGTCTTTGCTTCAAATTCAGCCCACTGAAGTCAAAGGTCTAAAAGTGAATGGCTGATTCTGGTCCATCACATAGTTTTCACTAAATCCTGCCTTTTGGGCATGCAAGAGCATTCCTTTGAATTCCCAATGACTGTTACAGGAATATGAAACTGTAAATGTCTGCCATGAATGGATATATTCAAGACAAAATGTCAGAGCAGAGAAGAGAAGCAGATATCTTTTTATCAGGGATAGCTTTAGAAAGATTAAATCAAATTTACCACAATACCAAAACATGGATGACTCATCAGTGGTCATATGCAACTCTGAACATGCAAAGTACTAAATTATTTTTGTGCAATATTTTTACGTTCCCACAGTTCTTTTTCTTTTTTTTTTATTTAATTGGCGTTTCCAGGACAAGAAAAGTAATATACAAACCAAACCGCAGAAAATTATCATTTTTCTTCATTATTAAAATCTCTTATAAAGAAGGAAAAGGTTTTGTGAGCTGAAGAATGTTTCACTTGATTCAAAAATAGTCTTTGAACCATGAAATTGCAATGGTACAACTGTTACCAAGATTTGGCTAATAGTTTTCTGATATGTTTATCTGATTTTCATGCTTACATGCTATCTCCCAGTGAATAAAAATGGTATAGGGATAACTCTACCTTGTTGTCAAGACTCTTCATCTATTAAATAGTGTGGCTCAATGTCTCTCTAATTATAGTTCACTTTTTGTTCTCTCATCACAGACCAATCTTCTGTAAATAGTAAAGGCATACACTTTTCCATTGTCAAAATTACCTAAAGGGGAATTAGGTTAAAGAATTCCACACAAATCACCTAAAATTATACAAAGAGGAGATTTTTAAAAGGCATTTTTCCTTTGAAAAACACATTTGAACTGCAC
Organism: Calcarius lapponicus; assembly: GCA_039654755.1. Lineage (NCBI taxonomy): Eukaryota > Metazoa > Chordata > Aves > Passeriformes > Fringillidae > Calcarius > Calcarius lapponicus. The sequence continues at coordinate 95,628,300 of CM077464.1, read as the reverse complement.
AAAATGCAGGGAATACATACATTAGCTGGGCTATAAAATTAAAAATATAGATGCATTAGGTTCTAGGTAAATGAGATAAGATGCTTTATCTCTGGAAATTTTTGGCTGGCTGCTACGCCTTACCCAGAGGAAAAAATCATTTCTTTCACAAACTTGCCCTCAAATAAACTTTGGGTAGTACCATGCTATCACAACCATTCTCTTTACATAAAAATGGAACACATACACAATGGGTGAGAATGTATTTAGCACTATTGAGAATATATTAAAGGATACAGTTTCCACACTTTTGTTCATATTTGGCCCAAGGGAAAAAATAACTCTCCTGCTCTGCAACTTTTGGAAGAAGATGTAGTATGGCTGCTTGGGCACCCCTGAGCACTCGTTGAGTCAAACCAGCATAAAGTAGGGCAATATCTCCTCTCCAAAAAAACGTGATTGAGTAGCCAAGAGGATGCCAAAGCAGCTGTAATATTTCTGAGTTTCTGCACCCAGGTATGCCTCTTGACAAGGTATGGAGCCCATACTGGAATGAGACATATGAGGCATGCCCTTCAGACTCTTCTCTCTTTGTTTTTGGTGTAAAATTCATGTTTCTGGGCCAGAGGGAGGCCTAGGAGTATTTGGTGAGTGGCATCTCTAGGGTTTCCTCTGGCAGTGCATCCCTGTTGCTCCAGCTAAGGGCGGCCCTGCGCACCCAGCTGTGTCTGCTTTCCCTTAGGTTGCTCTGAGAAAGCAAACTGCAATTCTTCATGCTTTTGTTGCAAATGCCATTAGGAAGGCTGTGAGGCGAATTGTAATCTGTTTTAGAGCTCCTCTGCTGTAAAGGATTTTTGACTGGAGTTAGTTTTTTATTTAGGAAAAAAGCCCAAGTAAACAGCAAAGCAAAGGGCATGTGTTCCAGAGCATGTAAACACACATTAGGCAAATGCTCACTAGAAGCACAGCACAAATTATGACTGCTGAGGTTAATTAATTGATAAAATCACTTGTATAGGGAGGGGTAAAGTCTGAACTAGGTCTTCCTTGAAAATCCATGCCAACTCAGACAGAGTAAATTGGTGGATGAGGTACTTTGGCCTCTGTTATGCAGCATGTGTTATCATAACCTAATAATTGATGAGTGCATCCCAGAAGGAATTATGGACTGCTCCTTCCCACTTTGCAGCAGAACAACACTATATAATCTAAATAATTTTAGATATGCAGACATACTGTAAGTTATGATATCTAACATTTTAGACAGCATATAAATATGTTAAGAGATATTCAGTAGCAACAAGTGGCTCGGATTATTTGCAAATTATTGGTTGCTCATACTGCAACTTTATATTCTGCTAATCCTACAGTGGCTAATAGGAATACGCCAGATGTATGCTAAAATGGAAAGAGAGAATGGAAAATGGGTTGAAAGCAGCCCTGAGGAGTAGAACTTTGGGGTGTTGGCTGATAAGAAGCTCGGCACAACCTGGCAGTGTGCACTCACAGCCCAGAAAGCCAAACCTAATGCGAGCTGCATCAAAAGCAGCGTGGCCAGCAGGGAAAGGGAGGGAATTCTGCCCCTTGGCTCTGCTACAGTGAGACCCTACCTGGAATGCTGCATCCAGCTCCAGGGGCCCCAAAACTAAGGACATTGACCTGCTTTAGTGAGTCCAGAGAAGGCCATGAAAATAATCAAAGGGCTGGAGCGCGTCTCCTATGAAGACAGACTCAGAGAGCTGTGGTTGTTCTGCCTGGAGAAGAGAAGGCTCTGGGGAGACCATATAGCACCTTCCAGTACCCAAAGAGGACCTTCAAGAAGGTTGAGGAATTTTTTACAAGGCCATGGAGTGATGGGACAAGGAGTAATGACATTAAACTGAAAGAGAGTAGATTCAGACTAGATATTAGAGAGAAAATCTCTATTCTGAGGATGGTAAGACACAGCAAAAGACTGCCCAGACAAGTTGTAGATGTCCCCTGGAAGTGTTCAAGGCCAGGTTGGATGAGGTCCTGAGGAACCTGGTCTAGTCAAAGGTGTTCCTGCCCATGGCAGGAGGGCTGGAACTAGATGATCTTTAAGGTCCCTTCCAATCCAAGGCATTCTATGATTTTATGATTCCATGATTCTACAAATCTGTGATAACATTGGTTGTTCTAACATGACAGGGGAGAGCTTTGTATGATTTTCAGTTCTGCCTGTTTTTTTTTTTCTCTTTCTTTCCTAGGTCTTCTGTGTAAGACCCTGATGTTATGAGCAGTCAGGATGACCTAGCTAAGAACATAAATGGGATTAACATACAAGCAAAGAATGAAAGGGGCTCTTCAGGCAGCATTTACCATCACTGTCTAGGTGAGGAGAGCTTCACCTCTTGGTGAGTTCATCTAGCAGTCAGTCCCATAGGTGATGTCAACCATAGTTACAAAAGCTGGGTTAGAATACTTGGAAATTTCCCACCAGTCACAGTATGGACTGTTCAGATTGCCAGTCAGCAGCCTTAATGTAGCTTGTCCTCAAAATACTCATATGGACTCCTAATATTAAATAGAAATAACAATACCTAAAGCTAATATAAAACTGCTTGTGGTGATGCAATTTTTCTACTTTAAGATACTAAGTAGACAATACTTGTTTCTATGAGCAAAAAACAAGGCTTCAAAAATTTTGTGGTATTTTAATGGCTCATGGTACTTTTGATCAAACAGTTAGGCACCTGAGTAATCCCAGTCTGGTCTCATAAGGCTGAGGTAGGAAAAAGTGTTTGGGGTTTTTTTCTCTTCTGTGAATCTATCTAGACCATCAGCCCACAGGGACATAATTCAACCCTTTGGTTTCAAGCGCTTCTTTCCAGTATGGTGACTTCTTTGTACATAGTTTACTTTCTTCTGTATGCCAGGTGCCATCTCTTATTTGGCCCTAAGGGTAATGAGCTGAATGCAACATGGATGACTCACATGGACCACAACTCAAGTTGAAGAACCTTGAGCAAAAAAAAAAACAAGCCTTGAAATGAGAAACCTGAAAATAAATCTGGATGTGTATATACAACAGATGTGTATGCCTGCTGCCTCATGTGATAGCTGGAAAGGAGAAGGGAATCCTTTAAATACACTTGTGGCAATAGGACATGAGGCCTAAGGCAAAGTACTAAATGATTTAGCTCAGACACCATTTCAGCAGGGAAAGCCAAACAGCTACACTATAGGCCATCTGAGCTGAAACCCTGGGCCTCAGATCTCTCCAAGACAATCAGTGTCTCAGGGAGGCAGCAGCACTCCCTGCCCGAGACATCCAGGTCCTTGTGGAACAGCTCTGGCCTTCTCCCCTCTGCTCTCCCTCTGTCCTTGCTAGCCAGGAGCAATGATGGGACCCAAACCAATCTTGGGCTGCACACCTTGCTGCTGACTGTGAGTCTTCAAATGAGATTGGGAGAGGGTCCTGTTGCATGGGAACAGCAGAACAGCAAGTGCCACGTATGACCCTGGTGCAATAATTGGAGTTCTGAATAAATTCTGGTGCAATAATTGGAGTTCTGAATAAGTTCCAAAACCCGGAGATACCTGTCAGCAACACCAAATACTGTAAGGGTGCTAGACAGGAGGAAACAGCACGTGTCATTCCTTCCTACTGCAACACTTAGCTTTGTGTTTTATTACCAGGCTTCATTGATAAAAACGAGCCAGGAATAAGTAAAAGAATCTTACAAAAATTTAAAACCTCCCTTTAAAAACTTTTCTGACTTTGATTTTATTTGTAAACTTATTTTTCTAAAAGAGAATGTGTCCCATATTTTTTTTTAATCCAGAATTTTTACTGGCGATCTAAATATGCTTTTTCAAATCCTAGTTTTTTAGTCTCAGTATATCCTTCTGAAGTAAATAAGAATTGTTTTACAAATAATAAAACTGAAGCACATAAAGGTTTAGTGACCTATTCAGGCAAGGAAGTGCCTGTCAGAGCCATGAAGAGTAACTTCCCTGATATCAGGTACTCTATCCTAATCAGAACAGCACTCTTCTCTGCATCAAACAAAAAGCAGAAGACAGGTTTGTTTTAGCTGAAAATGTGTTTCTATCTACAGAGAACAGATATCATTTTTACCATGTTTGAATGATCAAACTATATATTACACACAGGCTGTCTCTTCTTTTTCTTCTGACAGTTTTCACAAGAGAGCCCAAAACAAATATATTAAATAGAAAAGACTTTAAAGCAACATAGTCCCGCTTCTTGTGGGAATATTCTGAAATGATCACAAATACTGACAGAATCCTTTGCATATCTTAAAAGCCAGCAATGAAAAATCTTTAGTTGTTTAGAGTTTTTTAGGTTTTTTTCTTTGTTTGTTTGTTTTTAATTGGGGAAAAAAGGGGGGGGAAATACTATTGTTGAGGTAAAAACAGGCACAAATGTGTGACTCATCCACTCATTATCACATCTATATTCACACTCCACACTCTCCCTAAAAGGCTCCCTGAGCAAGGAGGTCATGAAATTGAGTGTGGTAGCTGTTAATTAAACTGATACTACACAGAGAAGCCAGTTTACTAATTTTACTGGAAAACAATATTACTGAAAGATGTGATTTTTTCTTCAGGCTGGAAAGAGGAGAAGAACTAAAACACACAAGCAGTTAAAGTAAAATTAGCGTGGTTTTAATAAAATAGCATTTTACTGGAACTGGGTATTTCAGTTCTGTTGCTACAATGAAAACTGGGACAATTGCCTCTATATAGAACTGAGAATTTTCTACTGCCTTGGTATTGCTAAATCAATAAGAGAGACAATTTATTCCTGGAACTGCTATAGATATTTCTGAATGATAATTTTGTTCCATTTGGGAGAAAGCAGACTGCACCAAATCTTGTGTATTTCCAATATCCCTGCTGGGGCACAGGACTTCAGGAACTGAACACAGGAGCAAAACACAATTTTTTTTTTACTCCACTCTCTTTTACTACAATAAAAACCAAATGCAGAACACCTCTAATTTCACTAGATATTATAGTTTCAGAGTCCATGAAAATTGCATGCTCTACTACAATTTTCAGGATTTTGCCACTGGATTTCCTGTGGCTGTTCAGGTGTGTTGGCAGCACAGCATGAAGAAAGCCACCACAGCCCACCCATCCTTGCTGTTCTGTGAGCCAAGCAATCCTCAGGCCCATTTGATTTCCTCATTGCTTCTACTTAGAGGGGAGAGAGCTGGAATTACAGCTGCTCACTGCTCAAATGGAGTGAAATTCTTCTGGACATGTGTGTAGGGCAAGGCATAATGTGGCATTAAGAGGTGGCATTAAGAGCTGGCATTTGCCTTCCTCCAGTACATCTTGGAGCTGGGGACTGAGGTGCATCAGCATGGAATTTCTCATTAGCAACCACACTGCTGCTGTTGTGTTTGGGCTTACAGCGTTGCAGGGAAACATGTTTGATTTAATATTTTTTTAATAGGGTTTTTACCTGCAATATTTAACAGACTCTCTTCACATCAGTCATTCAAAGGGAGCTGGCAGCTTGTGCAAAGGTGGGTTTGAACTGAGGAGACCAGAAGTGGGTCAGTTTGCTGATCTGAGCTGGAGGGGTTTTTGTGGGGGGATTTTGGCTCACATGAATTTGTGATTTCCAAATGAACTTTGAAATCAAACAGAAAGACTAGACAATGAGATTAGCAGATATACCTATTTTTCTGAAAGAATGCTGCAGCCATTCAGCTGCATGCTGGCCATCTGTGTGGCTGTTCAGAGAACATTTTCTCAGGAATACTGTCAAATATGTTTGAATGGAGAATATAAAATAAGCATTTTATATCAAGCTGCCATAACTTTTCTTGTGCTGTGGTAGGTTTCAAGAAAAATAACAAAAAGTGGGTGGAAAAGCAGAGCCCTGCAGTTTTATTAAGCATGAATGACATTAAGTGTTGGCGTAAACCACAGGGTGAGTCAGTGCTGTTACTGTGAAGCATTATGTCCATCTCGTAGTCATATGATAGAGAAGGAATGCTCCTCACAGCACACACAGAAATTACTTGTCTTGGCAGCACCAGCAAGCACACAGCCCCAAGACATTACTGTGTAATAATTTCCCTAGCAAAGGAACACAAACTATGACTGAAGCTTTTCCTGACCTTAGAAGTCGTGTCAGTTGGTTAAAGCTGACCTACTTTGGACTTACATTCTCAATTTCTTTAACTAATGGTTGGGGTACTTTTGTTCTGTGACACTGGTTTTAGGTTTGTTTTGTGGGGTATTTTTGATCAAGGGTGGAGCAGTAGATCAAGGATAAGGTTTTCAAGTATGGAGGGAGATAACCAGAGAAGAATTTTTCCTTTACAGTTACATGTTTTCTAATAGCATGTTTATTTGCTACTGAATTTACTCTAAATCTGGCCCACAACACATTTTCTTTATTACCTATCATAGATTTTGATGAATCCTAATACCTGTGAGTGATTGCCTAAGTAAAGAAGAAAGAAGAATTACCTTAAATGTTTGTGTCATCATAGAGTGCCTTAGTCACCAACAAGGCACTATACAAACACCAAAGCAGGAACTCTTTTTTTCTATAGATTTTAAACATGCTGAGAAGAAATGGGGATTTTATTATTTATTCTTTACAAAAGGTAAGACTCAGTGTAGCTACTCTGTACAGTAAAAAGTAGAGTTAACCTACTTTTTCTTTTGCTAACCACCCAAGGCAGCTGCAGGCAGTCAGCTTAGCTACAACAACAGGGATTTTCACAGAGCTACAAAACTCCCTCCCTGGCTAGAGACAGAAGGCAGAGTTGAATTCCTCATCCTTATGGGTGGAACCTCTACAATTATCCAAGGGAATTTCTTTGCAGCACTACCTTTTTGCCTTTGGAAAAAAAAGAATATTTATGCTTTGGGTATGAGACTGGTTCACTATCCCCTTCCTCTCACACATGCACTCTCTGGGATTTCAATTATCAAAAGTCAGTGTTCATCTCACCAGCTGCTACTGGAGCTAAAGGACACTACAGGGATATGCTGCATAGTGACCAAGGTGCAAATTTCCTAGGAATTTTGGATCCCTTTTAAAGGGCACATCCTTCAGCCTCATGTCACTGAATCTCTTTTAAAAATTTACCATTTTCCCCAACCTACTTAGTCAACTGTGACTGAATAATTTATTTCCCATTCTTCCTCCAAAGTTTTTGGTAATCAGAAGGCATTCCAGAAATTTAGACATATTTTTCATATTTAGGTATACATCCTGCTACATTCAAGTGACTTGATTTTCCCAAACACAGAGCAAAGGCAGATATAAACCTTATATACCTACCTGCCACCATAAATGCTGGACAAATATTGCTTTCTTTAGTGCAAACAGACTATTATATATTATGTGTATAAGCCTGGCACCTGAGCATGAAAATCTCATGGACTGCCAGAATACAGGGAGAGCTGTCATCTAGGCATAGAAACATTGCAAAAAATGAACACCACTGGTCTCCTTTTTATGGTAACCTCAGTTACCTTGAGCAACACTTGAAGACACTGTACAAATATTTCTGTTTGCAATGCACTTTGTACATGCTACAAGTCTGAGAAAGACTTGGGTCCTGGCCATGAGTGCAGAAACTCCGTGCCACAAGTGGAGCAAAAGTGACATTGAGGGTGCAAACTTGCCAAATGATGTTTTCTCTGCATCCTTACCATCAACCTTGCAATTGCTGGCAGGGAGACACGAATCTTATTGGGGGTTGTTAAGAGCTCAGGGTGGGGCAATCAACAGCACCAAGTGCAGCAGCTCTCCCCAAAGGTGGCTTTCTGCAAAGGAAGTAAATCCACTTCCATTCAGAGGGAGCTGCAGTAAGCACAGGCAAGCTAGGGCCATGCTTCAGGCCCAGACAGTTTTGTTTTGTCATAACTCTGGATTATAATATTACCTTAGGCAAGAAACCTTTAGAGTGTACTGTGGTGCTAAATTAGACAGTCATCTTGCAGTTTCCTGTGGGACTATTTGATAGCACTAAACCCATGTGCAATTTTACCAGTTATGAATTCAGAAATTAAGGGATGCAGACCAATTTACACCAGTTGAAGAACACTGGTGTAAGTAAAAGGTAAAAGGTGTAAACACCTTTTTCAAAAATCTTCGTTTTTCTCTAAATCATGCATGAATTTATAAAACAATGATTGCTTTTCCTTTATCCTTCTGGAGATAGAGACATTTCAGCAAGTCTCGACAAATCTAGGATCTTTAGAATAGTGTGGAAAGGGATCTTAAGGGCTTGATTTAGAAACACTTTATTTCTAGTGTTTCCTTTCCAAGGATGGAGAAATTGGTAAAGAAAAGGGTGCAGTGCTTCCCAAAATATGATTTTTGTCTGGATCTGGCTTTATTTAGCATGGATACTACGTCAGAAATCCACCAGATGACACCAATGCAGCATTGACCATGCTGGCAGAGACTGGTTTGTTTTTATTGCAGAAAGAATTGAGATCTTTCCAAAAGAATCATTGTTTTGCAACTGAATTAATTTCCCAAGTTACATTAAAGATATGTCTTCTCACTTTCTGCATTATCACAAATCTCACTGATTTAGAAAACCTGAACTGTCGTGCAATTTTGTGGGGGTTTTTTATTTATAAACAACTAACACTGGAAATGCTCCTACAATTTTTTTGTTCTGTGCAGGTTTAACACATTTAGTGTCCCAAGTTTCCTCAGCCTTCACTCCTGTGGGTCATGACATCAGTGATGTTCCTCAAATGAATTAGCCTTTGTGTGCCCCAGAGCCTTCTCTAATATTGTACATCCTGTATCTCATGAAAGAAATGATAAAAAATAAGAAGTAACAAACTACAGTTTTAGGTTTTGTAAAATAACACAAATAATTATTTGATTACATAAAAAAACCAAACAAACATGCTGTGGTTTATTTTCTATCTTCTTAGGCACAAGTATCCTCCACTGCATATATTTTTATTTCTTAAGATATAATCTTTTTATAAATCTGGACTGAAATAGCCAGGATAACTCATCTGAATCACTGGAATAAATTCAACTCTTGTTTAGTTTGATACTAATTCAGCAATGTAATTCAGTGTTGCAGAGGATTCTCAGAATTTACCTGAGAATTTGATATTTTGTCACTCTAATAAAAAAATACAAGTTAACATTTATATAGATGTTAAATTCATTAACATAGTAATTAAAAATCTATATAGAAAATTAATTTCATTCAAAGCCCAATATAAGTAATACATTTTTAAAAACTGTATATGTAAGTAACATTTTGTACATCAGCAATTTTTGAACCTGTTATTCAGACAAAACTGCTTTTCTTTTCATGTCGAGCCTACTTTTGCAAGGCAATAAGAATGATGTGGTCATGCTCTATGTTGTCTTCTTGTAACCTTTGAGTCCCTTTTGCCAAATTCAACGGATTCAGGGGCATATAGGTGCAGTATAGCAGTGCCACAAAATAGACACGGACATTAAACAAGACTCCATTGCTTATGTAGAAACATGGAGTAATTCAGGGTGGAAATGACCCCTGGAGACCTCTTGGACAAAGCCCTTCTCAAAATGGGCTATCTAGGCTTGCTCAGGAACTTTTCTAGTGCAAAGCACAACATCTCTGTGAACTAATACTTCACAGCTTCTCTGGACAACCTGTCCCAGTCTTGCAGTATTGTCTCTACAGAAACATTTCTCTGGTAAGGCAAAAGATGGTTATGAACTTTTTAAACAATAAAAAGTCCACAGTAGAAATGGAAGAGCCCTATTCTGAATAACCCTAGTATGGAAAAAAACTTTGGGTCTGTTCGGTCCCTGAAGAGGCAGTTGCACAAGTCTTCACAAATCAAGCGTCATTAATTTGACTTCTCACAATAAAACTTGTTTTTTTAAGGAGTTTTAAAATTTAGCAGATGTATTTGCCTACATTATAAAAGTCCTTGAGCAAGAACAACAGGACTTAAAAATTTAAAATAATACATAGAGAATGCTGGGAAGGAAGTATACCCCTAGTATCCTGCTAATGCATGGTAACTTAATGAGGACAGAGGGTCCCAGGTATCCACATGCTCCTCAGCACACAATAGAAGAAGAGAGGCAGATCCTGCTGACACATTATGTATTCTCCTCATGCAGGCAGGCAAGAGCAGGCAGATAGAGATTTAGGCTGGAGGAAGCTTTGCCAGAATGCCAGCACACTGCTGGGGTTTTGCACAGAGTTGTTTACCCTTTACCTGAACTGCACGGGAGCTGGAAGGGGTTTTCCAAGTGGAACACAGCAAGATGTTTCTTCTTGCCCTGAGTGCTTTCTGAAGTCCAGAGTGCTGCCTGTATATTGTGTTGTCTCTCCAGCTGGTGGGGCCAAACTTATGCTGCAGTCACATCCTAACTTTGTGTAGGCTGAGATCACAATTCCTATTCACAAAATCACAGAATGGGTCAGGTTGGGAGAAACCACAGTGGCTCATCTGACCCAGCCTCCCTGCTCAGGCAGGGTCATCCCAGAGCACATGGCACAGGATTGTGTCCAGGCAGTTCTTGAATATCTCCAGTGAAGGAGAATCTACAACCTCTCTGGGCAATCTGTTGCATTTTTGTCCTTTCAGCTTTGTCTTTGTGGAAATGAAAGCACAGTATGTGGCCTGGAAGTTGTGGGGGAAGGCAATTACCAGCTTGTTTTCCAATTTGGTGAACTGGGACAAGCACAACTTCCACACAGCTTGGATGTCACTCCTGTAACCCTGAGCATATACTTGCTTGCTCTAACAATGAGCAATGCCTATGCATTTCACCGATCACTAATGCTTTATTTAAATTCTCTTTTCCTTTTTACATTGAAATACATATAGCTATGCACATAAAAGGAAATAAAATGTATTTATGCAGCATTACAGGGATGCAGGGATAAAAATTGAAATACTGTAAAAACTTATTGCTACACTGTTGAACAAGGGGGTTTTTTAATTTCAAAAAATCAGTGGCTTTATCTCTCTTCAGTACTATCTATACATGTTTCACATGCCAAATAAAATTTTTAGCATATTATTGTATAATAATCTTAAAATAGATATTTGGTGTGGAAAATGTAGTTTGGTTGGAAAAAAAATACTTTTAGGATCTTCTAAGCAGTAAGTGTGTGGCCTTACACGCCTGATTTTACACCACCAGTAATTTTTCGCATGGAAGACTCACATTTGCAGATACACTGTATAAAGACTGACAAGTAATACTTTGTTTTTGCTTTTCAGCAACAAGTGCTTTCTTTATTGCCAAAGCACATTTCAGAGAGTCACTTCAGAGAATGCAAATGAAATCACAGAGTAAATGTCTTTCATCTTACTTCATGTTGGAGGAAAAGTGAGGTCTTTTTAGAAAATATTCTATTTTGGCATCATTTGAAAAGAAAGCTTTAATTAATAGTACGTTCAGTTTTCTGATGTTGAGTACTATTCAGAAATGTGGGCATCTGCGGCCAGCTAGAGGCCATTAAACATGCTTTTGCACTCTGTTGACAGGATTTTGCCTCAGTACAAAAAAAAAGCTTTGACAAAAGTCTCTCCAGCAGCTACAGAAAAGTGAAAGAGTAGAAGGAGTCTAGGAAAGAATGTTAATATGTCAGATAATGCACAGAAGGCAGAAAATGAAATTGTGAATCTGTATATACATGGAGTGAGATGTTCATGTGAAATGGGAGCTGAGTGACTCATTTCTTGGTTTCCTGAATGAACAACAAGTTTGCTCCAAAATAAATGTTACAGGGTTGTTATATGTGGGATGCAAAGGCAGAAAGCAAAATGAAAAACTGTAAAAAATTCACCTCCTCTTGTAAGCTAACTAAAATTGCTGATGCATAATTTTTCTGAAACATAGTATTGAGGGGAAACAAATAGTGAACACTGCTGCATAACAGATAGTTCATTCCTTGCTGATCTTTTGCACTGGCCACTACTGAAACAGGAAAGTTAAATATACTGTAAATCTGATCTGTAAGGTTCTGTTGTCCCTAAATTTGAAGTGACCCATGTAATCCATCAGAGTGAGAGTATTCTGAGCATCTGCTGCAGGCACTTGCAGAGTTGCATAATCCTCAGGAACAGGATCTTGAAGGGGAGAGGAAAATCTCCAAACTGTGCATTCAGAACTGTGATTTCTAGTGGTTAGGGGTTTTTTTTAAGAAACAAAAAGATGAATGCAGTCCTGGAAGTACCCTAATCTTGGTATCCCCGTTTGCCAGGTGTTTCACTCTGTTCCAGTGAAATGCTTCATGCACCAGGCACTGGGAGACTCCCCCGCAGGTTCGATTGATGCTGCTCATGCTGATGCGTTTGCACAGTGCCGTGCTGGCGCTCAGTTGCTAGGACGCCTCGGCAGAGATCCGGGAGCAGCCAGGGATGCGAGCACAGGATCGCTGGCTGCGTTGCCATGCCTGCCAACTAGTGGACAGATCAACAGTGAGCCTTCTTTTTAGCAGAATCCACGTTAAGGGTACATTTTCTCTATCTTTCTGCACATGCCTCAGATTGATACAATACTGGTTAAAATTGTCTTTTCTTTGTATTTTCTGTCTTGAAGTTTGCTGCCTGTTCCTTGCTGCAAGACTTCTAGTGACTTTGACGGCAGCTGCAAGTACTTAATTATTTAAAAACCTGGCCATTTATTTAAGTGCCTGAAGGCAGACTTAAGAGTGTAACTTGGAATAGTGATATGTATTCCAATATTTTAATTTTAAATTTATATAGCAAAAAATGGACATGTGCAAGAAGCAAGCTTAGAAATAAACTCCAGGCATGCCGAATCTCCATAGCAATCACAAACAATTACTCTAAAGCAGATCAGGTGTCATAACAGGAGTCAGGACGACTGTGTCTACAGATGTCCTCCAGTAATTCTGTTCATGCCCTCCATTCTTCCCAAAATACCTATTTGGAAGCATTAAGGCAGGAACACAGGGGTCAGAAATGAGACTGGTTCCAGAAGAGCTGGTTTGTCAGCTGGGGTCATTGACACACATGCTGTGGACAGTGTGCAGAATCACCCTCAGGACTTACGGGCTTTGCCAAACCTGCCATGACCTGCAAACATGACTGCAATGACCACAAAGGAGAGTAAAGAGGCCTCCAGACACAGTGAGTCTCTCTACTTAAACCCAAATCTTCCTTCTTTTTGAGGCTGCCACAGCTTTTAACACAAGAGAAAGAAAAAACCCACAAAGCTGAGTTTTTGTTGTGGCAAACGTTAACAAAAGAGCAGGGGATGCTGAAGAAGGCAAGAGATGTCTACCAAACATACCATGTGGAAGCCATCACCAAGACCAGTCACTTGCAAAGTGCAAATAATGGCACTGAGAACAATTTGGAGAGAGCAATTCCACTGCTTCAACCAGAGCACACAGCCCTGATTGTGTCCTGAAGGGCAGCTTAAAAACACGAATCTCGCAAACTCCTTCCGTGGAGCAGAGGCTGCACCCATCCCACTCCCTGAAGTTCTGACATTTCAGAGCACTGGAGAGCACAAGGTTGTTTTGGCCTTTCTTCTCCACAGATAGAGTCCCTGCTGGCTGCTGGCATGTAGCACACACCTGCAGTGTTCCAGGGAAAGGTTAAAAAAATGTAGGAAGTACAGAGCAAATCCACTACGGCCAACAGTGATGAAATTCTGATATATCACCACACCTGTTTGGAATAGTTGAAGGATGTGGAAAAGGTGTGTAGGACAGTTTTATGAGCATGTCTGACTGTGTGAAAACTGAGAAAGTGGCCAGATAAGTACAGATGAGGTGACTTACTTGGAATGTAGGATGAGAAGTGGCTAGATCAGACAGCAACTGGCTACACTGGAAGCTGACCTACCTAACAAACACCAGATGATGACTTCTTGAGGATATTATTGCATCTCTTGGTAACCATCAACCATCTAATTTCCCAAAACAGAGACTGAAAGATCAGTGTTGGGGTTTTGTTATTCCTGTTTGGGAGGATGCATACGATGATCACAGACACGATGCTTTGCTGGGAATATTCCATTACCTATGGTGTGAGCACCAAGTCTCTGGTAATTTTCATTTCAGGTTGACAGCGAAAGTTGTTTGAAAAATGATACAATCTCCCTCAAGGAAAAAAAAAAATTCTTGGAATAAGCATTAGAATTAGGTGTCTATGGCACATGCCTTGTGCTTAATTTTGTCACTGCAAAAAAATTACTTCAGTTAATACAGGACAATTTTTTTTCTTTGTATCACATCTAGTAATTTTTGCTTTCTCTCCTCTGGACAAAATATTATTGTCACTTAAACATATCAGGTAATGTTATTGCACTTTGGTTGCACAATAACTGGAGTTCATAAACTAATACCTATTTTCTGGGATCCGTTCTAGGCAGCACGCCATCCAAACATGTGATGAATGCCCCTAGCCAAGGAAAGTGTCACAAATCTCTTCCTGTGATCATACATTCATTTTTTCTTGGACAGCTGACCCCAGAAGCCCTTATTTGAAGTCAACAGGAATTTTCCTAGGGAAAAAAAAAGAAAACAAAATTTGCCCAAAGCAATTTTTTTTTTTAACCCAGAAGGTTTTCAAAAATCCAACAAGCAGCCCAATCTTTATTCAAGCAAAACATTTAGTAACATCACAAGAGAACATAAAAGCATGCAAAGAACAGCAATAAAAATAAGAAAACTGACTTATCACAAAGGCAGTTATCTGCCATATGAATTACAGCAAGCTAAGCGTGCTGTTCCTGATAACACAGACAACACAGCACCTTCTCATTAAATATTCTTTTAGTGAATCTGCTAGTGGGTGCAGGTGAGGATGGATTTCTCCAGGAATTTCAAATATTTGCAAAAGCTTGAGAGATAAACAGAAGAATCTGGGGAAGAGCAGTGGCTATAAGAATTTGTATAGCTGGGGGGTTTTGCTGCTGATCTGCATTTAGAGCAGATTAAAATTGTTTCCATAGCAGAAAGAAACAGTGCCTTCAAACAACTTGATTGGAGAAGTGTAAAGAACTCTGGTATGGTCTCATCCTGACGGACAGAGGACCCTATACCCACACTCAGATGGAGACAGACCCCCAAAACACACACCCCATGTTTCTTTTCCTCTTGGAATTCTGGATAGAATTTCATTCTGATAAACTGAGATTTATGCCGATGTAAATTACACATGCAAATCTTCCATATGTCAAGACGGGAAAATTTACCACTTATATTTTGTACTTTATATTTCTTACTCCTGACTAAAGTAATTTTATCAACATAATACAGGCAGTGGGGCAACACTTCATAAGCCAGATGTTTATTGACCTATGTGACCCTCCAAGTGTTTTCCTCCTGATTATTTGTGGTATGAACATAACAGACAACATCTGAAGTAATGTGGGAAAATGGGCCTATAAAACCAGTCACTTTTGATTTTTGTTTCAGCTAATTTTGATTTAATTTGATTTTGTTTCCTCCAGGTAAGCATTTAAGGTGATAAAAACCAAGAAAACAATTGAGCTAGCTTTCAGAAAGTTTTGAATTTCCACTGTCAAATTCTGTAAGGTGGCTCTGAAAATAGGATTACATGAGAAAAAGGTCAATTATTTGATTCTAATAGAGAATTTATACAGCAAAATAGATGCTGTGTTTATAATTAATATTTTAGTACTATCTATGAAGGGCACTACATTGTCATATTAAAAATATTATATGAAAATAATTATTTTGAACTTAAAAAATTGGAATGTTAATTGGTACAGTGCATCTGAAGTTGAAGCTATTATAGAAGAATTTAAGGTACTCTAGAAGTTAAAGATGTGCAAACAAAGAGGATAATGCTTTGGAGAATATTTTGCCAAAAGCTAATTAACTATGACCAGATAATTTTTTTTTCTTTCTGGATGGCATCTGGATCCTTGAAGTTCCCTTATATTACACAACCCCAACAGAAAGCATAATAAAATAAAGTAATCATAGAAAAGAAGAGAGATGCTCTTCTCATCTGATTTTTCTAAACAAGCAGCATGCAGCCTTTGGCCAAGAGTTTCCCAGTTGTGAAAAAAGCAATTATTGTACAAATCACTGTAGCACCCATTCCTCTTCCTCTGTCCACAGGTATTTTAATAAGCCTTCAGTAGAAGATTATTGGCCATACAGCTGATTGAATGAAACTATTTGGGTATGCCCCTCATTCTCATCATGTCAAGTCATCTGGATGCCATGAACTGTCATTGATGCCTTGAGAGGGTACCTGGAACAGAGGCTAGACAGAGTTAAAGGAATAAAGTAGGGATTTATTACAAAGGCCTTCAAAAGATACACCTTGGGCAGTACAAGAGCCTGGCCAAGACTACATCTAAGTTGGATGACGGGTCATGATTTTTCACGCATTTATAAGTTTTGGTTCATTTACATGCTGGGGTTAATTGTCCAATTACAGCTAGGAGTTAGCACAGCCCAGCTGTTTTTTTCCTGAAATGTTCAAGGCAGTGATTTAACAGACTTGATTCATCTGTCTCAGCTGAAGAGGGAGTAATAATGAGCAAAAAAATGGTGAAACTCAAACATTTCCAATCGTGATAGTTATTTTTGAATTTTGCCTGGCCTCACTCATCTTTCTCTCAAAGTCAGACAAAGAGACTGAGGACAACTTAATGTTATTTGGGGGATGGTTGGTTGCAGGACAGAAGTGTCTAATGCAATTACCCTTGTTCTCTTTGTTCCTAATAGTATTTACAGAAAAGGAACTTCTGCATAATCTTTCAATGCACAAATTACATTACATGAATAACTGACTTGTCCCTAATTTCTGTTTCATATGAAAAACTCAACTCCACAGCTCTGGATTTTGCTACTACTTAGCTAAAGGAGACTGCTCTAGATTCTTGCCACAGATTCAGAATACTTCATCATCATCACTGAAGCAAAGTGTCCTCAAACACTCATTTTTCATTACTTGAAAACCAAGGATTAGACTGAACAATTTCATTTGCCCTAGGTCTCATGGAAAACTTGTAAATTGACAGTGGACAAACTGTCCTGAATGTTATATTCCCAGAAAAGGCGCAGATGATTACTTTCAAACTGTATATGAAAAGTACATCCAGATTTACAAAAGTAGTTTCCAAGGTAGGATTCACTAAATCTAATACTTTATTTTTCTTTGAATGTCATGGGTTCCATGGTTGAACTACTGTTTTCATTAAAGACAATGGTAATGATTGTTGTTCCATTACATATTTTGACTGCTAGTGGGATTTTCTGAGAACTGATTTTCCAGTTCACCATCAAAATGTATTGCCAGGTTTGTCAAGCTGTCAGAGCAGGAACTCTCCAACTTTTCACCAGTAGCTCAGAGTCCTCACCCAAAATGTGCTGCTGGGTTTGGCGCCACGTGCTTCAAGCAGTGAGAGCCCTTCTGATGTGAGGGAGCACTTGAATAGGTTACACAAGGTGAAGCAAGGAAAACAGGGCAGTGGAGAAAGACTCATGCACAAGCAGCCCCAGAAGTGATTCTTAGGCAGATGATGCAAGAGGAGTCAGAAGATCTAAACTAAGTAATGTTCATCTGATTATAAATAGTGGAACTGAGTCAGTTACAGGGACCAACAGCACCAGCTCCCCCATCCTTTTTTACTAAAATTTGGTTTAAATTGTTATTCTGCACAGATCAGGCTTTAAACAGAGTAAACTCAACCTCTTTATCAATAGCTGTTTCTTATTTCATCTTCAAATGCTTCAGACATATTACGAGTGTTTGAGTCTTTGGTACTTAAATTGAATAGAAAGAAGCTGCATTAACAAAGCAACAATTTATCTCGGTTAATTTCCACAGATCACAGTTACTAATGTTTCTTAAATGAAGCATTAGAGAACTTTGCCTGGGGTATGTTATCTATAACTTTTTTTTTTAGCCAATAAAGCTAGGATTGAGAAAGCTTAGAGTGTATAAATAGAAGTAGTAGTTGTAAGCCTTATTTTAGCATAAATGTGTTTGAAATTAGATTGCAGATAACATGCGGAGGAGTATAAACAGAAAGCGCTTCTGTTGCTGCGTGCACGTAAGAGCACGATGGCCTCTCGCAGCTCACAGCACACCCCAGCAGTGCAGTGGCCTCGTAACAGGGGTCTGAAAATGCCAGATGGACTCCAGAAAACTGATCTTAAAAAGGATTTAAGTAGCTGTGGGGGAGGGGAGGTGTCTAGTGGACAATAACAAAGCCTACAGTGCTGCTCAGAATTGGACAAAGCATCAGTGAGCTCAGCAAGCACAACTTTACCTGCCAAAACCCAAACGCAGGATGCAGTGTGCGAGCAAGAGACCAACAATAATTGTATTCATATGGAAAATGTAAAACACTGCTGTGGTTATTCGTGTAGAGAAAACAACCTTTTCTTCTCTCTTTCATGTTTCAGTTTGATGTCAATTGTTTTGAACAACAAAAGAGAAAGGAATCAAAATTTGGACTGAAGCCCATTTACTGAAATGTATGTGTAGGAAAGTACCAAAGATGCCATACGGGAAGGTTTGGACTGTGCTTTAAAAAAGCTGCAATGACAGAAACTGAAAAAAACAAATGACAAGGAAAAAGCATCTTTTGATTTCTTTGAAAATTTTATTACAACGCAGTAGGATTTAGATGTCTATATCACATATATATCACCTATCTGAATGACAAACCCCCCCCTATTTATATTCTACTTGTGATTTAGTTTAGAAAAAGAACACAAAATATTATTGAACAGTGATATGCAAAATATATAAGCAAGTAATTAACTATGCATTTGTACAAGCTGGTATGGTAGTTATAAATTAAGTATTCGTGGATTCCCATCTGTGTCTGTATTTACTACAAGCTTCCTGAATAGGGAATACAATATTTTGTCCATCCCACAAGTAATCTACTGGGATGTTTGTCTTCATTTAACATCAGTGGATTGAACTCAGCTCTGATACAATTTCAGTCTTTTCAAAAGAGTTGCATCAGTTAAATGAGGTCTGAACATGTGATACTCTTTAAACTTCCCTGAATATTCCTCTTTGCCCTCTATTCTTTCCTTCATTGCAGCAATATGTAGGCAATATTTAGTTTTATTCTTGATACAGTTTGCCTCAACTGCTTAAGTAAAAGTAACATGAGGAGTTATAAAAATATCAGGATTTTTTTTAAATTGTGACAATAAGAAATAATTTAAACAGATGTAAATATGCAAAATGTTAGGGTGCCTGGTTGCTTTAGCTCTTTTTCTCCTTTAATGGGAGGTTCCTGAAGCAGATGAAAGAAAGCAACTTGCCTCAGGCCACGTTTCTGATTTCCCTTTATTTTACTCAGTTTGGCCAGTTTCAGATGTTGAGTATGTACATTTATGGCAGACTAGATTGGATACATCATTTATGAGCATTGTTTTAATCCAGTGCTTATATCCAACCCACATTTACACACTACCTTCATCATCAAGTCTGTCTCACACACTTCAGGTTCAGAGGTTGCCAGAAGAAGACTCTTATGTGTTTCATTATAGCAGCTTAAAGATATACTTCATACCCTTCCTTTACTGAACAATGGAAAGAATTCCCATTATTTCTGTAAGCAGATGCATCTAATTTGCAAATAGTGTAGATCTCATGCCCTCCCTCCACCAGTGTCTAAAGATAGTGGTGGGTTTCAGTTCCTAAGCTCCTTCTGCATGTAGAAAATGAAAATGACAACTGCATTTTTTAAGATGCAGGGCAGTCTGTAGCACCCCACTCTCCGGGCCCTATAAAATCGTGATGTCCATAAAGTCAGCTGTAGTGCCTGACTGCTGGGTGGTGATACGAGGAACACAGTGCCATGCTACCTTGAGCCCATGCTCGACATCTGTCTCAATTTGCCTGAAGTGCTCCTTTTGTATATGCTGGGATCATTACTGTGTGAGCAGCAAAATGAACAGATTTCTAGCAGCAATTAGTCTTTTTTTGCATTGAACAAATGTGCTTTCTCTTTAAGCAAGTTTCTCTTTTCCCACAACTTCAGAGGTAATATTTATTTCCCACAATTAAGAGCAACTATATTTAGGCTCACCACTGCTACAGATTTTTACTTGCAGATGCCTATTTTCATATTAATGCATTTAGCTTTATTTGTGGCCTCTCTCTAGGCATTATATTTTATTTTTAATCAACTATAAATTTCATTGCTATTTATCATGTTTTCCCCTGTAATTGCATGAAACATGCCAATAGCAACTTCATTTGATTAATCTCCCATTTATATCTCATTTACAAAATAAGAGTCTTCAACTGTTCTTGTTTTGGTCCTTAGAGTGAAGACCATTTAAGAATCACCTACTCAACAGGCTAAACATTAACTCAGTAAGAAGACATTATCTCATGTTTTAACATATTTTACTTAACACTTACAATTTCATTAAATTTTCAATAAACACCCCCTTTCTGTATGTTCCTCATTCATGTTTATCACGGGCTTCACATGTCACAGTTATTTATTTCCCTAGGATTCAAAACAGGCATACAAAAACAAAATACGTAAAGTTGCATTTCACAGAACTGGATACATGGTGGTCCTTGCAATTATTCAACATGTCAGAATCCTTTAGTAGGAGAATAGAGTTAACCCTGTGCTGCTTCAATCTGTCTTCGTATTAAATTTATGCTCAGCAAAGCCCTTTCTAAACTGCTTAATTCAGGCTACAATTTATTTGGCATCTTCAGTGTGGCATCAGAGTATTTTCAGAGTTTATAGTGTCTTTCAGGCTATTTTTCTTAAGCAACTTTTATGCCTTCATTTATGCTATTATTCATTAGTTCTTTGTTTGTGGTGGGAAAAGACTTCACCTCCTCCAACCTCCTACCCTCCTTCCTCCAAAGCAGGGACAACTAGAAAAAGTTACTCAGGACTGTGACGGTGGTCACAAGGTGTTTCAGGGTGAAGGAAAGACGAGAATGCTGACTCCACTATCAGAAGGCTTAATTTATTATATTAGGATATATATATATTAACTATACTAAAAAGACATGGAGAGAGAGAGGGTTTCTCAGAAGGGCTAAAGCTAAGAATAGAATAGAAAGAATGATCAACAAAGCTATCCCGGACTCTGTCCGAGAGAGCACAGTCCTTCATTGGCCATTAATTATAAACATCAGAGATGGGCCAATCACAGGTGAACCTGTTACATTCCACAGCAGCTGATAACAACTTGTTTACATCTTGTTGCTGAAACTTCTCAGCTTCAGCTGGAAAAATCCTAATGAAAGGATTTTTATGAAAAGATGTCGGCAACACAGGAGAGTGCCCCAATGGCTTCTGGTTATCTTAAAATATAACACCTCTTCAACCTTTCTGGGAAATCACTTCCGAGGTTCCACTACTCTCACAGTAAAAAAGATTTTCTTATGTTCAAGGGAACTTTCCTTTATTTCATCCTGTTCTATTGCCTCTTTTCATTTCATTAGGCACCACTGAGAAGACTCTGGACCCATATTCTTTACTCCCAATCATCAGCTATTTATGCACATTGATATAATATCCCTGAACCTTCTTTTCTCCAGGCTAAACAGTCCCAGATTTCTCAGTCTCTCTTTCTGTGCCAGAGGCCCCAATTCCTTAACTATTTTTGCAGCACTTCACTGAATTCCTTAATCATTTTCATGGGCCTTCACTGCACTCACTCTTGTGCATCCATGTCTCTCAGTACGGGGGAATCTGGGACTGGACACAGCACTCCAGATGTGCTCTCATGGGTGCTCAGCAGAGCCAAATGATCAGCTCTCCTGACCTGCTGGCAGTGCTCTCTGTGCATCCCAGGATGCTGCTGGCCTTCTCTGCTGCAGAAGCACTTTATTGGCTCATGATCATTTTGTCCACCAGCATTCCCAGAACTTTTTCTGAAAAGTTGCTTCCCAGGTAGCCTGCCCCTAGGTTGCACCAGTGCATGGGTTGTTCTTCCCCCAGGTTAGGATTTTGCATTTCCTTTTGTTGAACTTCATTATATTCCTGCTGGCCCAGCTCTCCAGACTGTTGAGGTCCCCCTGGTGCTACATCCCTCATGAGCTTTTCAAGATCCAACACTATTGAATTATTGAATAATGAGAAGTGGTCTTGCAATGACATGGGGTTGATGAGTCCTTGTGTGAACCTGCTGGGCAGCCCTTTTTCTGGCCTACTGCTTGCTGATCCATCCATACACATAATTCTGTGTTTGCTGCTTGTTTTATCCTGTTGAGGTGTCTTTGCAGCTTCTATCTGAGTTGATTAATTTTTTTTCCTGCTTTCTTAATTATTTTGTTAGAAATATGAACTACAGTAAAAGAAAAAACTTTACCATTCAGTATCATGTTCATTACCACTGTGGTCAGTCACTCCTCCTGACACTAATTAATAAAGGTGCCCTCAATTCATTGCTTTTACTCCTGCACTTGATATAGGCATAAAGTAATATTGATGTGAAATTGTGTGCCAGGAGTGTTATTTATGGCAATGTTAACTTGACAATATGGTAGGATATGGGGGCTGAGGATGTGTCAACTTTCTGTTTAATCAGGGACTTCTTAGATATGAGTGGTACTTTGATCACCTATAAAATAATCATTGCATTGGCATGATAGTGTCACTACAGTATCTTCTACCTGGAAGCTTTTATTGCAATTATTTATATTCAGCAGCATCAACTTTTATTTCAAAATGTTTCAAAACATGGACTTACTGTGACCATGACTAATTTAGTGCATTATATTTGCAGGGTGCTGAAGAAAAAACTTTAGGCAAAAAAATGCTGGACAGAAATGGAATGCAGCTGAGTAGAGAACTAAATACATGCTAGCATTGGTGGACACAAGCTTTACAGAAATTATACCTTCTCAAAGCAGACATAGGCCGGTTTTGCTGCAACTTTCATCATAAACTAAATAACTACACTTGTAATTATTCTTCCAGCAGTCAAAATTTCAAGATGCCATCATTTTATTTGTGTCTCTCAGGGACTTCAAGAAATAAATATATGGTCTGTTCAATGCAGAGAATTAATGAGCAAAATGTAAGAAAATATCAGTTTGAAGCCATAAGGCTTTGACATACCAAGAAGGTACCATGGGATAATGAATTGCTGTGTGTCAGCTCTTGGGAGGTAACCTTATACATATCCCTCCTCTCCTGCTATAATCTTAGGTGGTTTTTCTCTCAATTAAAGGACAGGCTGCTTCACTTTTACTTGAAGTAAGAGAATGCACACAGAGAATTCAACATGGCAATTTCCTACGTCCCAATAATTTGTTCATGTTCCCTGTATATCTGTACCAGAGTTCAAATGCAAAGGTAGGTGCTACTAGGATTACCTAATTAATATCCTGCAGAGCATTCAACAGCAAGTTTCATTCATTTTCAAAGACAGAATTTCCAGAGTCATCTCAACCATTTTTTGTAATCTAGTTTACATATCTAGAAAGACATGACACCATCAAGCACACCACTTAAAGACAATTAATTTGAAACCTCTCCTAACATGTCATTGACTGTACATTAAAAACTTGAGTATTTTTGCTGAACTGGATCTCCAAACTGCAAGGGATGAAGAATAATAACATTTTCTCAACTGATTTCAAAGGTTAGTTCACTTGCTTTCTACTTTGAGTGCATCTGGTATTGTTTTCCAGGTGCAATCCACCTTACTTTCCTGTTCCTAAATGAATACTGGGACTGACATAACCAGACAGATCAAGAATCCATCCAGCCCCATGACAGAAGTTCTACATGGTTGCTTAGGGGATTACCATCAGAAACCGGTCAAGGGTAGGGCAATATTTCATAGGAATGTTGTCCATATTTCCAGGTACATCCTGCATCAGAGCCTTCTGTGGGCTGCTTCAGCTGAGACCTAAATGGACCCATCCTTTCCAGGTGTGTCCAGTCCCTTTAACTTCCTCATCCTTCCTGGCAAATGCTCAGTTACTGCTGTGGCTGATAAAGAAAGCTCCACAGCTGTGGAGCTGGGGTGCTCACCACACAGTCCAGTAAATCAGCAGGACAGCACTGACACAAACAGGGATAGAAAGAGAGGGTGCTCCACCACCATCCTGCTCCAGTGCTTAGTTAGGACTGGGCTAACAGTCACTCCAAGGAAAATCTGACAACAGCAAACAATTGGTCACATAATAGTTTTTAAAAATGCAAAATTTTGACACTTTGGTTGCTGAGAAGAGATACTTTCTCTAACTTAGAGACAAGCAAAATCAAAAGGGCAGCAGAAACTGGCTTTTCAGCAGCCTAACTGGAAGGAGCAAGTAAGGGCCCCTTTGGGCAGTGGTAACTAAGTAACTAACTAAAGAGGCTGCAATTCAAGAAGATGAGAGAGATGGAGGAGGTCCCTGGAGTGCTGTGAGACTGATTACCAATGCATACATATGAGGCAAGTAGAAACCCAGAAGAAAGCAAGTGATGTCAAGGGCATACCTCTGTGAGCAAGACATGCAGAGCTGTCTGGGGAAAAATTTCTCGAAAGCCAGGCAGATTTTGAGTTTTGAACGAAGAAGCTGTCTCACAGTGCTTATTTTGACTCTTTCCTAGAAAACATACATTGCTGTAAATTACCAGGGTTGTCACCATTGGGCTATTCTCCATTTCTCTTGCTAATGAGCACGGGCTCTTAATATTGGCTAACCACTGCTACCAAAGGCAGTGAAATTCTTCTTTACATCCAAAACTGAGAAACTTACCTTCCAAGCATTTATAGAACAACCATCTCAGTAATATTTGCATGTTTTACAGCACAATATAACAGATTTTTTGTCATGAGGTTCCAAAGTGTGATGTAACACATAAGATTTATTTATATGGAGATGTTAAACCCTGAAGGTTCACTGAGTTTTATTAAAGAGAACAATGATTCAGTTTTCCCAGTGCACTGTTTAAAAATCAATGACACAACTACATGCATAAAGTGATAAAAGATCATGGTAATATGACTATATATTAACAGTTCTACTGATACAATAGTTTCCTTTTGTAGTAATTTAATTCTATGGCTTTTAAGAAAGTGTCATACTAACTACTGACAGGAAAAATTGGCCCCAGTCTTGATACCTTTGGGTATCTTACCCAAATGGCTTGCTCTAAAAAATGAATGATAATCTGATTAGCTTTTCCCCAAACACAATTTTCTTTGGAAAGGAACAACCGTGCTGGTTCTGAGACAGATATGGAAAAAGTATTTACCCTTTTTCCCTAGAAAATAAAGATTGTTGTAAGCCCACATTGCCTACCCCTTTTCAGGAATGAAACTAAATTTATTGTTTTAAGATGAAAACCAGCCAGTTTCAAGGAGGTAGTGTTATATTTGTATTTATACCAATTAAAATTGATGTGGAAATGCCAAAAAGCTTTTTTTCAAGTGCCTTTTGTGTTACATTAAGTGCAGAGTTCTACCACATGAACAGAACAGTATCATTTGAAATGAAGTTGTCTCTTTTTTCACACTCCATTACTTCAGCTAAAATGCAGGTCCAAAATAACACCCCTCCAACAGTCAGAATCCTGGCTCTAAATTCTCATATTAAATTTAATTATGGTCATTTCCCAGGTATTTGTTATTCTGCCAGCATTGTCCCTTAGCTGGACAGCCATTTTCTTCCCTCATATTTTTCTCCCCCTTACAGATGTCTGGAGGTGAAACATCAGTACTGAGGTAGACTCCATTAGTGCCTGTGCTTCCCATCGGTTTTAGTTACTATTTTTCTTTAATGATCATGACACCAGCAGCATGAAATACGTTGATGTCACATATTTGGGAGCATCAAGAGTGCAAACCAGGACTAGAATGTCATTGAATCATAGAATAGATTGGGTTGGAAAGGACCTTCTAGATCATCTAATTCCAACTCAGCTGCAGTGGAAAAATACCTATCAGTGAAATGCAACTATTGTATTTGCGGAGTGCCTCATGGCAGGAAGGAATGATGAATTTGACTCCATGTTCTCAGAAGGCTAATTTATTATTTTATGATACTATATTATATTAAAGAATACTAAACTAAGCTATACTAAAGAATACAGAAAGGATACTTACAGAAGGTTAAAAAGATAATGATGAAAACTCGTGACTCCTTCCAGAGCCTCGACACAGCTTGGCACTGATTGGCCAATAAGTCAAAACAATTCACATGAAACCAATGGAACAACCACCTGTTGGTAAACAATCTCCCATCACATTCCAAAGGAGCAAAACGCAGAAGAAGCAAATCAGATAATTACTGTTTTCCTTTTTCTCTGAGGCTTCTCAGCTTCCCAGGAGCAAAATCCTGGGCGAAGGGATTTTTCCAGAAAGTATGACTGTGACATGCGGCAGGCTAAAAGGCCAGATGCTCTGCTTAAAGTCCAACGGCAGCATTTTTTGCTCTGAGAACTTTTGCTCTTTGTGCTTACTCTGAAAACAAGATTTTGCACATATTTACCATACATGAACCAATAGGCAGAGGGAGCCCACAACACATTGGGAAGGCACTGCAGAGATACTGAGTGCTGCTGTATTCCATAGCAGAACTCAAATGCTTCAAATCTGACAGGAGTGCAGAGAACCACTGGGATATAACAAAACACCCCTATCTTGTGAGGCATTTATTTGTTAACCTCAGTCTCTGTTTTATTTTGTAATTCCCCATACAATTACAGTAATACATCAAGGTATTAAATACTTTAAATCTGCTGAAAAAAAAAAATGGAAGGAGATTAGATGAGATGTTGTGATTTAAATTTAGCTCTTCTCACCACTACAGTGCTTTTATTTTACTCATTCTTCTTCTTCCTCTGTACCTTTGCCAAGTGTAGTAATTAACATGAATCTCCATGTCAGTCTTCCCCTGCTGTGCAAGCAATTTCTAAACATCAGGTTGAACTGCATAAGCAAAGCAACCTTGTGCTGCAGCCAGGCTGCTTCCAAAATGTGAAGTAATTTATGTACAGCTGCACTACATTTTAAACAATGCTGTAAATATGAGAACAGCTTAAAGCTTATATTTTAAAGCTCCTGTTAGCTGGGCAGAAGAACAGCACTCCAACACTTAAGTGGAGTCCATTTTCAGATTCCTCATAAAAAATTCTCAGTGACTCAGAACCCTTGTAACCAAAACCTTCCTCCAAAACCAGCCCTTAGAATCTGTTTTATTTTTGTTATTTGGGGTGGGGACATTCCACACCATACCATACCATACCATACCATACCATACCATACCATACCATACCATACCATACCATACCATACCATACCATACCATGTCATGCTCAGCATGGAAAGTGGGGATAAGAAGAAAGGAGAGAGACTTTCAAAGTGATGCTTTCACCATTACTCATGATTCCTTGTCCTGTGTTCCTGGGAGTGGCTGAACACCTGCCTGCCCATGGGAAGTGGTGAATGAATCCTTTGCATTGCTTTGTTTTGCTTGCATACATGGCTTTCACGTTATCTATTAACCCTTTATCTCAACCCACAAGTTTTCCTCACTTATACCCTTCTAATTCTCTTCCCACTCTCTTCCACTGGGGAGTAGAGTGAGTGGCTGCGTGGAGTTTCATTGCCAGCTGGGATTAAATTGTGACACCTGTACT
This sequence comes from Calcarius lapponicus, assembly GCA_039654755.1. Classification (NCBI taxonomy): domain Eukaryota; kingdom Metazoa; phylum Chordata; class Aves; order Passeriformes; family Fringillidae; genus Calcarius; species Calcarius lapponicus. Next base: position 95,600,756 of record CM077464.1, on the reverse strand, counting down.
GGGAAAAGTGTAATCAGCAAGTCAAATGAAGTGGGTTTTTCTCCTTTATGTTGTAATAAGGAGGCCACAGCTGATGCTCAGTTTAGGGCTTTTCAATAAAACAAGGATATGGACGTAACAGAATGAACCCACTGGAGGGCCACCAAGATGACTGGGAGGCTGGAACACATCCCACCAAGGAGGTGGTGGTGCCCTGTTTGTTCAGCCTGCACTAAGGAAGTGTAATGGAGGCTATTCTGCTATTATAAGATCACAGAGGAAGTTTCTTCTTGATATGATATCAAAAAAAGAACAAGGCAATGGTGCTGAATGGCAACAAGAGAAATTTCTATTGAAACTTATAAAAAATGTTTTCACTGGGAGAGTTGTCAAACACTGAACCAAGTTGCCCATTCAAGCTGTGGAACCTCTGTCTTGGAAGCTATTCCAAACTTGACTGGACAAACTATAGGCATAACTCCTCACATAGAGGAGAAATTTGCTTGGTTTGGTGAAGAAGAAAATAGAGTGTGAGCAAACAGTGGCCTGCAACTACCTCAAGGGGCAATGCTGCAGTGACAAATTTTTCATGTAGTTGCAAACAGTTTTGCAAGATGCAATAGCAGCAATGTGCAGTGAGAGAAGTTCCAACAGGAGATTACAAAAAATGTCTCTGCTAAGTGTGGTACAGCACCAGGACAGAGACACTGACTTCATCTTTGGAAGTTTTCAAGACAGAGGTAGACAAAGCCATTGCTGACCTGTTCATCTGTTGGAAAATCCTCAACTAACTATGCAGGTGGACTGGATGATTTTCAGAACTCCCTCCAACCAATAAGTTTATATTTCTGTAATTCAGTCTCCTATATTACATTGTTACCTCTCCTGCTCTGTTCCCTGGCTATCTCCATTTTCCCACTTTCCTAGAGTAACTCCTGTTCTTTCCAGAAAATAAGTCTTCTGTTTCCTTGCCCACACTTTTCAGTGATTTATTCCAGTTTTTTGACTCATCTCCTCCTCCAATAGTGATCTCTTCCTTCATTTTGACCAATGACATATGGGGTTTTGGGTTATAGAACCCATTCATGCGTCTCTCCTCTATGTCATCTCATTTAATAGGTGCCTGTAAATTTCAAATGCCGGCACAAATGCCTCCTCTCTCTCTTCCTCTGCTCTCTATTTTCATATCACTCTTTCACCAGTCCTCCAGCTGCAGTGCTAATCCTCAGATCTTTTCTTCTCTCTGGCAACACTTCATCAGTAGGTAATTTCCATCAGGTACCTTTTCAAGATTAGAAAGTATCCTACAGCTTCTGCATCAAGTCCTTTTTATGCCTGTTCCATTTTTAGTCAGATTTTATGCATTAAAGAAACTCTATTTCTCTGTCCCCTTGCCTGGTTTTAATAGACTGTGGAGGTTTTTCTGGATGTGTCATATTGAGTAAACAACAATCTGTGCAGGCATGAAAATACAAAGTAATATGAGAGCTATCAAGTTTGTGAAAGACAATTTTGCCTGACCTTTTTAGAGACGTGGCATATAAATTAGTTCTGTGAGTAAGAGATCAATTCAGACCAAATTTCCCTAAATTTAAAGAGAAAATTGTATTTTCATCATCACCCTATAAAAAGACTTTTTAAAATGCTCTTTATGTCTTTGCTTTTATAGTCCCTGGACTTTCCTCAACATTGGCTACTTCCACTGTTAAATCTCTGCAGTTAACTGTCCATCAGCTGTGATTAAAAGCAGAAAGGTGCAGCTGGCTCAGATGCACGCTGTCTGTGCTCAGCTCCCCTGGAGAAGACTGTAAATACAAACTGCAGCAAACCACAGATCCCACACACTCTAACCCAGCCAACGAGCACCAGCCACAGCAACCTTCTCCTGCATTTGAAATTAAGTGGGAATCTGAGAAAACACTCCACAACTTTTTGGAATTAGTTGAAGTTCCCTAGGTTGAGGAGATGTAGCAGGACCAAGCAGCTACAATGGATATAGCTGGTATGAGATGTGGCAACACACAAGTGACATGAATTTCTAATGCTGCAAATTTATCTCTGTGTCATGATTTCCATACATTTGGTGATGTTCTTTAGCATACCAGTTCCTAGAGCCAGAAGACTACAAAAAAACACCAAACTTCAAAGGTTTTACACATTGAGGACATCGACTGCAGTCTTCTGCTCATGGTGTACATTAAACAAATCTATTTACCTTGAGTCCAGTCCTAAAGATCTTTTTATTGAACTGCTTTGCCCATGAAAACTGGCAATCACAGTATTTTATTTATGCATGTTTACTGCAATAAAATAACTCAAGAAAAGTTCATGCAGCACATAGTGTCAATCTACACGTATGGACATTTATTTTAGAATAGGTGCTTCAATGACAATTCAGATCTAGATAAAACATCTAAAACTTGACTCTTCTAACCATCATTTCTGGTTTTGTTTGGTGCATATTTTTATGTCCTTTTTCACTACCTTTATATCAAAAATCTTCACAATATTTTGGAATAGGACTAGAATATCCTGTCACAGCACAGAGACTATGCTGTTTGTAGCAGAAGGAAGGATTTAAATGAATTCGTGATGCTGAAGCAAAGCAAAAAGAAAGAGTTTTAAGATCACATTTTTTCATTTGATGGTAAGATATAGCACAGCCGAAGAATAATTATTTTACTGCTTGCTTATTTTTTCTTCTATAATGAAAACGCTTGTATTCATTCAAATTTTCTACATCCTTTCTCTTAGCATATGCAACACTAGATTAACAATGACACCTTCTAATACTGCAGATCGGCTCTTTCAGGATACCAGAAAGCCTTTTAAGAGTACGCTGTAGTATAAGCTGCCATCTTCTTTGTGTTCTGATTTCTTTAAGTTGCCTCACCACAGTTTTATGTGCAGATTTTCTGAAAATCTCTGTCTTTGAAATAGGCAAACATAACTTCATCACAAAAAAGTGAGATAACATACTGACCATGGGATTCTCCATGATCCTCCGAGGGCCTTGCTCCTTTACCATCATGATTTGAAAAATCTCCCATAAAGTACAAATGCATGAAGGGCATTAGGGCTGTGACAGAAGCTTTTGTCTGACCTTTTGTGGAATCAGGGGATTTAAATTAGTTCTGTAAATAATAAACAACCAAGATAAAGATACTCCAATGAATAAATAACTTGTAGAAAAAGAGAACCATTTTGTTCAGATTAAATTATTTATGTGTTCTTTTTGTTGAGTTGATTTTCTTTTCCAAGAGAAAAGAATATATGATGGGGTGAAAACCTCAAATTTCTTTTCTCTCATACAAGATTTGCAATCAAAGGACTGAAAGAATTGATCAAATTAGTTAAATTCAATGTAAAGGCTAAAAAGTTTTTTCATGCATTGCGTGCTTACAAGTATGTTTTTAAATTCAGGGTGGTTTATTTATTCTTTCTTAGCTAATGCACAAAAACTTTAGTGGGCAGTAGGTGGTGCCTCAAGAGGCTACCTAGAACAGAGGCTAGACAGAGTTAAAGGAGTAAAGTAGGGATTTATTAAAAAGGCCTTTAAAGGATACACCTTGGGCAGTACAAGAGCCCGGCCGTGGCTGCACCCAAGATGGACAATGGATCACACACTTTCACACTTTAACAAATTTTGGTCCATTTACATATTGGGGTTAATTATCCAATTACAGCTTCATAACCTGAAGTCTCATGCACAGTTTGCTCTCCTCAATTTGCTACTGTTTATACTTTTTGGGCCTGAAGCTGCAATGTCGTACTTGACTGTCAGGCTGGAAAAGGATTGTTTTGTCTAACTAAACTGGGAGGAGAACTTGCTAATACTTTATATGAAGTTCAGAGATATACTAATGCAGTACAGAATCTGGATAACATGAAAGCTAAAACTTGAGGCATCATAGACTTAAAAATGTTATAATGAACAGATTAAAATAATTCAAATAGACAATCTGCTCACACCTAACCATTGCTTTACTTTTTTTGTATCAAGTTAATATGGAACACAATTATAATTTTACTCAATTCCTACATAATAAGCACAGTTAATTGCACAAGAAAATGAAGCAGTGTTTTGCGAAACCTGAGAGCCTTTTAAAGGTATCTGTTTTCTGGAATAATAACTTTAAAATTATAATATCTTCTAAATCAGTAACTGTTATCAAAGAAAACAGGAGGTGGTGGAGAGAGAAGACTCTGCAAGGAAGACTGCTTTTATATATCCAGAATCATATAAAGCATTTCAAATTTAGTTGCTTACTCCTAAATTTGCCCTAAAGGACACAAAATTAATTCTAAAACCTGTGGATATCTTCAAGCTATTTCATATTACTATGAGACACTAAAAGTTTTGCTACACTATCTAAATAAATACTACAAGACCAAAAGTCCAGAACCAAACTATAAATTTGTATTTCTCAGAAGTAAAAAGGTGCACAACAAAGGAGGCATTTGAGCCAAGATTTAATTTTTAATATTTCCCTACCAATAATCACCAGTCTTTATCATCTCTGAGCAGTTGGAAAGAATTTGTGGAATACGCCAGTGAACCTAAGGCTATGTCTATGCCAGTGAATTACACAGTACCTGTGACTCTTCCCAGACACTGGAATATGACTGGTCTGAAATTATTAGAGCAGTCCCTGACATGCTTTTGGCCTGTACCAACTAGCTGTCTCCCAAGCAATTCCCAGGCATGGAATTACAACATCCCACAGACCATTAGCACCAAAGGATTTGCATCCAGTCAGCCTGTTCTGGAGGCTGGCTGTGTTTGTTTACTGGGGTACTTGTGTGTCAGTCCATGCCAGCTGGCTTCTGGGACTGGGAATATTCTTGGGAATGCTGTAATTTGCTGGTATAGAAACATTTCTCACCCTTTCTCTGTAGTGCTCAGGGCAAGTAGAACGCTTAAGGAAGGTAAAGACCAAGTCAACGAAGTTTCATTCAGTTAAAATAACTTTTGATAACCAAATCCATATGGATGAGGTTTTTTCTTTTTTTTTTTTTTTTTAACAAGCCACCTTCCCCTTTTATTTTAATCACACTGCAACAGATGCAACAGAAAATTGAACTAAAATCAGAAACCATTTGAGGGGCAGCTTGTTTTTTTCTGTAAATTGATTAATCCCATGCAGTATGTCAGGCTGGAATTACATTTAAAGGAAGCATATGCAACGTAGGTAGAATATCCAATGTTACCAGTAACCAGAGATGAGTGCCCACCACCTCAAGTCCTGGAAGCCAAGAGAGCAGAGCATTATTTTTTGCTTCTGCAGAGTGCCTCTCTTGGTTTGGACAAATTGTTGACAGCCCAGTCCATAATGTCTAACCTGTTAGGCTCTAGGATTATACGTCCTCTTTGCCTCCAGTACAAGCTGTTCAAGACGACCACCAGCTACCCAGATAGTAAAGGCAGACCCAAAGAGATGATGATTTTAAATACTTCCACCTTCAGAGAGACAAATTAGAATGCTCTAGCCATTGGGATAGAAGATATAGTACATCCAAAGCTTACTTGGCTCCTTTCCTGCTTGTAAGTACTTCCAGTGGAAATCTAGATTCTTATCTTGTAGTCTGAGTACAGTCATCCCAGTCTCAAACAGAATGAGTTTTCAGACAAACCTTTTACTGGTACCTTTGAGATAATTCTAAAGACTCTTCAGAAAATGACGTTTCTGGCTTATCCAAATTTTGTTTAGGGCCCAAAACCTGGGCTTTGGATTCCATTCTTGAGTCCAAATCTCATAAAATTTAGTTGTGCTGTGCTGAAGTTACGGACACCTAATTACTGTAATAGCTCAAGCTTTTAAATTGCTGCTGTATTTACACTGCCTTTTCACTTGGGACCAGAGGCAAAATTGCCTGGGGACTGCCTGCAGGTTTACTCTCGCTTTGCTTCTCATCTGGAAAAGCAAAATGCCTCTCCAAAAGAGAAATCTAAAGCAAAGAGCAGGACTGGCTCATCCATGAGCTCCTCCAGGCTGTGCAGACACAGCTTCAGCTGATTTGGTTCTTTGAATTCAGACACAGATTTTGGAGTCAGTAGAAACAGTGTGGACTTAACTCCCCATGTGTAATATGAAGAGTAGCAGAGCTTTTCTACCTCCCAGTGATCAGGGAGATAACACATTTCCATACTGTCACTCAGGCAGTACACCATGGTAGCCAGTCAAAACACGCAGACAAAAAAGATGTAAAGTTTTTGGGGTGGTAGAGGAGGCTGAATGATGGAGGTAGTTACGGATCACTGATTCTCAAGGCAGACTCACACTGTTCTATATCCTAGTGAAAGCTTCTCTACGTGCACTGACTGAGTACAGCTGGAGGACAAGGTGCTTGCAGCTCTAGGACACAGGAGCAGTGTGGTAGGTGCCAGCCAAAGCAGGCAGCCAGGGGAATTCTCAGCTGGGAGAACCCGGCTGCCTTCCAGCCTTGCTCATCTGCATATATTATATATGTGTAAGTTTATATACATATATACATATATATACATAGATATATATATGTAAATATATATATGTGTGTGTGTGTATGAATGTATATATAAAAAATACACACACACATATATATGTATATCAGAACTTATGAAAGAATCATTATCTTAAAAATGTCTTTTAAATTGGCTGAGTTTTTTGTCTCCTATCTAGTCATAGAATAAATTTACAGATGCCTCATCTCTGATTATCCTCAGCTTTCACATAGACCATGCTGTTAAACAATTTGGTTAAACTTCTACCAAAAAAAATGGTAGAAGTTTCTATGCCTCTCTTCTCAGAAAAAAAAAAAAAAAAATTAGGACTAAATATCCCAACAGTGCAGTAACTGGAATATCTGTACTGGAGAAGAAATATAGGTAGGCACTCCAAAGATCTTCAAAAATGCAAAATATCTTTTAGCACAGGAATGAGTGAGCAAAGCTATTGGCTAAAGGCAGAAGGGAAAAAGGAATACCTAAATTGATTTCATTATAAAAATGTTCATTTCTTCCACCTTAACACCCCCACTTTACTAGTTTCCAGGTAATTCTAATTTAATTCCTTTCATTAATGTCTTAACAGCTTGTTCAGCCAGCTCTGCAGACAATTGATTTTTATTACTACATGCCTCAGTGACTTTCTAATCTAGATTTTTTTTTCCTACTGACTATACCATTCTTGAAATCTCTTCAAAATGGTATTTTGTTTGTCTTTTCATAGTCTAGTCTGTCTTTTCAATCAACCTTATCACTTATTTATCACATTCCTCTACAAAACTAATTCAATAGATATTATATAACAGCAAATATTTACTATTATGATTGCTGCTTTCAGAGGTGGGATTTCACGGTTTTTATTATGGTGCTGCTGCTAGTGAAAATTGCTGAAAAGAGAGAAAAATAGCCTGATTACGATATGGTAACTATTTGACATGTGAAAGAACAATATTTGGAAAGCACTTTTGAATAATAAAAGAGTTTTTAAAATCCACAACCAAGAGTATTATGTGATGGTGCTGAAACTTCTTAATCAGATTGGTTTCACCCTTAATTAGAAAGGCAGAGTTCACACTGACACCTGCTGTTAAGCTTTCCTAACTTTTTCCATCATAAGACCCTTTTCAGCTTGATTGTGTGGGCTGATATTTTCTGGAGTAAGTGTCATCTTCAGAATTAAATCAAAGGATAAAAAGGGAGAGTCAGTGTTTCAGATGAACTTGTGATTTTTAGAATTTTGTGGGGGATAACAGCTTGCTTACTTCACATGGACTCTCAGTTATTTCATTTTTAAAAATCAGTTATCTACATCCTTTGAAAAAAGAACTTGAAAATCAGCACTTTCACTCACTGAAGTTCCCTAGAGAGGCATTCATATTTTGCCAAGCTACAAGCCCCAGAAAAATCAGACAATACACACTGACTTAAGTGGAAAAGTATTACAATTCTGTATCCAATGTCTTTGAAGATTCTACTTTCTTTTACCTCTGACAAATCACCAGGAGTAAAAAGAGACAGCCTGGGAACTCAAACACTGACAAAGTATGTAGGATGATGAGGACGGAGGTGTTGCAATGGGATGTATAAAACAGAAGAAGAACAGACAAGTTTGGTAGGACATGCAATGCCAGTGAAAAGAACAAATATTAGCAAGAAAAAAGAGAAGGGAACAAGAGGAAAAATTATAGGAGGCAACAGGCATTTTAACGATGAAGCATTAAATCACAACTTTAGTATCTTGACACTTCTCTGATCTTAAAATCTGCCATAATTTTCCACTTCCTGTTACTTATGTGTCCACAAAAAAGACAACACATTTTTGTTGCTTCTTTGGTACTAAAATAATGATGAAGTTCAGTGCCAATGACCTAGGTAGCCCAGGAGATAACTCATATGGAAAATGAGCCTGTAGTTGTTCTAACCTTCCGCACAGAAAGTCAGCATCAGGCTTCTGTGAAGGTGACTGCATACCTGGAAGCTGACTCCAGACATATGCTATTACAAAATCATTTGTTCTTCTCATAGAAATTATTTTACTCCATTCATGTTATATAGGAAATATTCTCCATAAAATAAATGTTGTTTGAAATTACTGGCACCCATAAGATTGCAATTGCTGACTGATCATCTGCTAAGACCTACATACAAAATTTTTGTTTGTTTTTTATTTGGGATGATTTTACACCTTCTTCTCTTCATCACCTCTGAAGAGAATTTGGAATCAAAAAACTTGGGGGTTTGATGCTGAATTTTCCCTAAGTTTTCTAAATTCAGCAAACCCATCGGCCTTTGCTGTTACAATGTCTATAAAAAATTATCTATAAAAAATTATAAAATAAATATGAGTGACCTACGAGCAACATACAGAGCTTTCCACACGTACATTGGCAACTACATTTTGGCCCAGGTCAGCAGATGCTGAATGTAGCAAAGACTATATTTTACAAGGGCAATCCTCTATGTACTTCTTTCTTGTCACACAGCTCAGCATTTACACCTTCCCTCTCCTGTACTGATGACTCACATGACCCCAGCACATCATGGTCATCTGCCACCTAACACTTCATTAACTAGAACACCTGCAGTGATTTTAACCACAGCTCACCATAATGCAGCCACTACTGGTCTACATTAGAGCAGCATTCATGAACTGGTTGGAAATTACCTGGTTGTCTCAGCCCTATGGGGTTTTAAGATAGAAAATAGATAAATCAGTTCCTTTTTATTATTTAAATAATGAACAATATTAAAATAAAGTTTTGTTATGATGCTGACTGACCGATGTATTTTTGAGCTGGTATATTCTTCAAATACTGATGAAGATTATAGAGAAAAATTAGTTCAAATAGCTGTCCTCTTGATTTAAATTGGAAACTTTGGGGTTTGCTTAGTTTAAAGTCTCAGAAGGTCATCTGAAAGCCTCATGTGGAGCTGGACTCTGAAATACATTAAAAGATACATGCTTATCATTTGCATTTCAGCATAACAGTTGAGTTAAAACATACAATACCTGAAAAATTGCAAATATAAATGAGTCTCAAACTAACTGTATTTGATTAATAAAGGAATTCTTCAGTATTTAGTGTTGATTTGTGGTCATACACCTTGCTAAGCCTCTGTGCACAGAGTGGTTGAGCGGCATTCACCATGTCTTTGGATGCCCTCAATGTGCTATCAAGAAGTATTTTGCTTACTACTTTAGTATCTCTCTTTCCCTAGTTTTACGGTTTTTGCCCCCTGACTTTTCCTTCAACTCCCTTTTTTTTTTTTTAATTGTGATGATAATCATTTGTTGCCCCTAATAATTTAGTTTCTTCCTGGTTCCTTTTTCCACAGTTTTCAACTCGTCACTGAGAATATCTCCTTTCAACAGTTGTAGCTAAAGTAATTTCTAATATGGAAGTTAATCTATATTGGTCTATATCTATGCCTCTGACCATCCTTGTTGAATTTGACTAAATGTTCTTTGGTCCCTTGTACTTTTTTGAGGTGGTAGGGAGGTGGAAGGGAGGGACAAGACCAGAACTGCACAACATATTGCCACAGACAGGGCAAACCCACAGATTTACATGGTGGCAGACCACCAGTCTCTCTTCTGTTCTTCATTCTTCTCCTAATGGCTCCTGATATTTGATTTATTCTTTTGAACACTACTGAACACTGATGTTTCTGTGTGACTATCGATCATAACTCCCAACTCTTGTTCTAGGCAGCTCATGGAAGTGAAATCAGTATTTCTTCTCTTTATGTACATCACTGAACATTTATCTACACTGAATTTGAGTTGTCATTTTATTGCTCAGTCACCAAGTTTTACTACCCTGAATAAATTAGTATCATCAAACTTGATTACCTCAGTGCTAACATGCTTTTCAAAGTAATATATAACCATCTCGAACAGCAAAGGCTCTAGCATAGATCGTACAGAACCTCATCTGTCACTACCTTCTACTGTGAAAATTGACCATTTACTCCTGTCTTCTAAGCATTTAACCATGCAAGGGTCTTCCCTTTCACGACGTGGTGTGAAGTTTCCCTAAACGCCTCTAGTAAGACATTTCTCATTTCTTTTGGAAAAACCAAGTAAGCAACATTAACCACATCACAGTTATCCATGTAACGTGTTGATAAGACTTCAGAAAGGTCAAAACCCTCATCATTTTATCAAGATATTAAGTAATTCTGGTCTTGATAGCTATTCTGCATGGTACAGATATCATGCTTTAAAAAATGCTTAAGAATTTTGTACTTCCCCAGGTCTCTTCTTAAGAAGTGTTTCAAAAGTTTTCTTCAGATTTTCAGTTGTCCTTGGGTCCCAAGGCAGCTTTGAGAAAGTTATCACTGTCATGTTTTAGGAGTCATTAAATTCTTTCAGGCTTGAATTCCTCCTGAACTCTGTCATGAACACCACCTTGTCCTGGCAACATGCTGTTCTTTGCATGCTCTTTTTTTTCCATGTGTGCTCTTCTCTAGCCACTTCCATGTGGGTCCTCTGAGGAGTCTCTCATAAGGACAACTTTAGATCAGGATCTGTCCTGTTTCTTGTGCAGTGACTGCTGATGAAAATAATTAATGTAACTCCTCTGCGATGGCCTGACCCTCCTGAGTGCTCTCTTCATCCCACAATTACTACCCTTGCCCTTCAAATTTTGGCTTAATTCCTGCTTGTGATATATTGGAAGAAAGATTTGTTGCTATTTGTGAATTCCTTTGCTAGATGTTCCTCAAAATTCTTCTTGTCTTCTTGTGCTTTTACATGCTACCTGCCAGAATATATAATTCTTTCTATTATTTTAATATGGACATAGGTTTTTTGCAGAGCATCTCCTTGCTTTTGTTATGCTTGTCACTTCCTCCCTAGTATTCAGGTTTTCTTCTGCCATTTTCCACACTTATCTTTTTAAAGAGGGTGTGTTGGTCCAGGGCTTCCAGTGTGGTAGCGACCAAAAACCTTTCTAACTTAACGAAGTGCTTCTTTCCCGCAGTTTCCCTTTTGAGGAGCCCAGCTGTGGTTACTCCTAGAACACCGAAGCCAAGCATGCTGCAGCAGGCACTGCAGAGCAATCCCTGAGCTGTGGGGCTCTGGGGCAGCCCCTGGAAGCTGCTCTGACCCAGCTCATGGGCTGCAGACCCTCCTGGGCTCTGCCCAACCACCTGCCCCAGACCCATCTACCGAGCGATCTCCATGGCACAGTCTCATGGTGTTCCACCTGTCGCTTCAGGCAAATAAGGCAGCCCATGACTGTCCTCCTGCCTGATTTGGCAGCTTCTTTGGTGGTCTTAGGATACTGAAACCAATGTTACAATCTTTGCTGGGCAGTTACCAACCAAATGATGCATTTGATTTAGGCTTTGAATTTCAGTCCACGTGGATTCATAAGGTTGTTTGATGAAGCGGGGAGTTTCTTCATTATATTCTAACTTTTAAGAAGTAAGTAACACCACATCACCACCATGAAGGCCTACTTAATTTTCACCTTCATCAATAATTTTTTTGTTTTGATGTTATAATCTGTGAATTAACTTTCTTCTGTCAAGCTTCTGGTAAGTGTACTATGCCACTTCTTCCACTTAGGGCTGGACTTACTTCCCTCATCATTTATCTTAGTTTTTAAGCAGTTGTTTCTGCCACATTTTCTTCTTTAACTTCCAGCCAATTTGATTTTTCTCTGCTTTGACTGATGTATCTGAAATCCCATAGCATTACCAGTACCACAATTTCCACTTCAAACCACATGTTCTTCTGAACATACTGGCTTTCTCAACACTTATTTGTTTATAAGCCCATGATACTCCAGATTTTAAGTGCCAGAAGCCTAGTTCTCTAATGACCCCTCTCTTATGTATTCCTTGTACGAAGCAATGTTTCTAAATCCTAGTAAATCTGGCAACCAGATTTTTGCAGCTTTGATATCTGGCTGAGGGGATGGCATTTGTGTTTGGCACCTGTATATTGTGCTTGCCAAAAACATAAAATACAAATCCTCTAAAATGGGGTCAGTTCCATAATCTCTTTCAAGTATGGTGTACCCTCATGGACCATCATGCCAGCACAGCCCAGGGTGACAAGCTGTGGAGAGAAGAAAAGTCACTGTGAGAATGGTAGGGAGGGAATTTCTAAGTGAGAACAGCCACCAACTATTTCACAATGTGCAGCTACATCCCCAGAAGGGCTCTGTCTAAGCAACACTTCTGCACATGAATTAACACTGTAAAAACATAAAACAATTAATTATATTGTATTGTTTGCTATTGCACAAGTTTTCAAAATTACAAGACTATGAACATGCACATTCAGATAATTGTATTGATCTAGAAAAGTTCAGGCTTAGGTTTAAGACAGAAACATTTCTATCAGATTTTTCTAAAAAATGTTTATAAGAAAATTTTATTATTCAAATAATATTTCTGTTGTTCAAAGAAGTATAATTGCATACTTTCTTACTCTCACCTTCTCTGCAAGCACCTACTTACTTAATTTTGTGTTTTCTCACTGTGAGCTCATTTATATTATCTCGGAGTGTGATACAGAGTGAGAGGCTCCCATCAACAAGTAGGAAAAATACAGGCTTGTGAAATGATAAAAATTCCTTAGTTATCTGTCTAAGGAATGGATTAGCACTTGTTGCAGTAGGTAAGATCTTTGCCCTTCAAGAATGAAGCTGGGAAACTTAATTTTTTCTTCCTCAGGATCAAAGTATTTAGCCTACATTCCTACTTTAGGGTAAGTCCTATGCATAGTCTAACTCTGGAGTCTGTAAGTTTATTTCCACTAGAAATTTTGGGAGAAAAACATCTCCTATGTACTTGAGTTGTTCAAGCTTCTGCAGTCTATGCAGCATCCAGAAACCGAGGCTCTGTAGCATACCCAAAGATGGAAAAATACAACAGATATAAGGAAATACAAGTAGTGTCCAAGTACAAAGATTTTTTTTTCCTATTAAAAATCCTTCACATGAAAAGACCAATGGTTCAAACATAGTCTTCATAGTGAAAAGAATATGTAATTTGTAATTTCTATGAATGGCAAGCCTTACTCCTGAAACTGCTCTGCAGGAGAGGTTTATTGTATATGCTGGGATCCCCAACAAAGGAAGGAATGATGAATCTGACTCCATGTTCTCAGAAGGCTAATTTGTAATTTTATGATACTATATTACATTAAAGAATACTATACTATACTATACTATACTATACTATACTATACTATACTATACTATACTATACTATACTGTACTATGCTATGCTATGCTATGCCATACTAAAGAATACAGAAAGGATACTTACAGAAGGTTAAAAAGATAATAATGAAAATTCATGACTATTTCCAGAGTCTCAACACATCTTGGCACTGATTGGCCAATGAGTGAAAACAACTCACCAGAATCCAATTAAACAATCACCTTTGGGTAAACAATCTCCAAACAAATTCCAAAGGAGCAAAACACAGGAGAAGCAAATGAGATAATAATTGTTCCCCTTTCTCTGAGGCTTCTCAGCTTCCCAGGAGAAAAATCCTGGGTGAAGGGATTTTTTCAGAAAATGTGAATGCCACAGGGGTCTTTATCTGAGGAGGGCAGAATGATGTCTTGAGACTGTACTTGTTACTTGTAAAGGTGACTACATATTCCATGGCATATGAAGACAAGACAGGGGCAGTACATGCTTTTAGAGGATTTCTAGGATTTTAGATTCTTATCTGAAGAATTAATGAGAGGTTTTTTTTTTTTAAAACAGACAAAAAACTGTGGTCAAGAATCTGGGGAAGACCAGTGCTGAATCATATAAGAAAGCTGAATGACAGGACTGTCAGATTAAAATTATCATCATTTAGAAATTGGAATGAAGCTTCAGGAGATTGAACAAAAATGCCCGAAAACTTCATGTAAACATTATGAGGAGATGCAGACAAACACAATATGGATAGCAACTCTCCAGTAGAGCAGTCTCAGGGACAACTTGGCATTTAACAGAGGAAAGAACAAAAAGACAGCAAAAAGCCTGCCCAAGTACCCACTCCCATTACCAAAACCTTGAAAAAACGATACAGAGCAGAAAAGACAAGCAAACTACAAGATCACGTAACATTGCTCATGATGTACTATGAAGAAAAAATTAGGTGATGGATAGATCTTCTGTTTGGGGTCATACACTTGCAGCAGAAGAAATTATTGTGCCAACACTTTTAGTCAAGGGAAAGAGAAATAGGAGAGGGAAGAAGAGAGGAAAAAGGAGGAAGGGAACAAAAAGGCAACATAAAACAGAAAACATAAACCTCAGCCTATCATAAGACATCAAGACAAGGCAGCCTACAAACAGGAAATTAAATGCCAAGTTCACAGTAAGGCATCAGTAAACCTAGTAGGTTATGAAGACTCCTACATTATTACTTGTGAATAGAAAACAAAATTGAAACCGTAACAAGATAGATTAAAATTATAAAATGCATGACCATAAAACCACAAGGACCATGCAATAAATGCCCCAAAAAAGACACACAAAGAAAACATACAGAGAAGGCTTATAGGCTGAGACTTCAGGTAGTGCAGACAACATGGAAACTAGTGTCACTGAAAGAAATAATGAAACTTACTGGAGGTTTCTGACAAACGATTTAAAACAGATTCAAAAATTTTAAAAAATCAACACCTCATACTATCTAGAGCATATGATACACTGGTATCCCTGCAGCAAAGCTGCTGAAAGATTAGCAGGTTGTATGTGAAGGATTGGACCATCTTCCAGACATGTTATACCCACAACAGAAAATAAAGCTCAGCCAGTGGAGAACCTGCATCATAGTGTATATATTACATAAATAGAAGAAAAACAGGAGAATCAAATGCAATAGAAAAGAGACAGCTCTGGTCACAGAGCCTCAGATTGATCAGTAAAAACTGCACCCTTAGGAAAGCCGCACAAAAAACCGGTGATATCTGTGCTTGGAGATAAACGTGGAACGAGACTTTAAATCCCAGCGCAGGAGCCAAACTATGTAACATGGCTCTGTAGAAATTCATAGGAATCCAATTAGAACTCTGACACTGACAAGAAATGTAATGGATATCCTTTAGATGATCCGTTTGAGTTAGTGCCCAGATGGCAGAAGGTGAAAGTCACACAGATGTGAAATATCTAAGTTCAGTAGCATATGTTAAAAGAAGCTGCTAGACTCAGTGCTGCTCTTATTTGATTAGTCATCCTGGTCTCAAAATAGATTTCATTTTTAGTACAGCTCTACTACTACAATATACTACAATATAACCCTGCCTTACTATATTGAATTTCCTCCTAAAATACTGAACTGTACATGCAGCCTCAGGGCTGCCAATGAGATTTTTATGGATATTATTCAAGGGACATTTACATTTTCAATCTTCATTAAATGTGTGAGGGGTTGTAATGAGTGTAAACGCTAGATTTTCACAGGGAATTAGTTTTTCATCAAAATACTATTTTCCACTGGAATAGCACCTTTAGAAGCAAGATAGCTGACCATGCTGGAAACCCAAGTCCTTTAGTTACACAAAAGGAAATCTAGGAAAGTGTCGGAGGCACCATTTCTTTAATAAATGAACATACCAACCCAACAAAGCAGGAAACATTTCCCTTTCCTTGGAAATTAATACACTAACATTGGAAAACTACCTCTTTAGTGAAATCCTTCATAAACAATGCATATTGCAGTTATCATACTGTATAATTTTAACAATTTACACATTCTGAACATACACCGGGCCTATTCTAGCTTTTTCTACTATAGCAGTATGACAGAAGATTGTTGCTTTTGTTGACATTTCCATATTACTGCAGGTTCTAGTCCAAGTTATATGCTGTAATCATAAAGCTCTTATTCCCAGGACAGTTTATTTCATTTTGGCAGCAGCACTTAGACAGTCTTAAGTTTATTTACTGGTTTGTGCCAATAGTTGGCAAATACAGTGCTCAGGCCAGGCTGGATAGGGCTGGGAGCAAACCCGGTTTAGTGGAAGGTTCCCTACCCATGGCAGAGGGGTTGGAACTCAGTGACCTGCAAGTCCCTTCCAAACCAAAGCATTCTACAAAATTTGATGGTATAGCCCTCAGAACACCCTTCTATGGAGGCCTGGCTCTACTGTGTATCTAGGATATTGAGATTGCTTCTCTTACTCTCACTTCTGGCTGAACAGAGTACCACCAAACTACTTTGGTGTATCAGCATTTTCATCACACTGGGAAAACTGCAATGCTTTTTTCTTAAAATGCCATTGCTCGAAGCCAAACCAAGACACAAAAATGCACTCACTAGAATATGTTTGTTTCTACTTCACAAGCATTCAGACATGCAAAAGCCAAAACATAAGAGTTCAAAAGGTGTTTTACTTATCTAAATGTCATGATTCTAAGCCAATTGTAGAGGGATTTTCCAATCTGGAATACTACACACCTACAGCCTTAATTCAGGGAAAGTACTGTGTTGCCTTCCCCAGCTTGGAATACATGGACAGAGAGATGTCACATTACCCTTAAAACGAAAATGAAAAATTTTAAAAAATTGAGCACATTCTAGTAATTTGTTTGAAACATACAGAAAAAGAATAAATTTAAAGTAGTATTGGAATGGACTCCTCCTGAATTAAAATTCAAGCTAACATAAAAATTCAGCCACTGATTTCACTGTTGAGTGCAGCAAATCATTTCATGTGCCTTCTTAAATAAAAAAAAACAAACTCAAGGTTGATACATAAGCTGACAAACAGAAGCAGACTGTTCAAATCAACAGCAGTGAGACAGCTGGCAGGGAAATTTTAGTTCAAAGTTTTCAAGTGTGGCAAAGCCATAAGCAACTGAAAAAAATATCTTACAGTAGTAAAACAGTATCTGACAGCTGAAAATACTACCCTACTTAGTAATTAGCTTTACTGAAATGGTTCACTGAATTTCATTAGTTTGCCTTAAAATTCAGCAGCACATCTAGTACTACTGGTTGGTAGTAAAACCTAGAACTCAGTTTGTTCTGTGGCCTTGTGTTAACCTTACTCTCTGTTGCTACAGTCAACTGCAAGTATGAAATAAGCATAAGGTTTATTGTTGCATATTTTAAGGGATGACACTATAGCTGCTTTTCTGCCAGAAAAGAGTCATACATGATCAGATCAATCACAGAAAGAGTTAAAGGCTAGCCATCTCAGTCTGTATTACATTACAGATTCCATCTGGGAAACAGACCCATGTTTTCCTTGGATGGACAGCAGAGCATCAGTAACAGTCTGCTAGGCTCTCACCTGAGAAGGCACTGGGTTATAATGCTAGGCATACCCCAAAACCAAGAGTGCCCTGTGTAGCACTTCTGGAGTAATGCCAGAGACTTTAGAGAGAGACTGTAATTGGAGATTTTATTATTTACAAAATACAAAAATTTTGAAATATTTTGAAATATCAGCACTTCTGCAAATGCAGACAATAGAATCACTGACAAGTAGCACAGAAGTTATAGCAATACATGCAGTACATTTCTTCCAGGAGCTGCGAAGTGCAGGGGAAAAATATCGTGTCAATCACACAGACAAAGAAGGAAAATTACACAGAGATTAGACAGCTTGAAAATGTCTGTAAAGTTAGGCATATGATATATCACTGAATTTACTTATTAGTAAAAATTTTCATATCCTCTTCAACATGTATTCCATACACTCTTCACAAACTTCTTGCCTCCCAGTACCACAAGCTTCTTAAGGCTCTGAATAAAAAAATTATGTCTATTCTGTTTTTATGCTTTTATGCAGAGCTAGTTTTATACAGAATGAGAGTGATGCAGAAGTGTTAGAAGACTGATAGGCAATGACAAACATACCACATAAATTTGGAGCAGATAATGAACAGACTTTTGCAGTACAAAATTAAACACAATTGTATGTACTACTGCTGAACACTGAAAGACATGCGGGGAACGATAATGTTGAAATGCTAAAATAGAAATGAAAGTTGGCTTTTGCATTAAATGGCTTTCATTACTATCTGTACAGACAGAAGTTGCCTGCACTTACAATCTCACATTCCTGTAAAGTGTGCATCAGCTTAAAACTGAAAATAAACTCAAAATGAAGGTTCTTAATCCTAAAGCAGATGACCTCAATAAAAAATACAGACATGATTGATAACAAAGTTAGAATAAAATCAGGAGAAATATGTAAGATCGTGAGATTGTACAAAGTTTTTCCAGATACCAATTCGGTTTGATATCTTTGGTTTTGATTCCTGTCCCTGGGTTCTCTCTGCAATCACCCAAAAAGCTGCCACTTCGTTTCTTGTACTTGTAGGTTGTAGTTCACTGCCAAAACGACCGGCGATCTTGGTATTTTAGCACAGAACTATCCTACAGCCACCAGAGGCCACTGCTGTTCTTCGCTCTTTTCCTGCCTGCAGCTGGGCTGCAGTGAAGAGTGAGCTCACAGAAGCCCCAGGCAATGGTCACACCAGCTTCAGTCCTCCTTTCCATTTTTATGCAGCCAGTGCCGCACTTCTGCAGAGAAAATTAAATACAGTACACTTTTTATTGGCGGACAGAATGTGAAATTATCCAAATATTGCTTACCCAACCTTAGCCTTCAGGAAGAAACTAAACCTTGCATTCCAAAAACCTGAATTCATTCTTTGATATGATTAAATTGGGTTGCTTAAGGCAAGATTTTAGATGTAATTTAATTAGGTATCTGAAAGGCTTTAACTTAAGAAAAAAACCCAACATCCATTTGCAAGGGAACAAGATAGATGAATTAACGAAGTGATAATTAACATTCAACAATGAGAGAATGATTGAGTTTGCTACAATAGTTTACAGATATCAGTACCCAACCCACCCTGTTTTTGATCAGTGATCTGAAGTACCTGACAAATACTACTTGCAGAGACTACAGAAAGTGACATTAAAGTAATAAATTGTAATAATGTAACAAGTGAGGACAGGATCATCCAGCCTGGTTAATGCATCATGTTAAACGTGTTTTAATACAGGCTATTCAAACACTCTGTAGTTTGTAATAAAGAAACTGGACAGATGCTGGCATATGGGATGGAGAGAGAAAAAAGGGACATCGTTGAAGGCAATGAAAAGAACTTAAGCATTTTAACAGTTTAGCAAACAAGCAGCAGCAAGCCAGCTCAGTGGCAATGGGCTTTGGATCCATTTTTGGCTGTAAGACTTGAGTTGCCAAAAAATTTTTAAAAAGGTAATTTGATGACTGCAGGCAGTATTGTCATACCAGTTCCCTCTGTACAGAAATATACTCCTTTTTAAAAGGTATTTTTAAAAAAAGAGGTGCAGAAAACCCCCATAATTCACAAGAAAGCTTTAGAGTCTTAAACAGGTCGAACTAAAGAGATAATGGAGGAAGAAGAATCAAGTCACTCATCAAAAGTAAGTATTTTGTATTAAATTTTATTTAACAAGACAGAGGTGTAAATAAGTGCCTAATTTTAGAAGCTCAACACTTGTGTATTAAACAATGACATACAGCAGTGTCTTCGGAAGCGATGAAATCTATGAAGCGCAGAATGTGCTGTCAAGAAAAGCATATGCAACTTTATTTGTATCTTTCCAGAGAGTGCAGTTCTATTGCACACAAGTTACAGGGGACAGAATCAAACACTATGGCCTATGATAAAAAAAAATCACTATTACATGACCTAGTTATCTTTTATGACAATTAACATCAAGATCTGGAAAGGGACTTCTGACAAGGCTCACTCACAAGGAGTGATAGGACAAGAGGGAATGACTTCATGTGTCATGAAGTCAAAGTGAAGGAGGGTACATTAGATACTGGAAAGGAGTTCTTTACTGTGAGGGTAGTGAGACACTGGCACAAGCTGTCCAGAGAAGCTGTAAATGCTGTAAACGTTGTAAATTCCTGCAAGTGTTAAAGGCCAGGCTGGCTGGGGCTTGAACAACCTGGTCTAGTCAAAAGTGTCACTCTCATGGGCAGGGGCATTGGAACAAGATGACCTTTATAGGGTCCCTTCCAACCCAAACCACTCTGTGATTCTAAGATCTCCTTGGGCAGCAATTTGGTTCAGGTAGCAAAGCTTGGCCAGGGCACAGCCAGGCCAAACAATTTCAGCAAGTTCAGCAGCAAACCCCATCTATCCCCACAGCTGCGTGGGCTGGAGGCTGCCAGCTTCCTGGGCACCAGGTGAGTCCCATGTGCTCATGTTTTGTGCTCCTCAGCCTAAAACCAGAATTGATGGAGGATGTGTGAGGGGAAAGCAGGGAACCATCTGCAGGGAACAGAAACAGAGAATGCCCACAGCTGGAAGGAACCGTAAGGATTAGAGAGCCCAACTCCCAGCCCTGCACAGGACAGCCCCAAGACCACACCATGTGCCTGAGAGCATTGCCCGAACACCCCCTGAACCGTGTCAGGCTGGTGCTGTGACCATTCCCCTGGGGAGCCTGTTCCAGCGCCCGAACACCCTCTGGGTGAAAAACCATTTCCTAGTACCTAATATCCAACCTAAATTTGCCGTGACACAACTTCAGCCATTAACCACGCGGCGCTGGCCGAGTCCTGCTAACTTTCAGGCTCTCACCCTCACGGAATCACAGAACTGTTAAGAGCTGGAAGGGACACGTAGTTCAGCCCCTCTGCCAAGGCAGGGTCAGCTACAGCAGAGGACACAGGTACGCGTCCAGGTGGTAGTCACAGGCAGGCCGATCCACCGTGCCCAACCCCGCTCGGCCCGTTCCCGTTCCCGGGCCTGCCCCACAAGGGCGCCCTGCGGGCCCCGCCCGCCGCCGCACCCGGATGTACCGACCTCCCCCCAGCCCGGCACAGGCCGGCGCATGCGCACCGGGGGCCGCCGCCGCCCCTCACCCGCCGTGCGCCCCCCGCCCGCCCGCCCGGCCCTGCCGTGAGTTCGCCGCTGCCCCGCTCGCCCCCTGCCCGCCTCCCCCGGGAGGGAGCGCCGGCGCCCGCCCCCCGCAGCCCGTGTTGTAGGGCCGGGCCCGCCCGCTCGTCCCCGCCCCTCCGTCCCCCCTCCGCCCGTTGCCAAGAGTGTGTGTGTGTGTGGTGTGTCCGTGTGTGCGTGCGCCGGGGGGGGGCGGGAGGGACGGGTTGGGGGCGGCCATGCCGAGGGGGCGGCCCCCCGAGCCCGGCGGGGAGAGTGGCGAGGCCGGCGCCGAGGCAGGTAACGAGCGCGGCCGGGCTGGCGCGATCCGCGCCCGGGGGTGGGAGGCGAGAAGCCTCCGCGGGCTCCGCATATAGTCCCCGGATATGGGGGAGGAAGGCCGGGTCTATTGTGCGAGGGTACAGGCGAGAGGGCGGAGGGGAGGAGAGGAGAGCGGAGGGAGCCGGGCCCGGCCCTGCGCAATGATACCGGGCGGGCAGCGGCGGAGCGGGCCCGGGCGGCCTCCCCGCAGCCTCCTGCTGGGGCAGCGCGGCCGTGGCTGTGATGGCCGGCGGAGCAGCGTTCCTCGGGCCTGGCCCTCCTCCTCCTCCTCGTCCTGCTGCCGCGGTGCGGGACCCGGAGCCGGAGGAAGAGCTCGGGCCAGCTTGAGGCGGGCAGGACGGGAAGGCTCCGGCTCCTTCCGCTGCTCCTCTGCCTCTCTTCTCCCGGCCCAATTAACGAGACCTTCGAATAAAGCATGATAAACAAATAGGAAATGAGGTTCAACTCGCCCATCTTTCTGATTTGCAAGGACGACGTTATTTTTAAGTTTCTTGTTGTTTTCCATTAAAAACATCTTTGCAGTCGTTTTCTACGTGAATATATGTGTAAATAACCCCAGACCAAGCTGGTTTTCTCTCCCAACATGTATTAGTCTCACGCTTAAGTTTTAACATTTTTGATTGTATTTTATTGCCGTTGATGTCTGGGGAGCATTTTCAGGGCAGGATTGGTTTGATGGGCTTGGAAGCTTTTTTTTTTATTTTTTTTTTTTTGACAGCAGTTGGTAGCTCGTGAGTTTTATGGCTCTTTTGTGTAGTTCGCTCCTGCTGATGTTACTGTGGTTCTGTGAGCAATATCGAAATAAGGTCCACAAACAAAAAATGCCGTGATTCAAGTAGGCCTGAAACCCTCATAAGTGAGTTCTCCTTCAGCACAAGCATGTAGCAGTAGGTGTTTAATTCAAGTACATATTTTTTCACAAATAGGATGGAAAGAGATTTCATAAAGCATTTTAATACCATGCCTATTTCAGTAATGAAAAGTCATCCAGTTAATATTTGCAGTATGGATTTATAATATTTTGTTTTCCTAATGTTTTCAGATGAGTTCTGGCTCTGCAATAGGAACGTGTAGGTGAGCCTTCTGTGGAATACTTTTCTGTAGAATTGAAATGTGCTGACAGGCAAAGAAAAAGCTGTGCTGTTATATGAGAGTTGGGAAGTTGGGCAGGGTTTTTTTCTACAGTCTGGAAAGCCAGATGGGCCACAGGTTCCTACCAGAAGTGGTTGGGGATTTTTTTTTTTTCGTTCTGTTGTGGCTATTGATCTCAGCTTTTGATCACTAAGTAATAAGGATATAAAGAAAGTCGCAAAAAACTTTTGGTGTTACTAGCTTTGGAGGTTGAGGTGGTTTTGTTGGTTTGCTTTATTATTTAAACTAAAAATCTACTCAAAGATTTACTTAGTTCTCTAGTAGTTTTTGAAAGGGTCTGCATGTGTCATACATGTGTGAACTCCTATGGTAATGGCGTGATGTACAAATGAGAAAAGGATGAGAATTGAGACAAGCTGTTCAGGCAGCTGCAGCCTCGTAGCTGTATTCATTTTGCTTGTAGTTGGACCTTGATCTTGGGCTATTTCTATGGTAAGATGTGCAAATGGCTGACGAGACTTAATGCGAGTTTCATCATATTCTCTATTTTTCACATTTTCATTTATTTTAAAAGAAGTTTGCCAATTTATTAATTATATTTTTTTCATGGAGGTGGTTTGAATGCAGTTGAGAATTACAGGGTCTGGGGCTATCAACATTTGCAAGGACTGCCCTAAATAGGCAAGTTTTGTGGATTCTGGTGGGTTTGGTCCTTGAGATTTCAGCAGTTTGGGAAAGCAGTGAAGTCAATGTTGGCAAGCAGCACTTTTTTTTTTTTCTTTTTTTTTTTTTTTTTTTTCTCTGTGACAAAAAAAGGTCATGAATGAGGAAGCTCTGGTGGAACAGGACAGCTTGAATCTGGGAAATTTATGCACTCAGGACATTTGGCTGTTTGTCCTGTTCAGATACAGGCTTTGAAAATTGGTTGTGCATTTCATGGGCTTCACTTTTACCAGAAGGAGTTTTATTTAGAAAATAGGTGTTTACAAAAATAAGTTTTGTATCTTTTAGTTAGGAGATTGCATTGGTTTAGATTTTTTTGAAGTGTGGTCCTTGTAATTCCTACAGCCATGCTATGCTGTTGTCTGTCATGGAAATGTTGCTCTCTGTAGTTGTACAGTCTGTATGTTTATGGGAATTCTGCTTTGGGAGAAAATAAAGGTGAATCAGTAATGTTTTTTGTAGCTTCCTTAGACAAGCCACCATGCATGTCAAAGACTAGGACAAGTTCTTTGTTCTAGGAAAATTAAATATGTTGGATAAGAAAAATGAACTCTGGGCAGCAGTAGTCAAAATAATATCTTGACCTCAATAGCTGATACTTTAAAAGATCCGTTTCCTTTTTTGGTATTGTATTGTTTTCCCAAAACCATCTTGCATTTTTTTTTTTTTTAACTCAGTTGAACAGCTCAAATTAACCTCTGGTGAAAACTGAAACATGCTAGGTTCTGTCTGAGCATAAGGAAACACTTCTTTACTGTGAGGGTGACTGAGCGCAGGCAGTGGTTACACAGGGAAGTTGTGGGGTCTCCTTCCATAGAGAGCCCCTTCCTGGTTTTACCTGTGATGTTTGTCGCTGACTAGTGGCAACATGCAATGAGCAGTTTTGACTTTTGCTATCTGATCATTTTCAAATAGCAGGAAAGGAATGCTTTGAACAGCAAAATGAAATATTTCAGGGTGTACTGAAGTAGTTTTTAAGCCTAGAGTGTATGTCCTTTATTAAACCCAAGGGCTAGTTTGAAACAAGTCTGAACTGTGTTCCTTTATGAGTGCAGTTAAAACTTGAGTATTTCATGTCTTCAGAGGGCCTGAATTGTAACAGAACTCACACATGAAGAGTGATAAATATTAAATATACAAAGCTAGGAAACACAGAGATGACATAGCTTTTAGTCTGCCTCTGGAGAGCTGGCTGTATTTTGTTTGCTGCTGTCAGTCTTCTAGCAGCATTTTGTGTGTGAGTACATTGAATTAGGGAAAAAGTAATTTAGAGGCTTTACATCCCAATTTTATATTACTGAAGAAAAATGAAACTTGAACATATCAGTTAAATCTTACCAAATTTTTGTTACATAGATTATTTTAGTACTTTTGCATTAGGGTTTTATGTGGTGACCTCTGACTGACAAGAGAAGAATAGGTGAGTGACGTCATGCAGGCAAGAATGAAGAGGTTATGGTACAGCTTGTGTGGTGTGCTCTAAATCTCTTAAATACAATAGGTATAGGTAATTTCTTTGGAAAACGTGCAGAAGGAACAACTGCTCAAGCTTTTGCCTTAGAAAACATTCATATTTAGGCTTTAATGGTGATACTCTGGTATCTCACTGTTCTGCAGTAAAAAAAATCCACATTTATGTACAAAGGGGCATGTTGGGTGATAAAGATGGTAAACTTGGATTACACTGGCATGCTTTAATTCCACACTAGTTCATCAGTACACTTGAAATAATGTCCATGTCTTTTCC
The DNA here is from genome assembly GCA_039654755.1 of Calcarius lapponicus. Classification (NCBI taxonomy): domain Eukaryota; kingdom Metazoa; phylum Chordata; class Aves; order Passeriformes; family Fringillidae; genus Calcarius; species Calcarius lapponicus. The sequence continues at coordinate 95,575,524 of CM077464.1, read as the reverse complement.
CAAGTAATCTATGCAGCTGAATAACTTGTATTCTGTGTGATAGCTTCAGTTCTTGTTCTGTCCCTTGTCCATAGCTTTCCACCTATGCAGAAGTTTTATTTCCTATTGCATCTGTGCTGATACCTTCATACCTCATTTATTCCCATGCATTAAGTGCTTCCAGATATAATTAAAATTTCTTTTTGAGATCTCTCATGTCCCTCTTTTGATTTTTATTGCTGTCCATTCTCCGGAAGAGGGAAGACCATGTAGTAAATCATTTAGTTCGTTGAGAAGTTTCTGTTAGCAGTGTAGTGGCTGGGCACAGGTAAAGGTCATGACTTCCTTCATACATGAGAAATCCAAATCATGTGGAAACGGCTGAAAAATGGTAGCTTGGTACATTCATATGCAGCTGTCAAAAAAAGTGCAACTCCTGTTTTGGAGCATTTAGCAATACATGTAGCAAGATTTACCTAAATGTCAAACAATGCTATCAAAGTTGGTGAAGGAAATGCCAGATTTAAGTTGTCTGTGTGAGGATGGTGTATCTGTGGTGGGTTGGCCTTGGCCAGCAGTTAAGCACCCTCTAACCACTCGGTCACTTTCTCCTGCAGTAGGGTGAGAGAAAGAATGGGAATAGCAAGAGCAAGAAAAAGCTTGTAGATTAAGGTAAAGGCAGTTGAGGAAATAAAGGGGGAGATTAAAAAAAAAAAGGTAAACCCCTGCCCAGACCAGCCAAATTGCCAAGCAACAAAAAAGCCCAACCAAGTGGTGCAAAGGTAAATGTTTGCCATCACTCTCAGAGGTGCAGTTTGGTGCTCAGTCTCTGAGCCAAGAACACTACCTTGGAAGAACTACCCCCAGTTTTATATTGCTGAGCATGATGGTTTATGGCTTGGAATATCCCTTTGTGTTAGCTCCAGCCTTTCTCCCACCCTCAGCCTACCCACTGTGGGGGCAAAGTGAGAAACAGAGAGGCCTTCATGCTGTGCAGCACTGTTCAGCAATAGCTTGAGCGGTGATGTTAGCAGCATTGTTTTAGTCACAAATTTGAAACACACCACCATATGGGCTGATAGGAAGGAAGTTAACTCTATCCCAGCCAGACTAAGTGCAACCTACTTAGCATCTCTCTGGCTGTGACGGAACTGTGATTTTTGTGTCCTTTTTGTGTCCTCAGATTTAATTCAGGCTTCTCTGCAGCAGAGGTGCAGCAGTGTGGCTCTGCTCTGTCTGGACTCTGCTCCTGACAGGAGTGCATCTACTTTATGTTGGCGTGTGCTAAGTGCCCCTGGATGTCCATCCCAGCAGTGTGTTCCAGATTAAGTGTTGACCAAAGCATAATAAAAATACCTTGTCTTATATGAGCAAATCTTGACTGACTTCTGGATTTTTTTGAGAGTTGAGTCCTTCTTCTGCTCTCCCCATTAGGAGTCGGAAGGAATGCCTGCTGTTTTTGTTTAGAGAGCTGAGCTAGATTTAAATTATCCTGTTGCTTTTATGATTGCAGAACTAAGCAAAATGTTTTAATGATTCATTAGCATTTGTGTTCTATGAGTTCAAGTATAGTGTGAGGAAATGTCAGTATTGCCATCCCTGTTTTGTTCTCTTGTCCTACCACTTTCTTTCCACTCATAAATTAGTAAATAGGTTTTGATAGGGTCAGACCCTTTTGTCCCTAGGCTTGCTAGCTGCCATTTAACATAAGTGACAAGTTTTCACCCATGAATTTTACAAGCTTGAGTGTTTATTTGCAATGTCCTTTCAGTTGGATTGGAGGAGGTTATTAGAGATCTAATAAGGCTGCGCTGCATTCACAGCTGAATGAGTCCATCTGCGCCTTGCAGAGAGGGCTGTGGGCTGCCATGAGGCACAGTGCTGCTTACATAAGGAGGGAATGGCTGGGAGTGCTCTAATTCTGTCTTCCTCCTTCCACATTGAGTTGTCATCAGTGGCTTCTAGCAGAGAGCACCTGCTTGCTGACTCAACTCCTGAGGTCAAGCGTTGGTGAAGGCTGTATCACAGCTGAATTCACCCAGAGTGATTATTGCTGCTCTGTGAGGGACAATAAATTCAGGAAAGATGTTACAGGTTGTAACATTAGGAGTATTCAAGTAAGACTACGTTTAAACTGAATGTTTGTTATCATTGTTAGGTACTTTGCAAATCTGATTCTTCTATTTTTGGGCACTTTTGACAATCTGTAAGAATACAGACAAAAATATGGTTGACAGTGCATGTTGACAAAGATGTGTTTGATGGCGCATAATGAGCTAAGTGCTCCCTGTTTAGGTTAATTGTATTGATACTTGACTGTCTCTCCCAAGCTGTGAAGGAATAAGGTTGTTTTATGTTGCAGCTAGACTAACATGCAAATTGAAAAAAAAAAGTAGAAAGTGAGAGTAGCTTCTGCGCTGTTTCTATGCAGCTAACACTGATAAATGCAAATGTTTGAAACTATCCTTCTGTTCAGCAAGGTTTATCATTTGTTGTAGCGTGCAGACCTGAAAGAATCACTTATTTTTCAGGCAGTTTGTTACTCAAATAGTTATTTTGTTTTCTCTCTCTCTGTTTGTTTACAGATATTAGTAAGAAACTGCTCTCTAATAAGAGCATGACAATTTTTTGTGTGATTGTGTTGGTGTTACTTAATCAGTTAATGTCTTCTTGAACTAAAACCTCAGACTTTTAATTCTGTGGTTTTGGCTTGAATGGCATTCTGAATTGCATTAATTCATTTAAAAAGCAGACTTGTGTTTTCATCTGCTAGAGTATACCTGACAATAAAAAGATTGCTCAGTTTGTGTTTCTAATACTTATATTTACATATATTACAATATGAGAACATAAGCATCGTATTGGCTATTAATGAGATTATTGCTAATACGATAAATGATAAATGTGTCCATCAAATGTTGTGTCAGTTATGTCAGTGTTTTGATTTTTTTCACTTGGGTACCCAGAGAATGTTTGAAATTGTTGCATTTTTCTTAATTGACAGATTCTCAGTGGATTTAAAAATTACAGGGTTCATGCCCCACTGCTAGCTTCTTGAACTTGCTTTGTCTGCATGTTTTTTTGGTATTTAAAAGTATTGGTCTTTAAGATAGATTCAGTATTTTGCAGCATTTGGCTTGTTTGATGGTTCAAGCTGATGCACCATAAGCATTTTTCCCTCTGATATAGGGAAGGATTATTTTATTGCTGATTTATCTGAAATACAGTAATGTAGGTTATTACTTCAACTTGTTATGAAAGAGGTATCAGTGTAAAGTTTTCATTTCACTGATTCTTCTAACAAACAAATTGTGTCAAATCGTTTTTTCATTTTTGAAATATATTTTTAATAACACTGAAATGAAAACAGTTCTGAGTCATACTTCATGAGGCAGTGACACCTGCCTGAAAAGTCAAAATATGGCTCACTTGCTTGTTACTTCTTTAATTGACAGTGTCTTTCCTTTTTTTACTGTCCTCCTAATTCTAAACACAGTGTAACCGTTTAGGCCTTGCTGTTACCCAGTTTGATTTCAGGAGGGATATTTTTCTGAATACACTCCTTGTTAGTAGAAGAGTAAGCTATAAAGTAACTTCCTACATCTTTAATAAAAAGGAGCTGTGCAACTCTCTGAAATATCCAGTATGTAGTGGGTGATCGAAGACCAGACTGTTTTAGTGACAATACAAAGGAAAAAAGACATTATAGTCTCATCTCTCCCATAGGCTACTTCAGACATAGTGGTAATGAATAAATGAGTTTGTGTTTAAATTAAAACCTGTATTAGGTAGCAGTCCTGCCCTTTGAGAAAAAGTGAAGCAATTGAACTTTAAGAATTCTTTAATGTCCACACTGGACTGTTTTAGTGGACATACTGGCTGTTACTACCTAGAACAGACTTCAGCCTGATCTCCCAATAGCTGAGCCTTTGAAGACTCCTGGAGTCTGACCTAAATTGATCTGCTGTGCCTTGTCCTTAAGGATTTCTGCACTGAGAGTCTTCTGCCAAGAGAAGCTGGACTTTACAGTCCAGTTGGTGATTCTAGAGTCCAGTCCTGATTTCCCAAAATCTTTCCTTTGCTTTTTAGCAATGTGGAAGACAGGACCAAAAAACCCTGTAAGATTTCGCTTTGGAAAGAGTTACAAAAATTTTCATTGAAAGAGTAATGCTTAAAATGTTTAAACTGTAAGCAGTCAGTTTTCTATATGGGTGCCTTCTGTTTCTTCTTCCATGGGATCTGAGTGCCTTTGGGAAGGTGGAACAGCTTGGGGTCAGCTCAGGGTTTATGATCATCCTTGAACTAGTCTTGAGAACTTCATGATGCTTTGGTGTGGGATGTGATATGTTCAACTCCTCATTTGTATAAGTTCAGGCTGTTTTTCTGTTCTTTTCTATGAAATACTTTAAGATTATGCATTTGTTGCCTCTTTCTGTTTATTTTAGCAGTGGTCATTCCTGTCTTTTTACAGAAAAGCTGAAATACTTCCAGGTACTGCATCGGGTGGTCTGATTTCGTAGAATTATAGTAATCAAATTCTGCTGAAATATTGCAAGATACTTAATTTTTTATTCTATAGTTAAATTTTAAATTAGCTATATTCTATAGCTAAACTCGTTTTTAAATTGCGGAAGAAAATTCACAGCCTGTGGAGTAATCAGTATTGGTCAATACAGATAGGATACCCATTTTAATAAAAATGATAGATATTTTATTGACCCAAGACTGATACCACTTGGCAGTATTATTCAGAATCTAGTGAGCATGTTGGGATTTTGCTTCAAAGTGTAGAGAATTTAGCACCTTTGGTGATGTCACTGCTACATTTTTGCTACTTCAATTGTTTCCACATTGTTTTTGCATATTGCCCAGTGCCTTTGATCTCAAGAGTGAATGTTTAAAGATAATAATCTCTTTGGTTCAAGGAGAAGGTTTGAATGACTTTGGAAAGTCATGCATTGGATCATTTTTCAGTTGTCAGTTTAAAGTGAGAGGTCAGGCCTACGTGGGGTTGAACAATTACTCCTTTTTCCAGAGGAAAGGAAAGCCTCATGCATTAGGTTTTCACATAGCCCAAGTATAGGAGTAGGTTTTTCTTTCACTTCTCTTGTGATGCCATTATTTACAGAAACTGATTTTGTGTCCTTTTTTCTACTCAGGCATATTTATCACAAGATTGCTTGAAGGTTTGTGCCTTGTAATTAAAGCTGTGGTTTTCAGCTTTTGAAGAAATGTGGCCATTTCAGGGTTTATTGATAGTGTCTACATAATATGAATTGATAGTCTATTAAAGGGTGCAGTAAGTGTAAGTTTACGCATGAGAAAGATAAGTGATGTTTGCACCATTTTCTTACAAAGAAATATTTGATAACTAAACTTTGCAAAGCAAAATTTAATTGGGCCCCTTAGTCCAGGAATGGGAAGTTCAAGTCCCGAGGGCATTGTTTTTTGTTGTGATTTCTTGCCCAGATAAATAGTGCTGTAATGTTTCCTACAGCTTCCTCAACTACAAGCTTTTAAAGTTTGTTTATGAGAATTTTAGCAGGAAAAAAAAATGATCAGGACATAAGGTATTGATATTTTCTTTCCCCTTGTAAATGTTGTGGTGAATGAGAGAGGACTTTGAAGTGGGTGCAGTAGAGTGGAAATACTATATATGAACTATATAATCTTCAGTTTCCTCTGAGGAAGTGTAAACAGGATGCTGTAAACTTCTGCTTGTGTTGTTACTTCCTATGCCTAGTTCTTACATACAAGAAGAAAGTACATGACTTAAAGAGAAACATCAGAAATCTTGCATGTCTAGATAATAAAATAAATGTTCCCTTCTTTTTGTGTTCTGTTGTTGATGCAGTTTTAGTTGTGGTAGTTTGAAACTATATTCTATATATATATATATATATATGTATATAATATAGATTTTTTTTTTTCCTCTTTCATGACCCTAACCTGCAGTACAAGCTGACCCCTCCTGCCAGTCGCTTTTCTTAAAGTTTTTCTTGAAGATAACTTTCTTAGTAATACAGTATCTTCTCAAATGTAAAATGTGTTTAACTTCCTCAGATTAATATTTCCCTTTTATCATAAAGTATTTATAGGATTGACTTCACTCGTTTGAGCAGGAGGATGTAGAAGTTTGCGACCTGGTATATCAAAAGTTACATGACTGTAGGAGTTCAAAAGAAAACTGTATGGGCTTAGACTGGGTCTGTTTAAAGAAAAATACATCTCTTTCCATTGATTGAATATGTATGCACTTAGACTTGCAGTTTATTGCATCTCTCAACTGCTTGAAACACTGGTGTTGGGTTTACAACTCTAAAGGTTTTAAAATAGGTTTTAATAAATGCCAGAAGGAGAAGAAAGAAAATATTTTTCTTAGGGAAGGAGAGAGCAAGAGAAGGGAGGGAGGGCAGAAAATCTGTGTTCAGAACTGCTGACTATGTAGTTTTAAAAAACTTTTTTAGAAACCTGTGATGTAATATTATTAAAAGTAAGCCCTGGCAGTCCCTTATTCATACCTAGTGTTTTTTGCAAGGTTTCATTTTGTTTCAGACTTGATGGGTGTTTGTGAAGCACAGAAAGAATTTATTTCAAATTACTGGGAGAAGGTGATTATTTTTGTCTGTAGTGACTGGCGGTTTGAGATATGGATATCTTTGGTTGATCTTGTGTCAAGGGAAGCAGTGATATTTATGCCTGAGATCTTCAAGATCCCTTGAAGTTGCATTGTTGGATAAGTAAAAAAATTTAGAGGATTTTGGAATAGTTTCCGCTTCAAATTATTCTGTTTTTTACAATATTGTTATTCTGTTTTTTACAGTAAATTAAAAGTAGATAAAATGTGACTTCATACAAATGTTTCATTGCTTGTTTTGTAGATGATGTTCTGACACCAACTACAGAGAACGGTAATTTTCCCTACCAAGTACCCAACTTCCATAAGTGTGAGATTTGTTTGCTGTCTTTTCCAAGAGAGACCCAGTTCCAGCGCCATATGAGGGATCATGAGCAAAATGACAAGGTATGAGTTGTGCTAGATACAACCAGTGTACATTGATATTTTCATATACTGTCAAGTGAAGCTAACACAAGATGTCTTTTCCATTTCTTTTCAGTCACACCACTAATAATTGTTACTTGGGGACCTCAGAGTTTTGTGACATTGGGGACCTCAGAGTTTTTTGACATATCTCTTTCATGTTTTCTCATGTTTCCTTTGAGAGAGGACCTTCCTTTGATGCCCTTTAATTGGATTGTTGTTTCCAGATCAGTAGTTTTTAATTTTAGCCATTTTCTTTGATTTCTAAAATACCCAGGTGGATGACAAAATGTATGAGGTTTATTTTTTCAGTAGAGTTTGCAAAGTGATTCTACACATTAGCAATAAAAAGAAGATGCTTATATTTATTAACAGGATTCTACTTGTAAACTAATTCAGTGTGTATGCATTAATCAGTGGATTAATGCCATCACTTCAGCTCCTTACAAATCAAATTTGGGAAAGAATAAGAAGAATACCAATATGTGATTAAGAGTGGACTGGCTTTTTAAATTAAGCTTTTGCCACAAATTGCATCTGTAATATGAAGCATTTAATTTATTTCCCTTGCTTTCTTGTTCACAAAGCTAAACATTGCATGTGTCATGTAATAGGAAAATAATTCTATTACTTTTTGAGGTAGCCCTAAATGCAGATTAATTTCCACAAAATGTAGCATGATAATGGAGATAATTCATGTATACAAAAACAACTTACACAAATTTCAGTGTTGTAAAATTGATAAGGTTAAGCCCCTGCTATTGCTCACTTATGTAAGAGCCTTTACATCCAAAAGTGAAAGTGCTCTTAAAGAATGAAAACTGGTTTTGCAGATACCAAGTGAGGAGCAGTCAGGCCTAGTATAAACCAAGTGTTTAGCTGCTTTGATTATTAGTTTTACTTCAGGAGATTTCATGGAACCTCAGAATATGCTGAGTTGAAAGGACCCGCAATGATCATCAAGACCAACCCCTGGCGCTGTGCAGGACACCCCAAGAGTCACACCATGTGCCTGAGAGCATTGTCTAAATCCTCCTTGAACTCTGTCAGGCCTGGTGCTGTGACCACTTCCCTGGGGAGCCTGTTCCAGTGTCCAGCCACCCTCTGGGTAAATCATGATCACAGTTGAAGTAGGAAAATGTATTTCTGTCTCCTGTTCATTGGTCCTACTAACTTCACTCTTTTCAGACAGTCTCCGTTTCGAGTCTCTGGTTTCCTTAGTTCCCCTTCTTTCTTTTCCCTTTGTGCTCTTATAATGCTGTATTTGCATTTTCTGTAATGAGATGCAAACAAGATAAAATAATTAATATTGGTATTACTAAGCATCATTATCCTATATAGGTACTTGAATTGTTCTTTTTTAATGTTTAACGTTTTGATTTGTGTGGTTATATGTGTCACTCAGGGTATATGTAGCTTATGGGAAGACTGAATTTTGCCTTTATTTTGGTGATTTTATCAAACAGCCTCACCGGTGTGACCAGTGTCCGATGTCATTTAATGTTGAATTCAACTTGACACTTCACAAATGTACTCACAATGGCGAAGATCCTACATGTCCTGTGTGCAACAAGAAGTTCTCCAGAGTAGCCAGTCTGAAAGCACATATAATGCTACATGAGAAAGAGGAGGTAATTTCATTAAACTTTATAACTTAATTTTGAAAAGACATGTCATAGTTGTTGTATTTAATCTCTTACCTCTGTGCTTTAGATTTTGAATAAATGATTTTGTTCTGAAGAAATATAAAACTTTACATGGGGAGTCTGTTTTGATATTAGTTAGAGAAATTAATATCCTGATTATAAATAAGTGTTCCCATTTTGTCTTTATGAACAAAAGGAACTTGAGCATATTTGATAGATACCATATCATACTATATATAAGCTTTGACCAATTGTTTATTTGCACATACTTTTATTTTGAAGATACTTCTGTGACTTAATCTACATTGATAAGCCTACACATAAGAAATAATGTGTGATCATGTTTGATGGCAGATGTCATGGTGAGGCACTCTCACCATTCATAGAAATAGATGAAGCTGTTACCTTATCTACAGCTCCCACCTCTGTTTTTGCATGGTTGGTGGTTTTGCTTGAGAGTGCTTGTTCCTTCTCCTATCAAAATTTCATTTTTCTCATTTTGATAGAGTGTTGGTTAAATTCTTAGCAGTTAATACATAGTGGTGTATTTTTCACACTTCATAGTCTTTACTGCATTACAACAATTGCCAGAGTTGAATGCACTGCCCAAAATACCAAGTTTTTTATGATGCAGTTGCCTCTTCCTCCTGTTAAGGCTTTTTTAAAATTGCACTTTGTGTTGAAGAAGCGGAGCTGAATCAGGAATGCATTTTTATTGTCCAACTTCTAATCACAAATGTAACAGTGGTGTGTTTCTCCATGTCAATTGCTGACAGCTTACAGCAGTTTTTACCTGTATGTTGGGGATAATAGGCCTGTGTGCACTTTTCCCTAAACCAGATGCAGAGTGTGCCATCTGTAGAGATTGTATTCCTTCTTTAATCATTTTAGCTCGTGTTTTGTCATTACACAGCCAAGTAGGCAACCAAGTTAAGTGGACTGGAGTCCAATTTTGCTGTATCTTAATGTATCTATAATGATAAATGGCTTAATTGGTATTATTAAGGAAACTTGATTTATTAGTTGCTCGAAACATCAGAATAAGAAAGACACCTGAGGGTGGTCTTTTGGTATTTATTTCTACCACTAAGTGATTTTTCATGCACTTCAGCAGTGCTGATTCTTTTGCTTTGGTGCAGATGTCAGAAGAATAGGCTGTGTGATGCCTTCCAATTTAAAATTCCATCTGCAGCTTGAAAATTAAATTTATAAAAATATGAACATATTTCAATTGCTAATGAATGTGTTTCTTATAATATCCAATAGTTTTGTGATAAAACAGAGATGAATGTAGCAATTAATGCACATAAAACTGCAGGAATAACTTTCACAGTAATTATGCACAGGACCTGCAGGAGAGCTGGAATTTGAACTTGAAGCAGAGGGTATTGGTGATGGCACTAGCTGCCGATGAGGGATTTTCCACAACGTGCAGGTTAACCAGTTATGGGTGGAGTACGGTCTCCCTCCTGCCTACTCTTCTTCCTTTGCTGTTAGAAGGGTTACAAGTCTGAAATCAGAGCAAAGGTGCATATACATTAAGGGACATACATAGAGGGTAAGAAGATTGCATCACAAAATGAAATTTGGGGAACTTTATCCCTGTGTTGTGCTGCATCAGGCATCTTTATCTACAGACAAATGCAGATGGGGAAGAACAGAGCAGCTCTAGTGAGGTTTGGGAGAGTGGGTCTGTCTGTGAAACTTAGATTTTTGTGATTGCTCCATGTGAGAGGTTCTGGAAGGAATTTTTTGGGCTGTTGATACTGAGCTTGCAAGAGGCTATTTTCTCCTTACATTCTTTGGTGATTTATATGTGATAAACTGGTGTGAGGGAAAAGCTTCATATTTGAAATTCCTCACTAATATGGGGTAGCTTTCTTTTGAGAAGTCATTAAGAATATCTTGTGTAAATATGAGCCATCTTCTTGAGGATTGCTGAACATGTCCATTTCTTCAGTGGAAATGCACAATAGTTTTCATTGCTACATTTTGCCTTGGCAGGATAGAAATGGTGAATAAAAAACTGAAACACAAATTATTTATTGCATTAGAACTACTATTATGTCTTCTTTTTTCATGAACATGAGTGGCTTTTGGGCTTTAGGAATACCTTAATATGTTGAAAAAGTTAAAACTAATATTTGGTGGATATAAAATGAAAATTCCTTCATTATAAAATCCTCTTGCTTTGGGTTTTTATGTTTTACTTTGTGTGATGTTGGGGTTTTGTTTGTTTGGTTGGTTTTTTTTTTTAGAAATATCCACTGAATTTGATTTGTACTGTCTAATAATTCGTGAGCAATGATCTTTTGACAAAGTGCAGATTAAAATCCTTTACAGATGCTGGGAGTCATAGATACAAAACAGGTGAAGATCATGAGTTCCAAAGTGTTCTTCAGATGTTGCATCTGGTAAGATAGGGACAGCTAAAACAGGCAGAATCCAATGAGTAGAGCTTTAAAAATTTTTTTTTCTGAGTTTGAGAATTTTGTGTATGACCAACTCCTGTTTAGTGTTAAAACGTGAGTTTAAGCATAGTGAGGTTACAGTGTTCAGTTACTTGTTCTGTGCATGGTGGTGATTTTTTTTGTTTGCTTGAGGAGCAAAAAATTACATCTGGTATTGCCTATAGCAGAATCTGTTTGGTGTGATATATAGGTGGGTTTTCCGTTGTTTTTCTGTGATCTTGCTTTCCTACAGCAAATTTCACAGTACTGAACAGAATAATGAAGACTTTGTCTCAAATAACTTCATCTTAAGTTATTTTTTTGTTTGTAGAAGTTGCTTAATAGAATATGTGTATCTACTGCAACTTAACATGATACATATGCATGTCTGAAAAATGCTGAAAAGCGATTCAGAATCCCTCAGTTTTGAGGTTCCTGAGCTTGGCATAGTAATGGTAGGTTCCCTTCATAAAATTTTCCCCCACTTTTAGAAATCTAAAATCATAAACTAAATTTGTTGTATAAGAGCAGTAGGTGCCCATAAGAAGTATTCAGATTTGAATGTATGGCCTAGAAAAAAAAAAACTTGGTTATTTGTTGCTCACTCTGTAACTTGAATGCAGTAATACTGGCATCTAGATTAGATTAAACAAATAATTTTTGAATTGGTTATTAATTTCCTTAAAGGACTTCAGCTTTTTAAACTTTTGTCTGGAAATGTGATACTGCAGAATTTTTTTTTCAGACTTAACAAATTTATTGTCAAAACAGTCCAAAAACAATAGTGGCATACCTGTATTCCTTCTGATTAAAACATTCTTGTCAATATCCTTCTTGAAATGAACATGGTTTTCTGTTGTTTGTTTTTACTTTTCTTGTTGATCATTATGAGAGAGGAAAAAAGGGGGGAAGATAAGAAACATTTCAATTCGCAGTTATAATCACAATTACTGAAAACTGAGCTGATAAAAAAACCTTTCTGAAATTAGTGGGGTGAAGAGATATCTGTTATTAACACTGTGTCCTTCTTTTTTCTGTCATCTTCGCTGTCAAGAAAGTTTAAAAGGCAGTGCTGACTGTGGTGGGATTACTGTTTAAAAATGACACCAATATGATTTTAACTTGTAAAAGTGTGAAATCCCTGAATCCACAGTTAGAATGATTTTGGTTAGAAAGTAATTATTTGTTACAGATGTTTCTGTATACCATGGTGTAATGGCACTGAGCTGAGCTCCTGTGTGTGTCTTGAACCAGCTTACCAGGAAATAGGGAGTGGTGAGGACGGTACTGAGCTGCTTTTTTCTGCTGCCATATGAAAATTTTCAGAACTCAGTTCTACTGGAGTTTCTTAAAATATAAATATTAATATAATCTTGCAGTGATTATTGTACACGATTTGAATCACAGGGCTCATAAACTCTTCTTGCTTGTATACTTCCCTCGCTGCTTGCTTCCAGCTGCCAATGTCCATAGAAGGGTAAGTTAATCTTCTTGAACAAAGCTTGTGCACTGCTGTTTTGAAAAATCAGTCTCTATTATCTCTTTCAGAATCTTATCTGTTCAGAGTGTGGAGATGAATTCACTTTACAGAGTCAGCTGTCCATACACATGGAAGAACATCGTCAAGAATTGGCAGGCAGTAGGATTCACAGCTGCAAGTCTTGCAAAAAAGAATTTGAAACTTCTTCACAGCTAAAGGAGCATATGAAAACTCACTATAAAATAAGGTGACAATCATGGGTTTATAACAAAATGAGCAGATGTTACTTTTATGGTGATAGCTGGGAAAAGCAGAAGTAGTATTTCCAGTCAGCAAAGTACCATGATTTATGCAGATAATTTCATTTCTTTGGTATGCTGTTCTAAAATGACTCTTTCTTTTTAAAACCTTGCTTAAGTGGGTGGTTATTTTTGGAGGTCTTTTTTCCCCCGTTTTTGTATTTAGGCACACATACTAAGCATAGTTCATCTGCAAGCTATTTGTAAACATGTATTAAGTTTCTCTGATGCAAAATGATATTTGAAGGGTGATTATGATTTTAAACACTAATAGCAGTATATTGAAGCAAATGTATATTAATTTTTACATAGCATTATTTTATTATAATGACAAAAGTTTTAATGCTTTCATTCTGCAAAGATGTTACTTGTTCTTTGCAGTTTAATCATCTTTCCCCGTTACAGCTTCCCATTAGTTTCTTGTAAATCTGAAAAAGCACAAAATGAAAGGGGGAAAAAAGAGGCCTGGTAAATGCTGTTCTTATTTTTTGTGAATATTTGTTCTATCTTTTCTTTCAGCTCTCTAGTTTAACTTTACTTTGAGGAAGGTGAGAACTACTTTAAGTTAGAAGGAAGAAAAGCTTCTCTTGGGTTTTTTTTTATGTATTAGAAAAGCCTGAAGTCATGACAGCTGATCTCTCTTTTAATTTTCACCGTTTCTGTAAAAAACAGATGAGGAAAATTACATATTCAGAACCAAGAAATGCTGTCTATTCCCTGTTCTTCTTACTAGAAGTTAATACAGATTCTACGATCTTAATAGTTGTGTTGCAGGAGGTTTAAACAAGTGTTGTAAATTTCAATCTGCAAACAGAAATTTAAAGGATTGAAGTATCAAGTAAAGCTTGTATTGAGTTATGTAAATGTATTACCTACTAAAATGATTGTTCTGTGGACAGCTGTTTAGAAGTGTTAGGATGAATAAATTAGTTATTTTGATTTGTAGCTAAATGAACTTTGAGAATTTATACTTTTTGTTTCTATGGTTCTTTGGAGAGCGTGATTTGTATTTGAGGGCCAGTGGTGAATATTTGGGTTGTTAAATTCTTAACTTGCTCTTACTAGTCTTCAGCAAGTGCATTTGTACTCCAGTGTGTGGGATTTGTGTGTTCTAGCTCAGAATGAAAGACTTTGCTATGTTCAGGCAAAAGAAATAGAGGTGAATGTTCCCACCAAAATGTGAAGTCACTGTATACTTCTGGCAGAATTTACCCTGAAAATGTATGAAGAGAGCCTCTAAGATGTATCAGAAATAACTAAAAGTCTTGGTGCATGTAGGTACTGAGGAAAGAGCTGTTGGTGTCATTCTGTCAATATCATTATGGACTTTGGGTTTTCACTTTTACAGCTGATACTATATTGCCATCAAATTAACATTATGTTACAAATGATGGGGTAAAAGAAGCATCTTCAAAATAATGTTTGTTTCATATTAATTTATTTCTTTTAATCACAGGGTATCAAATACCAGATCTTACAACAGAAACATTGATAGAAGTGGGTTTACCTATTCCTGTCCTCACTGTGGGAAGACATTCCAGAAACCGAGTCAATTAACACGGCACGTTAGAATACACACAGGTAAGGCTGTGGGAGTACTTAGTTTAATTTGGTTTTGTTTTGCAAATATCAGTTAACCTCTGAAATGCCATGTATTTTTTCTCCCTGTTGGAACCTGAAATATAATTAATACGTTTAGCTTATTAAATACAGTTACCTATTGGTTTAAAATAAACTTTATGTAATTCATTTGCTTAGGAAATTTATATGCCTTTAAATTTTCCAGGTTTATATTATTAGAAGCAGTTTAAAAATGCGAAAAATTCTATACATTTCATTTGTTACCAAATACCAGTTTTGGTACTTAGAGTTTCAGTGGGCTGTAAAATCAGAATCCCTTGGTTAGGGCCAGTCATCTACTTTAAATTAGATCTTATGTGCTCTAGAGAGCAGGTTCTAAAATCTACAGTTGCCAAAAAGAACTCAAGTACATGAGAATTAATGATACTAATAAAGTAGTAGTCTTGCATTTTTAAAATTGATTTATTTAAACTTAAGAAGTGATCTTCTGAGGTGATAAGCCTAGGTTGTAATAATTGAAGAAGTACATGTGATTTCAAATTTGCAGAATGAGTAGGAAATGTTTTGTGCCACATTTCTGTCATAAATATGTGCATGTTTAAACCATAAACAATTGAAGTAATAGAAAAATGCCAAGCATAAAATAATATAAAACTTTCAAAGTATACAGATGACTATAAAAGAATAGTTCTTATGTTTTAACCAGGTATACATTATTATAGCAGGAGCTTGGCTTTAAACAAAGTCTTCATTGAAGATATTCCAGTGATGTTCAGTATGTATTTTTCATACATACTGAATAAATTGCCATTTGTCTTCTTTTTAGTTAATTCAGGTATTCATTTGTGTAAGTGTACAATTCTGTTTTTACACTGACTGATACTGTTGTAGTATCAATCAGTGTAATATCACTGTTCAGACAGTGACGTAGGAGTTGCCATTACAAGAATGGCCTTGTTTACACAGAAATAAAAAGACCGTTGTGTGACACTTTCTTAAGAATCTTTTGAAGTTTTACAGATCTAGTTATAGAAAAGTAACACAAGAAGTCACCCTTGTACCTGCTTTAAAACATTTGCTTGAAAGTAATATCAAAAAAGGGTCAGTGAAAATTAACTTCAGTATTTTAGATTCTTGGCTCTATTTAATTCATTAGCTTATTTTAGTCAGAATAAAGAAACAAGATTATAGTTGGTTATGGATGCTTTTTTAAAGCCTCAAAAAGTTCAAGGGCATTTATAAATTTTTTTGAAGACTGAAAGACGTTTGTCTGTTGGGAAACAGAAAATGCAGTCCCAATCTGCATGTGATAGGAGGTCATTTTAACTTCCAATTAGCTTGCAAATCCTCATTTAATATGTGACTCCAAATCTGCAGACAATCCGTCTGGCATTTCATTGCTTGAGGTACTGTGGATATGTAGAAAAGAAAAATTCTGTTTTAGAGAATTCAGAATGCCCAAGTTTTTAAGTGTTAAAATAGTGGATCTGTGCACAGTGAGTGGCATTAGGTTAGTCTCTTAATTGCAGTACTTTTTTTGTTCTAGGTAGTCATTTCAAGCACTTACACCCTTCTGGGAGAAAAATCCAGTCTCAGGGACTGCAATTCCCACATTAATAATTGAGTAATGAACCCCTTGTCCCCCCCTCTCAAATCTGTATTTTATTAAGTTACACTTGAGAAATACAGAAATTTCATGTTTCCACAATGGAGTTAAGATTTTGTTTTTATAATGAGATTTACTTACATAGGTAAACTTAACCTGAAGCAAAACTTTGTGTCCACCAGCAACTCTTACTGGAAGCTAAGCTTTCTGCCAGTGAAAGCCTAATAAGAATTTTGTATATCCAGATGTGAATCAGTGTTCTTCATTTTAATCTCTTTTAAAAAATATACAGTTAAAACCTGCAATCCTTATGGCACCTTCAAAACCCCTAAGCAGCAGAATAGAAGATAAACATTCCTTCAGGGAGTTATATGCTTGAAATCAACTTCAAAAAAATAGCTGCTTTGGTTCTTTTATTTCTTAATTAAGAAATAATAAGCTTAAAGTAGATGTAATTACAGGTATAAAATTATAAATATTATAAAAATATTTATTAAAACTGATTTAGTGTGCACATGGTAGTACTTACTGGTGTAGCGGAGGTAGCACCGAGTGGAGCTTATACTGGTCTTGGCTATGGAAATGTGCAAAGGCAAGGTATTAAATATTTTCAAGGTCCTAGAGTTACCACAGCTGAACTATTTCACTAAAAGAAAAAAAGTAGTATTATGAGTTCAAAGTGGATGTTCCCAGGAGTTAAGTAGGACACATGGTTGTAAGAAACTGAAATTTATTAGTAAGTTTATGTAGCTTTGTAATCTGTTTATGCAGTCCTCTTATGTCCTGTAGCTTAAAATTTCTATGGGGTTTTTCATGCTTATCTGGTAACATACAAAAAGTGTAATTATGCACAGCACTGAGGGCATCAAAATTGGGAAACTGTGACAGATCATTTCTGTAAAAATGTTGGCTAGTTTTTCTTTAAATATTCAATACAAACAGTTTTAAAAATTATTTTCTGAGCAGAACTGTCTAAAACATTATTTCATTGCATATTTTCAGTATTTCGTTGCAAAGAGTGAATGACTCTTAATATTTATTGGAGAGCGGGAACCATATACCATCTTTTGCAGAGTTGCTGTAAAACTTTCTGATTTTAAATTAGATAAAGGGTTTAATTTTTGACTATTAGTTAATTATTACTGTCCATTTACCCTCTGGGCCTGCTTGTTTCTGTGAAGGTATATGCATTTTATAGGATTTGGTATAAAACATATGGGTTTCTTTTTCCCTTTGTTTTTTTTCCTCCAATGATTTTGCATAGCAGATTTTGAGGGAAGGTGTTTTAAATAATTGCTTCATTTAGATTTCCTTTATTTTACCCATTTAAACTGATAATCATCAGCTAAGTCACAAAACTTTTTTAGCAAGGCCACATTTTCATCAGACTAGGTGCTGAGGTTGGTGGTTGAGGTAAACAATTTTATTGTCAAAACTTCCTAATAACATATCTAAAACAGTTTGTATTTTATTTTAATGGATACAATTTTTCGTTTAGCTACAGAAAACTGCTGACATCTACTTACATCTCCTTACCCTTCCTCCTCCTGCCGCTGTTTCCCTGCAGGTGAAAGACCTTTCAAGTGCAGTGAGTGTGGGAAGGCCTTTAACCAGAAGGGGGCTCTGCAGACCCACATGATCAAGCACACGGGGGAGAAGCCCCACGCCTGTGCCTTTTGTCCCGCCGCCTTTTCCCAGAAAGGCAACCTGCAGTCACACATCCAGCGAGTTCACTCTGAGGTAAAGGCCATTATTCATCGAATCTTGTGTGCTAACATGCATCTTAACTCAGTTTTGCTATTCCTATGTGCTCCAACCACTATCCATTTATTGCCATAGTGTAGATTCTGGTTTGCTGCTTTTACCTCTGAGTTTCCCTTGGCTTGTCTGAATAAATGTATACTCAGGAGAAGTAGCAAAGCCTTCATTGGCCAGTGTCTTTTTAGTACACGGGTAGATTAATAAATAGTGGGGTTAGGTGTACAAAAATGTACCTGTGTCTGTCTTGGGAGAACAAGGACTAGATGAAAGTAATCCAGAAGTAGCCAAGCAGAAAAAGCAGAAAATGGTGAAAAACTTCAAGGCCAAGCAGCAACTCACTAATTCTATTTTAGAACATACTTGCCATTTGTCTTTGAAGTATGTTTTGCAGCCTTCTACTTGTAACCAAAAACAGTCTGTAAAAGAAAATTCTAGAAAATTCCAGAAATTTAAAAAAAAAAATATTCAGACCTCTTTATGTCTTGATTTTTTCTCTTTTTGGCAGACAATTTTTAAGACTCAGAAGGTACTGCTGTGATAAAGTAATACAATCTTCTTAGTAATATGAGCTATGCAACTTTGTTCAGTAATTACCTTGCAGACTTTAGTGAGTTGTGGTTGGAAATACCCATAGAAAGAGACTTGGTTTTGGTTTGAAATTATGAAGTGATAGAGGTAGTGCTTTTTGCTTCTTTTATTTCCTGTGTGCACAATATCATCTTTGTTCTCACTCTTCCCCTAACTGAGATTTGCAGTCATTTTTCATTTTTGTGTTACAATGGTAGATATTACTAAGGATCCTTTTAACATGTTAGTTTCTTCCTTTTAGGATATGCCTTAGTATATGAATATGTCTTATGTGATACACTTAATTATGTTAAGTCATATAACTTGGAGTACTGTGTCCGGTTTGGGACACTCAATTCAGGAGGGACATTGAGGTCCTGGAGCATGTCCAGAGAAGGGCAATGAAGCTGGTGAGGAGTCTGGAGCACTTTGTGAGGAGTGGCTGAGGAAGCTGGGGATGTTTAGCCTGGAGAAGAGGAGGCTCTGGAGTAACCTTATCACTCTCTACAACTCCCTGGAAGGAGGTTGTGGCTAGGTGGGGGTTGGCCTCTTCCTCCAAGCCACCAGCAACAGGACAAGAGGACAGTCTTAAGCTGTGCCAGGCGAGGTTTAGGGTGGACGTCAGGAGGAATTCCTTCATGAACATGTGATCAGACATCAGAATGGACTGCCCAGGGAAGTGGTGGAGTCACCATCCCAGGACATAAATATTTAATCTCATTATATGAGATTACACTCAGTGCCATGGTCTAGTTGGCATGGTAGTGTTTGGTCATAGGTTGGACTTGAGGACCTCAGAAGTGTTTTCCAACCTAATTGATTCTGTGATTCTCTGGTGTGACTAGTTATCCTCCAGGTTAACAGCTCTCTCTGTGTGATAGGTTAAGCTACATGAAAAAATGAACCATCCTTGATTTAATAATTTAAATTTACTTTTTTCAATATTAGTTAACTTTTTACTTTTCTCTCTGTTACTCTGTTTTTCTGTAAGAAGACAAGCTGTGGGACAAGATACTTTAAATAAATGCTCTTGATCACATCCTATGCTGTGTTTTGCATTTGAGTTACTGCTTTGGTTAACTTACTGATTTTTTTTTTCTTTCTTGCTGTTGCTGTGTTTTCTTCAAGCCTGTGTGGAACTCTATGAATTCTTTGTTTTATTCTGAGACAGTTACAAAATAACATTGCAGCTGATAATGAATTACAGCTTGATTCTCACTTTCTAAAGCACTCCTGAAGTTTAGTTGTAGCATACTTTTTTACTTAGTACCTCTTTTTGAAAGTCTTGTTGGCAGTTTATTATCACAAAATATGAAATATCCATAATATATTGCAAGTACTTCCGTGTGTTTTCTTTTAAATACCTGCACATTGCAAGTATGACACTGGAAGTTGTTGCTGTGTGATGGACTGAGGAGGGAAGGTTGGAATCTCCAAATTTAACTGCTTTAATTACCTTAACCTATTGGTCTGAAAGTCTCAAATGAGTGGCTGCTGTTCACTTACTTGTTCTGTCTGTTCAAATTCAGTTCAAACTAGACATTAAACTTCCATGCTCTTCATGGGGCTGGTTTTGTCTGTGTTTTTTTCATCTCATACTTCCAAACTTCCATTTGTATTTATGGATGATGTTTCCTCTTCAGGCATATCTTAATTGTGAAGTTGCATTTCAGTTTTGCTTTTAAGTGTGAAATGGTAGGAGATGGGAAAGAGAGAAGAGTCTGAGGCCTCGTTTGCTACAGGACATGAGTTTTGCTGTCTGCTGCTTCACAGTGTTGTCAAGTGGTAGTAAGCAATTGTAGTCATGCACATAGATTATATGATATTACATGAATCTGCATATTTCCAAGAGGTACCAGCCTGATTCCATAAATGCATACTGGTTACTTGAAAAAATAAACTATTGTAACTCTCATAATCCTGTAGTATACTTGTTATATAGAAAAATAATGAAAAACCATAATATTTGGTAGGTGTAGGGAAAATTTACTTCATTTTTTTTTTTAAGGTGAAGAATGGCCCTACATACAACTGTACAGAATGTAGCTGTGTCTTCAAAAGCTTGGGTAGTTTAAATACACATATCAGCAAGATGCACATGGGTGGTCCACAGAATTCTGCAACTGCTTCAACAGATGTATCTCATGTTACAGCGGTAAGCTTTGCTTGATATATAGTGAAAATGCCTTTAAGAGTTTAATTAGGTCTATATCTTAATTCCAGTAATTCTTCAGATAGGTTAGAACTTCTAGACCTGTAGCTGGCTTTTGTCTTTTTCAAGTTTTGTGTGATTTTTGGTATTAATTTGCAGGACTAAATATTGGGAAAATGTAAATTGGCCAACTATATGCAAAAAAGTATTTACAGTTCGACACTTTGTTTGAAAATGTAGCGGCTTAATTCTGCAGTTAAGTAAAGAATAATTCTTGTTCTTACAGATTATGTTAGCCTCCTCTGATAAAATAAAAATTATGGGGAAGTTTTAGAACTATTGAAAAAACGTATTAGTTTCAACTCATTTTCAGAAATTGTTTGTATAATTCTAGTCTATATAAACACATGGTGGATTCTTCTGTGTATATGTGGTAACTTTTTAAATGCTAGCTTCTTATTAGGCAGATTATAAAGGAAAAAATATAGCTTTATTGGAAGCAGTGGATTTTTTTTTCTTTACCACAAGACACAAAAAAGAGCTAAAATTCAGAAAATGTCTCTGGTTTCATAAGACTACAGTAGTTTTTGAGCTAGTGCATATTTAATTTATCATAGTACTCTTCTTTTTTTCTTTATTAGAACAATCTTTTCTACTTCTAGTCCCCTCTGCTTTGCTTATCTCCAACTCATGCTTTAATGTTCAATGGGTGATAAGTAATAGCAGTCTTTGAAAGAGGAAGGTTAACATTTGAAGTCTGAACTTCATTTTGCAGCTGTGTCTTCTTGAAATAACCTGTCTAGTAATGATGTTTGGAAAAGCTTTTTTTTACATTTTCTGAAGTTGTTTTATAGGGCAGATGCTATTTGTTTCTCCATGTTAATTCATAAAAAAAGACTAATGTGTCTTATTTGTTTGCAAGTGCATATATTTTCTATGTCTTTTTTTACATTTCTACATTCTCAAGCCTAATCCTAAAAGCAGGATGGAAAATAATTCCTTCATTACTACCTCATGTGTTTTTTTCCCTGGCCAGCTCTGTTTTTTATTTTTGATTTGTTTTTTGTTTACTTAAATATTTTGGATTTGCTTGGCATATTGATATTACAGCAGTGTGGTATTATCTCTGCTTGCATGAATAATTTGCTGCTTGCATGCAAGAGTGGACTAGCAAAAAATGCCATACAGTAATATAAGCAAAGAGAGAGTAGAGAGAAAAAGATTCTTTCTAAAAATAAATGCCAATAAGTTTAGCAAGGTGGAGCAGACATAAAAAATGACATGTCAGTTGCATATTAGAGGGGATTATACTTTTTATTTGTAATTTTATGTCTGAATCTGCATATATTTAATTATTTCTATTTTTAAAAATTGCATTAGAAACTTAGTACATTATTAGATTGGCACTAGCATTCTTACATTAGAACTTTTCTTCATTCTGCTGAAAACTTGCAGAATTGCTTTAACAACAAATCTCCAGTATAATAATTCTATTCTGAAGTTTGCCATCAGTCTCTGTCATCCCTTGGTACGTACCTGGGGATAAGCAAGGATTATGTCTTTATTAAGTACCCATTCCAAAAGCTGAAGTTTCCTGAAGTGCTGTGCTGCCAGAGAATGTACCCTTGTGTGAGACATGAGAATATTTCTAAATTATAGTGACTGTAAGGCTGTCATTTCCTGCATTAGTATTTATAGCTAAAATGATTTAGTTTACTTCTGTTTCTCTCACATTGTCTGATTTTTCTGTGCTGCTTTTCTGCCATGTTTTGTATAAGCCATGTTTTTCTTCTTTTTGATGAAGATTTAAATTATTTTGATTTCTTTGTAGGACTCTGTCACCCAGCCTTTAACGACATCCCCTACTAATCTTTTGCAACCTGTTGATAACAAATGGAAGAATGTAAGTGTGAAGTTTTGGTCATATTTTTGCATCAAGACTATAAATGGGAGAAACTTTACATAATTTTGTAAATTTTCATTTACCTGGTGAAAAAGGGTATGATGTGATCCTTTGTGATAAGTTGGATCAGCTAAATTGTGAGGTTCCTTGATGAATGCAGCTGGTTATTTAGAGGTGGAACAGATCTTGAATGTTATGTTTGCTTCATTTGTCATTATGTTGCCTCATTTTTTGCTCACTCACGATTTTGCATGTAAGTCTCTTCAACAGCTCTTCAAAATGGAGGTAAATACTTTTCTGTATAAGAAGACCAGAGAGTGAGGATTCTTAAAAATCCTGGATTTCCCTACCCTTCCGCCTTTATTTTCCAGGGATTACCATGGTTTGGTTGGAGAGGGAAGAAGCTGTGTTCATACAGGTTGAGTTGATTGGAATTTTTTGGTAGCAGAGGAACCGTGGGGCTCAGGAGGAGCCATGGAGCTGGGGAAGGATGATGCAGGGCTGACTTTCTAGAACTCCATAGCATAGCAAACAGTTGTGGTGTACATGAAAGTCAGTATGTGTCAGTCCCCCTGGGAGTTCTGGCAGGTTTTGTTGCAGCTATACAGCATCTTGTTTGTCAGCTGTAGGTTGCAGCGTGGTATCTTAGGGACAGAACATCTGACTTACAGTCTCCCCTTCCCAACTTCAGCTGCTGATTATTTTGTGTTGTACTCACAAAGCCAAGATCTAGGAAATGTGGCAGTACAGCTTTAAAGTCTCCATAAACAGCTCATCCACTGTAGGCAGGGCAGAAGAGGTGGAGGGGTGGCACTGAATGTGTGTAATAGAAGGGTTAAAATGTTTGGAACTCGCAGTTGGCCGTGGAATAGTTGAGTGCCTGGGTAAGAATCGAGGGGCAAACAAATAATGCAGATATTGTTGTGGGAGTCTGCTGTAGACCTTCCAGGCAGGATGATGATGTTGAGGAATTATTGTTTGAGGAACAAAGAGACGCCTCTGAGTCCACTGTCCTTCTCCTTACGAGGGGCTTCAACTTGCCAGAAATTACCTGGGAGAATCACACAGCTAAGACAACCTGGGCCAGAAGATTGCTAAAAAACATGGATGACAACTTTTAGGAATAGGTCCTAAGGGAGCAGACTCAGAAAGATGCCCTCCTTGATCTACTACTTGTCAGCAGAGAGGATCTGATAAGCAAAATGGAGATTGGCAGCCATCTTGGCCATGGCAACCATGAAGGGATAGAGTTTAAAATTGTTAACAGGAGGAAAAATGTCAGCAAAACCTCAGCTCTGGATGTGAGGAGAACAGACTTTGGACTGCTGAAGAATCTACTAAATAAGGACCCCTGGGAAAATATTTTTGCAGGTGCTGGGGAATATCAATGCTGGTCACTTTTTAAATATCACCTTCTGAGGGCACAGGAGCAGGCAATTCACAAATATCACAAGTCAGGCAGGTGAGGCAGAAGGGCACGTTGGCTGAACAAAGATCTTTTGGAAATAAGGCAGAAAACAAAGGTGTATGCCCTGTTGTAGCAAGGTCAGGTGACACAGGAAGAGTAAAGAGGTGCTACTTGTTGGTGTAGAGAGAAAATTTGTGTGGCCAAGGCTCAGCTGCAGTTGAAGCTGGCCAGAACTGTGGGGGACAATAAAAATAGGTTTTTCAAATGTATTAATGACAATAGGCAGTGTAAAAATAACGTTGGCCCATCAAAGGATGAGGATGGTCACCTCACAAATAGTGATAGGACTTGATCTGTTCAGCCTGGAGAAGACTTAGACCTCATTGCAGTTACAACTTCTTCATGAGTGGAAGAAAAGAGGAAGACACTGATCTCTTCTCTGTGGTGACCAGGGACAGGACTTGAGGGAATGGTCTGAAGTTTTGGCAGGGGAGATTTAGGTTAGATATTAGGAAAAGGTTCTTCACCCAGAGGGTGGTTGTGTACTGGAATGAGCTCCCCAGGGAAGTGATCACAGCACCAAGAGTTCAAGAAGCATTTGGACAGTGGTCTCAGACACATGGTGTGACTCTGGGAGGGTCTTGCACAGGGCCCGGAGTTGGACTCGGTGATCCTGATAGGTCCCTTCCAAAATATTTTGTGGTAATGTGATGAAGAGTGCAATCTCACACTCTTCATCACATTACCACAAAATGGATCCCATTGCCTTCTCCTCCCAGAATTGCCTGAAACTGCCAGGCAGCTTTGCAGCCACACTGCCCCCAGCCTGTATCCTGCCTGGGGTTTGTGCAACCTAAGTGCAGAACCCAGCACTTGGCCTTGTTGAACCTCGTACAATTGAACTGTTGACAGAGTCTCTCCTGATCCAGCATTGTATCTGGTCTGTATTTCATTCTGGCAATTTTTAGGTTTTTTTCGGTTTTCTGTCTATAGTGTTCACTATTCATGAACTGTATTCAATGATACAGGAGGAATCAGAGCCATCAGAATCCTTAAAATATGCTGTGATGTGTTTATTAGTGAAGAGACTCAAGGTGCGTTAGCTGCCTTGTCCATCAGATGAAATGCTTACACATGATTTCATCTTATATTTTGAAGAAGAGGGAGAAGTCTGTCATCTTAATAGAGGAGTGGAAAAAAAGTTTGAGGGTCATAGCTAGGCAAATTGACACATGGAAATATAGTATGAAATTTTAGTGAAGATAACTTACTCTTGGAGCCACGTATTGAAGTTGGATGGCAACAGAAAAAGTTAACCACAATAAACTACTTGATTTAAAGAACTGCTCTAATTTTTTAGTTACTGTGACTTGAAGGAGTAATTCACTGAGAGCAAGCGCCCTGTCTGTGTTACACAGCAGATCAGACAAACCAAGGGTCATCACAAGGTCCACTGTTCCAGTTGAGCAACAGTGGAATTATGAAGCAGTAATAAAACACTTCATTCTCCATGTTATCTTCAAAATCAGATGTTCAAAAAAGACCTAGAAAGAAACCTAAGAAACATTTTATAATTAACAATGTATCTTAAGAGTAATGGTAACAAACCTCATATATGTGCATGTGTGTACATTATTGTTCAAAAAAGATAACCTTCATGAGACTGTATATAAACTGCTGTATAATATGCAGGACATACTGGCTAAATTCACATAATGCTGTAATTTTCATATCAAAGATGATGCTGAGAAGTTCCTTCATTAACAATAACATTAATTTTAATTAAGAATAATTAATTAACAATAGCATCAATTTTTCTCTTGCTAAAGCCTGGGAGAATTTCACACGCTTTTAGTATAGGAATCCTGCTCTGCATAAAACCCTCCTTACATTCTGTTTCCAGAAGAGAAATCGTGTCTATGAGGAGCTGTTACACTCTTCAGCAAACTGCTTTGCTTCCGTTGAAGTTTGCTTCCTGTTAATGCCATTCTCACTGCAATATAGTGTGTCACCCATATTGAAATGTTTATAGCACTTTTGCTAAATTGGAATCTGAAGAGATATGGAGTCTTTTTGTGTCTCACGAGTGAGGTCAGAAAGAACTAATGGTTAAATCAGCAAAGGAACAAGTGATATTCTCACATGCATGCAAGAGAAGCAAGATAAGGATTTGGTTTTTAAATTCTCATGAGAAGGCATTAAGAATACTTTATCAAATACACAGGACGTAATCTGAGTCAAGCTAATGTTTCTTAATAGAATTCTTTGTAACCATCCTTCCTTTACTACAGTGAGTGTCATCTTAACTGCCTAGTATAACGTGTCAGTACAAAGAAAATCTCAGGGAAGTTTTCAGATTAGAAGAAAATAGTACAAATGTGGAGCCTAAGATTATTGTTTGCTAAAAATAATCTGAAAGAAGATAGCTTTTTATAACAGTATGTGGTTGCACATGCACCTTGAAGTGGTTCTTTTTAGGGAACAGAAGTGAATATTAGAAGCAAATAACCAGTATGTTCTAGGATACCCAGCTATGGGGCTAGCCATTGTATAAATACATATTTCTGCAATACATTTTTTCTGCAATAAAAAAAAATACTGAAAGCAGTTGTTTCGGTAATTGTATACTTATGCAGTCCATTTGTCATAAGAAGTGAAGTTTATAAATGTAGGCAAACAGAAGTCTTTATTTCTGATTTAATTTAAAATAAATACCAAGGCTCTTTATCACTTTTTTCCTTCATATTTGTTGCTGAGGTAGTCTAAGATAGACAGTTTCAAATTAAAGATTGGGAAATTAGTTTTTTAACTTCAGATTTTTTTAGTATTTTGACAGAGCCTGATGTGTATGAAGAGATTGCTCTAAAACTAAGTGGTTTCATGGGTTCCAAATTGAAGGGGAAATTTTAGTTGTTTGTTCTGAAAGGTTTTGATACAGCAACACAGATAATTTATTTTAAAAAAATACCTCTAATGGAAGGTTGTTTTTTACAAAGGACCTGCTTGAGATAAATGTGAACTTTAAAAAGATAGCCATGTCAGTTTATTTCTTTTGGGAATTACTTTTCATGTGGCCTTTACATGTGGAGTTTTATAGTTGATCCCTCCCTGTATTTTCTAAATTGGTTGAAGGTTCAGTAGTTAACAGTAAATTTAATTCAAGCTGTAAGCTTACAATTTCAAGCTTGGGAAGAACTGAAAAAAAAGGGGATGTACCAAAGCAATTCTATAATGGAGCAAGCAAACTTTGAACGAGGCTCTGTAAAATCATTGTCTTGTATAAGTAGCCATCCTCTTAGCACACAGTTACCAGACATTTCAGGTAAGGGAGCTGGACAGGTGAGTTCATAACACATACTTTTGATCTTCCTTGACAAATGTGCCACTGTATATTTCAGGCCACACATTTTCGGTCTCCGCTTCTTCAACAGACAGAAAACCAGGTGTCTCCAGCTGCTGCTCCTCAGGGTCAGCAGACTGTCACCGATGTCATTCAGCAGCTCCTTGAATTATCAGAACCAGGTCCTGTAGAAAATAACCAGCCTCAACAAGCTGGTCAGCAGCTCAACATTGCAGTGGGGATCAGTAGAGATATTTTGCAGGTAAGAGCTCTATGTGAAAACAGCTTTACATTTCAGTGTTTCTTTTCTCATTCTTTCTTATATTTTAATGAAATTCATTCTCAGTATTTTCAGTTGTAGCATTCCTTATGGATTTCTAAACAATCCTTTAGTCAAGAAAGAATTATAAAAATTTATTGAATGGGTATGGGCCGCACCAATATATCTTTGTATGGCTTTAAGTGTGCCCTGTACATGGATATTTTTACTGATACCTTAAGCCTTCTTTTTTCCTGTTGGCTGGTAGCAGCTTGTGGCGTGTCCTTAGGTTATGCAGTGCTTAAAATGTGATATCATTCAAGAGGGGAAAAATATTTTATCTGGTTAAAAAATGAGAATGTATAACTGGCCTTTACCCTGTTCTAATTAATAAGGGCCATCTGAATATTTTCTATTTGTGCAAGAATTTTTTTCTGTGAGGTCAGCCAGTGTTTTTCCTGAAAAACTTCCTGTATTTTGTCCTTCATAATGGCAGAAGAGGATGCAGCATAACAGAAGAGATGTAGGGTGGTGAATTACTGTCTGTGGTTGTTCTGCAGCCTGTGCCCCAGGATGGATCAGGGCAGAGAATAATATTCTTTAGTGTTACTGGTAGCCTGCTATCCTGTAAGGTACCTTTTCATCTCTAGACTTTTAAATACCATTTAAATTTGGGTTTGGAAGACCCAAATGTTCTATGCAGCTATGGGCAGGTTCACCCTGTTTTTACCTGTGCTGAGTTCTCTAGTGTCTCGAATGTGATGAGGAATTGCAAAGAGTAACAATGTGATGCATAATTATTATCCAGATAGGTATTAAAAAAAAAATAAAAAAAAAAGGTGTTGTTTCCTAAAAGGCAGTTGTAAGTGCAGAAAGTCCAACCTTAAATTTCACAATTGGAAATCAATGCTGTGTAATACTGTATTTGTAGGTTCGAAATATAGCTGAAATTTTCTGAGAACAAGATGCTTATTTCATTTAATTATATTTTCATTGTATCTTCCAAGTACTTGTTTGAGAAAAGTTGGGGATAACTGTGGAATGTTTCTTCCTTAATCTAGAAGTTGTTTTGTTTTTTTTTTAGCAAGCATTAGAGAACAGCGGGTTGTCATCAATTCCTGTCTCTGCACATTCTACTGACTGCAACCAGGCTAAGGCTGCTGGGGCGCAGGATCAGACCCCAGATGTCCCAAGCCTCTCAGACCATCAGGCTGATTCTAATAGTGCTGAACAAGACAAAGAGCAAGAGAGTACGGATAAACTAGATAAAAAAGAAAAAAAGTTCATTAAGAAAAAATCACCATTTTTGCCTGGTAATACTGCTACTGCTTTCTACTTTTTGTGCTGTAAAGAGTGTAATAAATGTTTACAGTCTTACAGTCTTTATAAAGCCATAAACAATAAATGTTGTTTATGGCTTTATAAAGGGATTTCCCAAAATGTATTGTGGATTAGTTATGAACAGTATTTGTTCTTATCTAAAATGCACTGTAAGGTATGCTTAATAATATTTATAATTTTCATTATTAAATATATTTTCATAAACCATGACTGGATGGCATGAAGTGAAATTATACTTCTGAATCTTTTAGATTAAATCAGTGGAGTTACAGGAACAAGACAAAGTATGTGAATCTGTTATTTTCTTCCATCATCCTTCTCTGACAAGGACTGGGTTTTCATTTTGCGTCCCAGAGTAGAGTTCTTGCAAGGACTGTTCTTCCCCTTTGGAAGTGAAAAATTACAGAGACATAAGGGCAGGACTGCAGATCTTGACTGATCCATGTAGGGAAGGACAAAGGCTGGCATTATGAATAATTCTTCATGTCACCTGTCTCTGGAGTCACAGTGCTGATATGATATTGTCACCATAAATAAATGTTGTTGTTCTGCCTCTGTACAATGTTATGTGTATGCAAGCCCTCATTTTGTTTCTGTGTGCTTAAATGCAACTTCAGTTTCAAGGTTGCTTGAGCTTTATGGTTGCCAGAAGTTGTTTGTTCCGTGTAAAGCCTTCATACTTTAGCAACCAGGCTGGTACATGCAGTGCTATAGTGCAACCTTTGATCTCTGGCTCTAGTATCTGTACACTGATGTTGGTTTTTCTTTTGCAAGGACAAATTGATCTAAAGTAAAAACTTGTCTTCTTCAGTATAGCTGTGATAAAAATTAACATTAAATTTTTCCTCTGGTGTATAATTATTTTGTTACTTGTGTTTAACAGTAACAATTCTCTAGCTGTGACTGCAAATAAAAATAAAAGGTCACTGCTGTAGAGTCAAACACAACCACTTTTGTTTTTGATAAAGTAACATGACTTCAGTGTGTTGACAGGGAAAAAACACTAGATTTACTGATTTAAATGAGCAAACAATCTGATATTGAGCAACATATATGGATAAAAAGCTCGGATAGGTTTCAGAAGGATTTCTTTCATTTTTGTTGAGAAAAAAATGTCATATTGCCTCAGGACATACTTTAGGGTTCTTTGATCATAAGTCAACTTTTAGAAAAAAAGTAACCTTAAATTGTTAATCTATTAGAAAGACTTGTGCAGTTTTTCTTCCTTTACAAGTTTATGAAATGTAATTTAAGTCTGAATTTGAAAGAGAGAGGGTCAAGCAAAGTATCTCCTTCAGTTCAGTGTTAAGTATGTAAAATAATCTGGTGTGGCTGTGGTTGAGGATTTACAGTCATTGTTAGATAATTTTGTGTTAGATATGTTATTTATAAGTTAACTTGTATATTATATTACATCTACAACTGCATTCTACATTTCTAATTGGTATAGAAATTGTGTTACTTGAATTTCAGCAGGATTCTCTTGGGGTTTTTTTTGTCATTACAGCCCATCACCATTTTCATAAAGTAGAGTATATCTGATAGAGAAGTTAATCTTCTATGAAGCGTGTTGTGATGGCATCTATTTCACAAAGTGTTTTTGTGGCCTGATTGTTATGTACAATAGCATCAATGTAGTGGGAGTTTTCAAGAATTGTTAGGAGGTTTAAAAAGCCTTCATTTTGATATTCTTTGTTTCAGGTTCCATACGTGAAGAAAATGGAATCAGATGGCATGTTTGTCCATATTGCTCTAAAGAATTTAAAAAACCAAGCGATTTGGTGCGCCACATTCGCATTCACACCCACGAGAAGCCATACAAGTGTCCCCAGTGCTTCCGCGCCTTTGCCGTGAAGAGCACTCTAACAGCACACATAAAAACACACACTGGCATTAAAGCTTTCAAGTGCCAGTTTTGTATGAAAAGCTTTTCCACCTCAGGGAGTTTAAAAGTTCATATTCGCCTGCATACAGGTAAGGCCTTGAGATGGCTTTGTGTATTCTATGATGTGGGTGGGACCTTGAATGAGTAAAGCCTGTGAAATGTGTAAGTCGTACACATGTCTGCCACATCATTGTTAGTATCACTCAGAGAATGTATCATTTTAGTGTTGTACATGATGACTGTCATTTTTTGTCATAACTTTCTAGTGTTTCATGGCTTTGAAACTTTGGGCTCTTACAAAAAACACTGACGTTTAATTTTCTAATTATGAGTCAGCTGTTGTTCCTTTCTAATATCAGTATTCTGAATTATGCTTTCTGAAGAGTCATACTCCTGCAATTTGAGTTCTGATTTTACTTATGCCCAGTCATCTCTAATATTTGCTCTTGATCTTCTCTCCTCCTCCTCCCCACCCTTTTTTATAATTTTACTGTAACACTAAGGGCTGGTTGCTTCCCATTTTATCTTCTACATTACAGTTTGCGTCATGTTTTCACCAGCTTACCTGTTTTCAGCATCTTACAGTGAATATCCTAGAACTCCTCAGATCATATGGTCTTTGTTTACATATGATGTATTCAAAATGTTTTTATGTGATTGACCTATCTTTTCTGTAAGGAACAGTGAATTTTCTGCTTTTGGTAGGTTACCTGGTTGTTTTCGAAGTTCTTTCTTTGTTTGTTCAGGTAAATAAAGTTTCAGCAAGATAAATGTGCTGTTCTTCCCTTTAATTCCTGTTTATATAATTGCCTTCTGCAAAAGTATCATGTATTGGCTTTGGTGTGTTTGGGATCCAATCTGTTTTATAGTTTGATGTATTTCATCCATGAAATATCAGTGTTGGTTCATCTGCAGGAAGTCTGCCACTTTTTTTTTGTAAACTTGTAAACCAGTATTTTTTTCTGTTAAAATCAGGCTTACTTCATACAAGCATTCAGATTAATTCAGAGTGGCAGAAGCACTAGGTGGCTTGGAAAACAGGTAGTCCAGTGTTTATGGAGCTGCTCTGTACTTTCAGATAATGTTTCATTTATTGCATTGTGAAGAATGGTTCATTCTTTTACATTTTTTCTGCCTGTGATTGAACTTCATAAAAGCTGTCTTCATAATACCCAGTCGTGTTTCCTAGCCTTTTAAGTCCAAGATTTCCCCTTGAATAAAACCAGAAAGTTGTTCAGCTTTGCCTGTCTTTTACTTACCAAGTTCTCTAGGAAATCTCTCTCAAGGAGATATTTCTACTGGATTTTGCATTTAAAAAGTCTTTCTTTAATGCTTTTGTTGGTATGGTTTTTTGACTGACATCAAACAGAGTTGATGTTTTCAGAGATGAATCTAGAATTTTTTTGACTTTGTTACATCCCTGTTCCCTCTCTTTTATCCTGTTATATAACATACTTGTCTGTGTTTGCTGATTCGTTTTTCTCACATTTTTTTAAAATTTGTTTTGGAAGGACTTCAACCTGCCATGGCAATTCTTAGGACAGCTTCTGAAACACTTGAAATTTGCTGTCAATTTTGCATCATCCAGTTTCTTGATAGCAAACTTGCTTCAAGTGATGTGTTTCAGTCAATTAGCCGTTCAGCAGATTAGTTGTTAATTTGATTGAGTTTTATGGATCTGGTTTGAAAACCTGTGTTACAATAAACACTCTGAGAGAAAGAAAAAAAAAATTCAGGAAAGAGAATTCGTATTCTAAAGCTACATTTCAAGGTTGATAGAAATAAAATTTTAAGCTAATTGTTTTCTTCTTTTGCAGGTGTTAGGCCTTTTGCTTGTCCTCACTGTGACAAGAAGTTTAGAACATCGGGCCATCGGAAAACTCATATCACTTCACATTTCAAACACACAGAGCTAAGAAAGCTCCGACATCAACGTAAACCCACAAAAGTTCGAGTAGGAAAGTCAAGTGGTCCAGTACCAGACATCCCTTTGCAAGAACCCATACTCATAACTGATTTAGGTAAAGAGCAACTAAATCCATACTCTCTTGAAATTTGGATTTCAATGGAATATAAAGGCTGCATTTTAATCAAGCAAATGCATTCAGAGCTCACTTGTAAAGATGCGCATTGAAATAAGTCATCCAAAACTTTAGCAAAGTGCCATATTTTATAGTTTGCTTGCACTAGAATTAATATTAGGGTATTTTTTATTTACAGTTAAATCGTATAATCCTTACCAGTAAGAAGCCATGTGCATTTGTGTATTAGGAGTTTAATTTGAATACTATTAAACTGTTGGTTTAGAGGAGATGACAATTCATGACCAAGAGTCTTCTCAAGATGATCATGTCTCAATCAACATTTGTAATAAAGAATACAGATATTAATGAGTCAGTCTATTACATGTTTTTAAAGTATTTGTCTTAATTACAATCTCAACTGAATTAGTAATAATCATTTGTAGTCATGTCTCAGAAAAAAGGCAGCTTAATTCTGGAACCTGCTTTGGAGAAGTTATCCAATTATTTTAATTCTGTTGTATAAATATTGTCACAAGATTATGTTAAACCACTTTTTGGAAGAAGTTGTACAAAGCAATATGTAGTTGTCCGGTAGAGGTCAGTGTAGTGGGTGAGGTGTTTACTCTTTGTTGTTTTATTGAACAGTCTGCTAACCCCTGACTTGTCTATTGTAGAGTCATTTTTATGGTGGAATCTTACATTGGTAATACCTTTATTTTACATCGATAAAATTTTTAATAACTCCTTAAACATCCTTTTGCTTTCACTGCATCCAGGAGTTACTGAAAGCAAGAGTAGGGGTTATTTTGATATCGTATAGAAGAAACTTAAATTTTTGGGGTGCAAACAAAACTTAGCTGACAGCTTCAGACAGATCACACAGTATTTCTTTCTTGAGTGAAACCCAGAAACAAGTATAATCCCATTTCTCAATTCTGAAGAGAACCTCTGCTTCAACACAATTAAGATCTGCACCATCAAAGTGATTTTTGGAAAAAGATTAATATTAACAAGAAATACTATAGAAGTTGTTTCCTATGGATGCTGATAACACATGAACTCTGCTGATATTAGAATGTTCAATGTAAAAATAAGTTCTACTGTTTATCTAGAAGGCGTGTCATGTTTTTTACACCCCCTGACAATATTTCCACATTTTTACTCCTTCCCCCCCCCCAAAAAATCATAGTTCTTTTAGAGGTGTCAAGAATGTAATAATGTTACTTTGTAATAGTGTTAATCTTTGAGTAGCACTTCTGTTGATATATATTTTGCTTTCTATAATAGTCTTAATTTTTCTAAAAGTGTACTAAAAAAGTCTGCAAATTGTTCTCTATCTGTTTCGGTGCTTTTCTCAAAAGGTGTATTAAATATTTGTCAAGTTGTATACCTAATATTACTTGATATAAATGGGTTAAATATCATTTACTAAGGTCGAGGTTAGAAGGAGAAGATATTATTGGATCAGCAATGAATTCACAACTGTCAACTTTAGAAAAAGTTAATGCTTATTTTAGACAAGGCTGCTACTGTAGTGAGGTGGACCTGTGGATAAAAGAAGAACTTACCATTAAAATACCACGTACAGTATAATATCTATAATGCTGTATGTATGCATAATTTTAAGTAAATGCTGAAAACATGCACATTTTCTTGATATTTTTGGATACTACAAGTTTAGTCTTACTTTCTTTTCAAATACTAGCTCTTCGGATTGTTGCATCTTTGGAATAACTTTACCAGTCAATTTTTCCTATTTGTGTGTTTATGTATGCAGGTCTTATCCAGCCAATCCCGAGGAATAGCCAGGTCTTCCAAAACTATTTTAACAATAATTTTGTGAATAACGCAGAGAGACCCTACAAATGCTACTATTGCCATCGAGCCTATAAAAAATCCTGTCATCTTAAACAACACATCAGGTAAAATAAACACAATCAAGAAAGGATATGTATGCCATAACAAATTTGTGGAAAGACATTAAATTTATATAGTATTCACTGAAAAGACTTTTTTACCATCTCTTTAACACTGAACCAGTGATAATTGTTTTTTTTTTCTTGTTGAGTTGGAGGAGACTTTGAACTAATTCATGGTTATTTGCAGTTCTAGCAGTATAAGTGGTTGTGTTCAATGTGCAGTTTAGTTTACTGACACTTGGATTCTTTCTTCTAAAACTGTGTATAGAAAATAAAAAGCATTGTTTGTGAATTCTTGTGGTAATTTTGTAATTGCATACTCCAGATTGCCTGCTTTGTATGTAACTCCTATTTTTTGAGACGGAAATCTGCCTTTTGTTCTGTAGAGAAACCTAAAACAACTGGAGCTTACACTGTAATCGAGTACATGTTGATGGGGATCATTTTGTTGCTTAAAGCTCATTTCAAGGTCTTTGTAGTCAGTGGTTGTTAGAACCATAGTTATGGAGTCTCAGGAAAATTTAGGTTGTAGAAGAACCAGTGGAGGTAACTAATCCAGTCTTGTTTTGAGAAGAAGAGTAGCTTCAAAGGTAGATCAGATTGTGTTTTTACAGGCAATGAGATTTAACATTTAGTCAAAGTATGAAACAGTGCTCTCTGACTTACAAACTATAAACAAGTAGAAGAAGAAATATGATAAAACACCACCAGAGATGGTTACTGGAATTTAAGGGAAGAGTGCATACAAGCAGATGGCAATCTGCTTTCTCACTCTCTCTAGCTCAGGTCATGGTGAGCTCTTCATACTCTCTTTAAAAATCAAGTTCTGTATTTTTAAGTTCTCACATTGCCTTGAAACAGTTCTTGGGTTTCATATGCTGTCTTAACAGGAGGAAGGGAAGCTTTACAACATCCCATCTTTTCTTTTGTAATATCCTACCTAGGTTTCTCACTGTCTTCTGTAGACACATTCCAGATGGATTGATTTAAATGAAAATAATTTTGAATTGTACTGAAAATGCAAAAATAGAATGTGGGTACCAGTCATCTGCTGCTGTGTTTCTTTGATCTTTCAACTGTACACTGAGTGAAGCCTGGCTTTGTTCAAGAGTTGTGGAGGAATTAGAAACTTTTTCTTGTCACATGTGTGCTCTTTGTAAATTGGCATTGCTATTATTAAATTGCTTTGCTTGATAACTTTGTGGACAGTGTGTCTTCATGTAGTAACCCTGATCATTGCTTACAAAGCTTGTTTCCCTCTCTGAAAAAGAGGGAAATTTGTAGTAGGGTATTTTCAGTAGGGCAGTGACTGTGAATAGTGTGTCAAATAATCCCACAGCACACCAAGGAGGGTCAGGATGCCTATTGCTAATTATTATCATGTGTATTGGTAGCAAAAGAGTAATCTTAATGTCTGTCATATACTTTGTTATGGTCTGTGATGTGGTGGTCATAGACTTCCAAGATTACTGTAATCAAAAGCTGTCCCTTACTTTTCCTGATTTTATTAAACCTTACTTCTTTTGTCTTCCATTTCCTAGCATTCCCATTGCCTTCTTTCAAGCTCTCTCCTGGGATGCTACAGTTGTGACCCTTAAAATTCTTGTTGCATTCCATTTAATTTCCTAACTTTTCATTGTGTCTGTTTTGTATCTCAGTGTAGTCCTAAAGGGAAACTCCTCTAGCACCTTTGAAAGGAAGGATATAGTGAGTGCTATGTACATTGATAAACGAGAAGCTTTCCCCACCTGAATATTTTTTTCACATAGCATTATGAGAAATAATCAGGTTTTGCCTTGTTTGGGAGGTATTCGGGATGGACACAGTTCTTTTCCAAGAGTTTTGTTGTTAATTGTAGAGGTAGTATATATAAAGAGAACCATGTCTTTTTCTCCAAACTTTTGTGGACAGTTTGTTACCTGAATTGAGGAAAATACACGTGAATGATAATATACTAGTCTGAAAAACTACTGTACCATCTGGAATGGAAAAAATAAACCCAAATATTGTGATGGAGACAAAGTACGATCAGAAAAGGAGATTGGACTGTACAACATAACTAAAACTACTCTCAGATAGTATTGTTTTTAGCCCTGCCAGGTTGTTTATAACTTAATAAAGTATAATTTCTGGCTTTTCCTAGTTGGGGCCTCTTCCATCCATACAGCTGTCACGTTAGTTTGGTTTATTTCACTCATTTTAAAATTGAGTCCTTTAATAACTTTGTAAATCAAACATTTAAATCTATTTTAACTTCTGCTTTCTCTTAAAAAGGTCTCATACAGGTGAAAAGCCATTTAAGTGCTCTCAGTGTGGAAGAGGTTTTGTGTCAGCTGGAGTTCTGAAAGCACATATTAGAACACACACTGGATTGAAAGCTTTCAAGTGTGTTGTGTGCAACGGGGCCTTCACTACTGGTGGCAGCCTCAGGCGACACATGGGGATCCATAATGACCTTCGACCATATATGTGTCCCTACTGTCAAAAAACATTCAAAACATCACTCAACTGTAAAAAACACATGAAGACTCATAGGTATGCTTGCAATTTTTGTATAAGTTTTCCAATGTAGTTCAGCAGCCATTCCTTAAAGATGCTTGCAAAGGCAGCTTTGCTCTGTAGCAACTGTATTATGTTTGAATAAGGATTTTTATTTATGGGTAGCAAACCTTAGGTACCTTTGCAGTTGTAATTGTTGTGTACAGTAAAAATAAAAAAAAGTTCATATAAATAGGATAAATGTCTAACTGAAACCATAAAGACTTTCTCACCTTACTTTGTAGATATGAACTTGCACAGCAACTTCAGCAGAATCAGCAGTCTTCTTCAATAGATGATTCTACAGTACATCAGCAAAGCATTCATGTTTCTACACAAATGCAGGTGGAGATTCAAAGTGATGAGCTACAGCAGTCAGAAACTGTTGCAACAGATCAGCAGGCTATTTTAGAGTTAGATCAGCAGCCAGTAGTAGGCACAGAAGAAACAGCGCTAGAACAAGAATTGGCTGATCAGCCTTTAGAGCAGGATGAGGGTGAGTATTTGAAATATGATACGGTTTATAATGAGGTAAGTTTAAAGTTTCTCAAATAATTACTTCTTGACAGAAACTACAAAAATACATTAAATAAAGGCTACTTAATATATACTTAAAGTATATAATACAATTTCATTCATTGGTGTTTATATTTACTATTAAAGTATAAAAAGATCAGGATTTGTGCCCTTTAGTTTTTGCAACCAAAACTACTAAACAAATATACAAAAAAATGATCCATCCACAAAACCTTACCATGTCAGTTCTCTGATTATTAAAAAGCACTGCTTTATAGTCTACTATTAGAAAGTAATACCTGTGGCTTGAGGCGAACGTTCCATGTTCTTATTTTATTTGTAAGAGTGGAACAAAGTATTTTGGTTTTGCGTTGCTCTTTTTTGTGGTGCAATGAGTTATCAAGTACAACAAGGGAGTATAAATAAAATGTGCTATAAACAAAGATTTAAATACCTGTTCAGCTAATAATTATTTAGTTTCTTTTTAATGCTAAAATTTGTATGACTGTAAAATACGAGAGTTTCAAAACAACTGAAATACACATTTAATTGCATCTTTTTTTCTTGATATTTTTCCCTTTTCTTTCCCCCTTTTTC
This sequence comes from Calcarius lapponicus, assembly GCA_039654755.1. Lineage (NCBI taxonomy): Eukaryota > Metazoa > Chordata > Aves > Passeriformes > Fringillidae > Calcarius > Calcarius lapponicus. Next base: position 95,537,231 of record CM077464.1, on the reverse strand, counting down.
CTCTCCTTCCTTTCCCCATTTCAGATAGATTTGTGACATCCCAGCATGCTTTACAGGAAAACATCACTCAATTTGAACAGCAGACTATAACACAGCAGCCATTTGATCAACAGAGCTTATCACAAGGTTAGTAATAAATAAAGGAGGTAAAAAGTAGTTTTATAAATCTGGCTTTACAGCATAGCTATGATAAAACCTTTTTAAAGTGGGCATCTGCAATTAAAGTAACTACAATGCAGAGAACTTGGAAAAAAAATTACCATTCTGAAGCTATACTTGGTATAATATTATGAATACTTAATTTTTTTTTTGCTTTTATGAGCCGATGTCTTGTCATTACAGGATGGGTTTTATAGTCAAGCATATAATATTCTTTCCTTGATTGTGTTTGAACTTGCTGTGGCAGTAGGCAGTTTGCACAGGTTTCTCCCTTGGTGTACATGCTCATAACCTGAGATGATCAGAAACACAGTCTTAAGATTTGAGTGAGTAGCTACTGGGATTCATTTTGGAAAAAGACAATGCAAAATACAGTCACATAAAAATCATCCTTTCACCTATCCGCAGCGGTTTCTTTTTATATTTTATAGAGCAATGAAACTAGCAAACTAAGAGATTGTAAGCACTTGGAAACTTTTTTTTCCCGTAAAATACAGAGAAATATGTGTGCATGTAGCTTGCAATGCAAATAGTAAAGAAATTACTGTCTTTTTTGCTTTTCACAGCTGGATTTCTTGAATTGTTACATTATATGAAGCTACTAATTTTGTTTTGGGGTTTTCTTGGTGGTTGTTTTGGGTTTTCTGGCAGGGTGGCTGTTGCTGAGGTGGAGAACGTTCAAGTGGTTTTCATTTGTTTTGATTTGGAAACGTTGCTGGCTTATCCCTTGATCTTCTTGTTTCTGACTCCAGGAAATAAGTTTGTGTAGCTGATAACCAGTAATTGGTATTCCATGTGCACAAAATTCTCTGTTCGTACTTTCATTCCCTTTTAATTGTATAGTATCATTTGTAAAAACTTAATTGACTGTGATAAGTTGTATCACACTGTGAAGAAATAGTATAATTTGCCAATTTTAATTCTCTAGGTTGGGCTGCTTTGCATGTAAAGAAAAGAAAATTAAAGTCTCCACCTTTATTAAACAAGACTGATCCAGATCCTCTTAAAATACTGCGATTATTTTCATTGGTTGGCTTTTACAGTTTTTCAAATGAATGAGAAGACCCTATGGAAAAAAAGCAGCTTTTGTTCTACATTATTGTGAAGAGTGATTTTTGTCTGGTATTTTTCAATGGCTCCTTAGAATTTATAAACCCAATAAGTAACTCTTGTTTTATCATCTTATTTAAACTTCAGTTTCTGTGTATGTGTATCTTCTGTGTTATATAAATATCAAACGATTTCTTGGGGAGGGAAAAGGCTCCTAGAACCCACAAAACAATTCTTTCATCATCAGAAATCTAGATTGATCATCAATATGTTGTACAATTGGTTCAGAGAAGCAGAACATGTGTAGTGTGGGCATTTTAAAGTCTCATTTGTATAAGACGTCTCCTATTCTACTTGGAATCTCATCCACAGATTCCCAACTCTTTGAAGTTTCCTTGAAGATCCTGGAGCCCTTCAAAATTTTTGAATTTCAGGTAGGTAAGCATTTGCGCGGATGCATGCGTTAAATTGGTCGACCCTCTCCCTATGTCTGCATCTGTGCTTCATGCTCCTAATTCCTTTTTCCTATCAGTTAGGCAGAACATTCAAGCTTAAAACACTGCCTTTTTTTTCTTTATATTTATAGGCTATATTCTTGATTAAATATTTTGATTCAGTGTTTATTAATAAAATGGTGTAGGAGTTTAAAAAACGTCTTTGGAAGGTTGTTTGATTTTTCTTTTTCCTTTTTTGAGGGAAAAACCACAACTTAGAGTTTTAGAGAGATGAGAGTAATCTGTAGGTCTGCATAAACCTAGCAGAACTTTTGTTTCTTCTTTCAGGTTTGTTCGTAATACTTCTGTTGAATTTCTTGTTTATTCAGATAGATTATTTTCTTCATATGTTCAGACTTGTAAAGAAGTGCAGATCCTATGAGGGTGCTACAGTATCAAATGATTAATTTGAGCTAGATTTGGAGGCTGAGGAAAATGACTTTAAGTTCTTTGTAGTTGTATTCATCTTCATTTGAAGACTTTTAAGTGAAGTCAGAACAAAAAATCTGTCTTTTATCTGAAACTGTCTTTGGGTTACTGAATATCAGCTGTCAGCAAATGTGTATTCATATAAATTATATCACCTTTACTTCCTTTAAAGTGTCCCTGTAAGCATGGTTGAATGATAATTCAAATAGTGGTGATAGGCAAATGATCTTGAAAACCCAGAAGTCCAAATGCTGTTAGTTCTATAGCCCGTACAAACATACCCTTGCCACCAGAATGCTGTTTGCTTTCCTACGAAACTGATCTGCAGTCTCAGGACTTAGAATACCGATGTTTCAGTAACTGTTTACACGTATTTGCAGTCAGTACTGCCCAGCTGGTTGCCTTTGCCTAAGAAGCAAACCTGCAGAACAAGTAATGATCCCTGCTGAGATGCACATGTTCATGTCAATGTTTATAGTGTTAGAATTTAAAAGATCTGTCAGTAAAGATGTGAAATTTCTTCTGAATTGAATATTGTATTTACTACAAACTGTCATACTGTTTTCTCATTCTCACATGCAAGACACATCTTTCTATGAGTGAAATGATTTTCAGAGTATTCTGTTTTTCACTATGTTTTGTTAATATAGCAGATAAAAGGTTTGATGTCCTAGAGCTGAAAACAACCCCAAGCTACACAAATGATTACTTCTACTGAAAACCACCAAATCAAATTCCAAGTTTAGAGAACTTTGTAGTAAGAGGCTCCCCTTATTATACAGAGCTTAAGATACTCTGTTTTTTTAAGATTGATCAAAAGCTTCTGGGAAACAACTTACAGTGATGAAAATAAGAGCAGAAAATAAAGGTTGTGAAATTTCTTAATTTCTTTCTCAGACTGAATGTCTGGGTTCTGGTGTTTTAGGTATGGAGGTTTTCTTTAGTGCTGTTCTGTAGAAATAGTATGGCAGTAGCAAATGCTTTTAGAATGCTCAAAACTGTCAGATCTTTATTAAATTTTGAGAGGAAATTGACCCTTATACTAGGAATTGAGCAAAATGGGGATGCATATTCTTGTTACAGCTTTGGTTTGTATTTATTCCCAAACTACTTTCAGAAGTAGCATTTCTTTCTTCAGTTTGTCCTCAAATACCTCTGCATTCAATGCTCTTCTTGGGCATTTTGTTGTATGATCCTGGGAAATTTGTTAGAATCTCAGTAATTCATTCAAACATTGTGATATGAAATAGGTCATAGTACAGTAACTTCTTTTTTCCTTCTTAGCTAGTAGAATATGTCTGCTGATTAAAAAAGAAATTTCAGGTTTTTACATTGTATATTTAGTAGTTGTTTTTTTCTATGTAGGGCATGTAAGTAACATCACTTTGCTTCAGTTTCTTGAGTCTTGTTTTTGTGTATTCTCATCCCATGTAGTGGGAATGTCATTTTTCTATAAAGTTAGTTTTAAAATTAATTTGAGAAATAGAAATTAGCAGCCCTCTTATCAATGCAGAAGTTTTCATTGCTTTCTTCGGGCTATGTTTTTGTCATTTCACAGAAGCCAATTGAGGTACAAGGTCCAGCTTTTAGGATCTTTTTTTCTTGTACTCTTGTGGTACTTCTAGGAGAGAAAATAATATGCGAGTTTCAGCATTAAGTTTGGTGACTAGTTATGACCTGATTAATAATGCTTCCAAGATTTATTTACATTTGTGAGTTTTCATTCCATGGTCTAAGCAGTAGCATACAAATAGGGTTTTTTTTCCTCTACTGATTACAATATTCTTCTGCTGTGGAAAGTGTCTTTTGGGAACATTTCTGCCTAAACTCAACAGATGCAGGTTTTTGTTTTACTGTTGCTCAAAAACATTCTTTAAGCATTGCTTTTTGGCCTTTGATGCTGTGATCATCTGATGTGGGTTTGTTTCTACCCTGTGTTCATAATCTTCACCCTTTTTGTCCACTAAAGGCAAACTGCACAGAAGTACTGAAATTGTTGCCCATACATTAATTACTGATACTTGTGGTTTAATTTTTTCCACATGACGTTATGGGTTATTTTTTAATACTGGAAGTATTAAGATTTAAAAGGGTTGGTAAAAGGACATCTCTAATAGCATCAAAAAATACTGCTATCTGAGCTGTATTTGCCTGGCTCTCAATAATTGGTGCTATCATTTCATTCATTGATTTAGAAAAGATGATTAAGACCTGCTATTTCAGGAGAACAAAACCAAATAAAAAATTCAGGCTTTTATACCAGAGATGTGAATAAAAATGTGTTTATTTTTTACTTTGCAGTTTGCCTTTGAGAGGCTCTACTTTACTATTATCTAAAGAGTGGGGATATGTGGAGGAGATCCAAAGTAGGAGAAAATGGGGTTACTTTATCAGAAACTGGAGTTCTCCTATTGGGTCATCTCCTCCACTCACCCGCCATCCTCCCCACTGAGCTTTGCATCCTTGTGATCGGCTTCCAGTGTAGTTAAGGGAGCGTGGTACCAACGTGGATAAAGGGAGATGGGTCAACCTGTTTGACACATGCATGCTTACATACAAGAAATTCAAAATTTCAATGGCTCTAAGGTAATTGTGGCACCCTGAAGGAACTTCAAACAGTGTTTTTCTGTGGAGGAGATTTTCCAATAGAATTCCAGCTAATGGTAAGTAACCCTGTTATGCCTATTATGTAGATACCAGAAACTTGTGTGTGTTTTGATGCTCAACAGTGAAGAATACAACTATTACTATATGGTAATGCTACTTATTCTCTTTTGAAGGTAGTCTTCAGAAAAGTGTGGTGTGATTCAAAGTCCAAATCAGTGTATTTTACACGTTTATGACTGTTTAATTTCTGGCAGGTTTTACTGTGAATGACAGCTACAATCAACAGAGTCAATTTCCAGCTGTACAACAGCTGCAGGATTCAAGCACACTTGAATCTCAGGCTCTTTCAACGAGTTATCATCCACCAGCCCTTCTTCAGGTTCCAAATACAGACACTATTAATGTAGTAAGTACTACTTGAAGGCAGGATTAATTTTTCTGTGTTCATTTGTGACTTCCTTGCACCGCTTCATTGGTGATTAGGTAAAACAGAAAAGTCAGAAAAGTTTCAGGATTTCTTCTCTAGATTGCTTATGTTTAACAACTGGAAATTAGGTGAGGAGAGGATAAGTGCTTTGATTACAGTTTCTGAAAAGGAAGTGCATGTTTTGATGCTCTATACTTAAAAAAATATTATAGTGTTGGATTGTGAGTTTAAAACTAAGGAGAGGATGTAGTGTTTTGAAATAATTTAACATTATTTCACTATATTCTCTCCTAATTATTGAATCTATATGTCTATACATGTGTATGATCAAGCAATTAAAAAAAGCATTGCAGATCTTTAGGTGATTATTCATGGAGCTTGCATATTGCAGTGTATGATGTTTTTGCATGTTTCTCATTTAGTTAAATTTTTAAAAGGGCTCAATTGCTAAAAATACATTTTAATTATAGCTTTTATGACAGTAGAAGTACCTAGCATGAAGATAATCTGTTGTAATGTATTTACCTTGATGACTTCTATGAATTGCTGTCCCTTGAAGCTTGTTTGCAAAGTGCAAATGTTGTCAGAGAACTGAAGTGAATTTTAGGATCTGGAAGGGTTTGAGTCATTTCAACCTACGAACTTTGGAATTTCCTTGTCTTCAAAATTGAAATTTCTTGCTCTCAAGGATTATTCTTTTGTGGCTTTTACTTACAGGAATGTTCAGAAAGTAGTGAAGTTTGTTGCAGCACTCTGTTTTGCTGCTTACTCAGTGTTTAGAATGGCTGATCTAGTTTTAAATTTAACTCCTCAAACACTAGAAAATGTAGACAATTTAGATATATTTTTGTGGAGATTCATGGAAGTGTAAGTGTACTATGTTGTCTCTTTATTCCAGTTCAGTAGCTGAACATTTTTATGCTTTCCTTCTCAGTATGGAAGAGTGAGGTATTACATTGCACTCTTAATTTCCTATCAAAATGCATGAAAGCATAAATTTAATTACTTGTGTTGACTGTAAATGCTGTAATTTTTTTCTTGCCTATTTGTGAGACTATATTTAAATACTCTGTTACTGAAATTCACTTGAGGCTTTGATTTTTAGACCACTCGCTTGATGCAAGATCAGTCACCACAGGAGGAACTTGAATTGCACACACAAAGGCCTCATTTTCTTGAGGATAATGAAGATCAAAGTAGGCGTTCATATAGGTATGTTACACTTCTAGCTTTTGTCACAGAATTTCCTGAATGGCTAATTATTACATGTAATTATTATGCAATTATTATGCCTAATAATTACATGAAACTAATGAAAACTATTTTCTTCTAATAGATGTGAATATTGCAACAAGGGTTTTAAGAAATCCAGCCATTTGAAGCAACATGTACGATCACATACTGGTGAGAAACCTTATAAATGCCAACTCTGTGGCCGTGGTTTTGTTTCCTCGGGAGTTCTTAAGTCACATGAGAAGACTCATACAGGTAAACAGAGTATACCACCTCTGTTATTAGCTTAACCCATGTTTGGGTTTTGTAAATGTCCTGTGTGAGTAAACTTAAACAAATAGCATGCTACTTATTTGTTTCTGTTACTTTAAGGAGTTAAAGCATTCAGCTGTAGCATTTGCAATACCTCCTTCACAACTAATGGCAGCCTTACGAGGCACATGGCAACTCACATGAGCATGAAGCCTTACAAGTGCCCATTCTGTGATGAAAGCTTTCGAACAACTGTTCACTGCAAAAAACATATGAAAAAACATCAGACAGTCTCCTCAGCTGTAGCAGCAGCTACAGATACAGGAGGAGGAGGTAAATGATTTCATTTTTACTTTTACAGTCCTTACTACATAAGAAATACTGATGTTATCGTGGATTACATGAATGCTATAACAGTAATGGTACAAAATAAGCTTCCAGCATGGATTATGTGTGCTGTTTAGAGCTGCTGAAATCTCTCTGTTAACTGAATTGTTTAAATAAGCTAGTTTTCCAGGATCTGTTCAGCACAGTAAAGGTACTGTATGTAACATAGCTATTTTAGTATGTCACTAAAGTAGATCTTTTGTCCTGTATTACTTGTGTTAGTTATTATAAAGATAAGAATTATAAATCCAGCTTTTTAAAAAATGAAGTACAGACATGAGTAGTTAGACCTCCAAAAGAGATTAAAGTCCATAATAGTGCAAGTCCAAGCACGAAATGTAACGGCTGTGTGTTTAATAATAAACCCTTCTATTTTTTGTAATTTCAACTGACAAATTAAACTAAACAGAAGTGTGGTTTTTATTTTAGTTTGATTTTTTTGGTTTTGTGTTTTTTGTTTTCGGTTTGTTTTTTTTTTACTTAATAGTTGCATGTGTTGAAGATGATGATGAAAGCTCTGAAAGAACTTCCAGAAAATCTCGTCCTGGTGTCATAACTTTTACAGAAGAAGAGACAGCAGAACTGGCAAAGATTAGGCCTCAAGAAAGTGCCACTGTGTCAGAAAAAGTTCTTGTCCAGTCAGCTGCGGAGAAAGACAGAATTAGTGAGATGAAAGATAAGCAAGCAGAATTGGAAGCAGAGCCCAAATATGCCAACTGTTGCAGTTATTGTCCCAAAAGCTTTAAAAAACCCAGTGATTTAGTCAGGTGAGGAATGGAAAATGTTCAAATGTTTTTAGTTTGCTGTATACTTCACCAGAAACTTTAGGAATTACACTTTCATATAACTCTTTATGCCCAAGTTGAAGTTTGACTAATATTTACATAAATTTTTCTTTTTCACAGTGGTTCAAAAATGTGTCAAAATATTACATATTCTGAATATGACTACTCCAGCTCTTTCATATTTATTTGCCCACAGTATGAAAGTTATTATTATTATTATTATTATTATGAAGTTTTAGAATAAATTGGGTTTTTTTTCTCTAATACTTGCATATGAAGATATGTAATAATATTTGAAGAAAATGCAAATACTTAAATCTTCTTGTTCTGCCTAGTCTGCCTAGTGTAATGCTAGTATAAGTATTTAATTTATTAATAAAATTAATAAGATAGAAAATAAAAATTTGTACAAACTGACATAAAAGTAGAATTTCACTTGTACATGTATCCTGGAATTATTAGGCATGTTCGTATCCATACTGGAGAGAAGCCGTACAAGTGCGATGAATGTGGAAAGAGTTTCACTGTAAAATCCACTCTGGATTGTCATGTTAAAACACACACAGGTCAGTATGGTTTTGCATGTCTTTGTTTAGAAGTTGTTTGCTTTCTTGATGAGCTGTTTAAGTACAGATTTTGCAGGGAATTTATGTTTCACTGTGATCTAGTATTTGGAGCTGTGGATGGCAATGCTAGGGGAAATTTGGTACTTGTGACACCATCAAATGAATCACATCAGAACATTCTGAATAAACCATGTTATTACAGCCTTCTGTAGGCTTCTAAAGCATGGTCTTAGCTCATGCTAAAAACTGTGTATCTAAGTGTCCTGAATATGTTCAGATCTTCTGCAGCATTTCAATGATAAATGATTTTCCTGAGTAAGAAGGTGGAGTTGAGGGAATCTTATGTAATTTAGAGGTTAAAAAAAACCCCTATAAACATTAATGTTTGCACTGCTTCATAAACTGGAAAATAAGAGTACAAAAATTTTGAGCATTCGGCTGTTTGAATCTTGCAAGTTGAATGTAAACCTAAATATCTGTAATATTTAGATTTTTAGGGTAGGTTTTTGTATTCCTGAGAGAGGTCTGATTTTGATAGTAGTATTTTTCAACTACGATTTTGTGCTAATTAAAAAAAGCCTTCTAAGTCTTTCATACTTGTTTTCTTCTTAGCACTGAACTTCTCTAATAAACCCAGTCCTGAACTAATTAATCTCTAAAACTGTCTACAGTTTTGTTAAGTTTCATTCTGATCTCTCTTCAAAAACGAAAAAAAAAGATACAAAGCTTTTAATACTGTAATGCATTATTATTTTGCTCATGGAAGCTCTCTTTTTCATTTTACTGTATTTTTACTTTCTACTGTTGATTAGTAAGAAATAGTACTCATGTTACATTAAATTGTTGTGTAGATCAGGACAGACAGTAGCAGATAGTAAGGATAATGAAAGGAACAAAGCAGCGATTGTGTCATTTTACCTCCAGGTTCAAGCAGTTTACAAACTATGGGACTCTGAATAAGAGATTGCATCTCTTTGCTTGCTAGCTTTAATGGAATATTTTACATTCGTTTTATCCAATTGTTTTCTGAATGCAGAAAAACTAGGTAAAAAGGAATGGCCTTCAGTACAGTCAGTAGTAGTAAGTTCCTGGATTCAAGTTTGATTTTCACTTTGCTGTCTTGAGAATTTTGTTCATAAGCCCACTAGATTTTTGTTGAGAAATAAATTGTTTCCTCTACTTGTTTTTTAGCTCCTTGTGGTTGTACAGACATTTTGATAATGTATAATGGAGCTTTGTAAATTATTTTAACATCCTTAAACAGACTTTCCCAACCTGCTATTCATTCTCTCTTTCATAATACATATAATACAATTTTGATGGTTTGAGTTCTCGCTCAGGTGCTTAAGAGCTCTTCTGCTGACTTACATGGACAATTTTCAAAAGGCTGTAAGCCATTTGGATTCAGCCTTAGAACTGATTTTCTTTAGTTCGTGGGAAGACTCTTTCCTTTCCTTTCCTTTCATCCTGTGACAGCGTTTTTATTAAGGTCTTTTTGTATAAAACCAGTGTAAAATTCCAAAAATCCAGATACAGTGGAAATCTAATCTTCTTTAAAGAGCACTCACAGATTTGTGAGGTGTAATTTCCACTGCAAAAGCCACATCAACTTTTCCCTATTGTAATTCATTTTATCTTATGTTTTTTGTACTTGGGCCAGCTTGTGCTGGATGAAGTTTAGCTAATGTGCAGTTTTCTGCATTTGAGCCTAGATTGCTTTTTGGAATGCTGTCTTCATTTGTGGGCAATACCTACACCTGCTAGTTCATTGGTTTTATATTGAGAGATACATCATTTATTTAAATGAATATTAATAAAAAAATTACAGTATTAATATCTGTAACTCCCCTAAAAATAGTTCTGTTTGAAAAGCTACTCTGTTCCTCACCTGTAAATGAAAGTTGCCTGGATAGGAACCTACCTGATATCATCTGTAACCAGCACTGATCCAGAGAATTAGTTTGGGGCTTTAGTGGAAGATTGGAAGTTTCTCAGAGAGGTATATGGCTCTTTATCTGAACACTTAGCTCCTGCATCTGGTGTAGCATAAAGTGGGATAACTGAAGTCACACATTATTGCATTTCTGTCTTCATTGCTTTTCCAGTTTCCTGATTTCAGTTCTTTCAGATATTGTTTCAGATAACAGCTCTTGTTAACTTGTTAGTTGTGTAGCCAGTAGTGTGGTGTGTCAGTGGTATAAAACACATTTAATTTTTGCTGTATTTGGAAGCAGTGCCAATTTAGTGTTTGCCATTCCTTGATGACTTCTCATCCAAATTTGTGATCACCTTCCCTCCAAGTTTCCCTTGTGGATGTTAACTTGAAACTACTAAACTACTGAAAACAGTTCAACCATCTTTCTTTTTTTCTTTCCAGATTCCTAATATTTATACAAAAGGCCCAGGAGTCAGCTCACAATCTCATTGCATATTTAAATAACAGGACTTCAGATGTTCTGTTTGTTCCTTCCTGCCTTTTTTTTTTTTGTTCCTTTTCTTGTCTCTCTCTCTCTCTCTCTCTCTCTTTTATTTTTCCACCCCTCTTTCTCCCAGTGAGTGGGGATTTTTTGTTTTGGGAAAGACTGCTGGATGGCTTCCTTTGTGGCACTGTGAATGTGGTAGATGACTTTGCTGCAGCACAGATTCCCATTGTTTCACTGGTTCATGATATTGGGCTCTTTCTTCTCCATTTTTTGAAACAGAACATTGTCAGAGGTTCACTTAGTTTTGTTTAACAGGACGTGACAACAGTGTGCCAGGGTTTTGTAATTTGAAGTAGGTTGAATTGTAGTTCAGGAAATGGAGGAGAGATTCTTCTGTGTAAATGAAAACTAGAACTCAATAGCAGGACTTACAGGCACATATTGCTCTTGTGATTTCTTTACCAAATGCATTGGTTTCTTTCCCTTGCTTAGCTAGGAAGCAATATTGTGCTGGAAGGCCTGGGAATTTCAGGAGTTATAGTGGGTTTTCAGCTGCAGTGGCATGTTTTCTGCCAGATAGTTATGTTAGGCTTTTTGTGAATTGTATAGCTGTGCGTATGGTTCAAGGAATAAACTCTGTAGTTTGCTTTTATTTGTAGTACATTAAAAATTCCATTTGAGACCAATATATGTTTCAGATGTTATGCACTCTAAAAGGAGAGACAAAGAGGTCTGTATATTAACAGACCAGATTTCTCTACTTCTGGATTACTTTGTGGGGTTGATATGTTGTTTTAGAATGTTATCTCACTTAATTTTAATAATTCCTTACTTGTAATCCATTAATACTGGTTAGTTAGGGCAGCATTGAAACAGAAGAATAAAGCTGCTGGAATTAAAAAGGAAATGAGTGGCTAATTAAGTAGGAGCCAAATGCTGAGGAGGTCAAGATGAAACTTTTAATTCTCCAGTTTATGGTCTGTGTAGTTGAAACAACTGGATTAGTCAGGAAGATGAGATGAGGAGGAGGATGACAGAGGCATGAAGGTGACCAAATAAGATTCTGCATGAAAGCTTTAAAAGCATATGGGGTTTTAGTAAAAGGAAAAAGTTAATATGCTCTTCATTGAGAACCTTAATTCATCTGAAAAGCAGCCAAATGATAAAGTCCAATTACTTCTAATTTATTATGTTCATATTAGTTTAGAATCTATTATGGGGTTTGTTAAATGAATGATTTAGTCCTCTCAATCTTTTTAGGGGTTTAATCACTTATCTTTCTGGATTTTAAACTTTTCTAGGCCAGAAGCTCTTCTGTTGTCACGTGTGCAGTAATTCTTTCTCTACAAAAGGCAGTCTAAAAGTCCACATGCGCCTGCATACTGGAGCAAAGCCCTTCAAATGCCCACACTGTGATTTGCGGTTTCGTACTTCAGGGCGCAGAAAAACCCACATACAGTGTCATTATAAACCGGATGCAAAGAAAGTTAGGAAGCCTGTTGCCCGGACTTCAACTGAGGCATTACAACCAGTCAGTCTTCTTAATTCATCTTCAACAGACCCTAACGTTTTCATCATGAATAACTCTGTTTTGACAAGTCAGTTTGATCAAAATTTACTTCAACAAGGACTTGTGGGCCAGGCTATCCTACCTGCTTCAGTGTCAGGTAAAAATGGATGGGATGGTGGTGGAGGTGCTGGTGTGGTGATCAAGTTATGAATTTTGCTTTCTGTTAGAATTTGGAAAGTTTTGCCAAACACTGCTTGCCAAACAGGTAAGAGTTTTACTGAATTCACGGTTTGATGCACAGTGGTGACATGAATAGAAATTTACCTATTTAAGAATGAAAGAAAAATATATACAGTTCACCTAGAAGTCTCTTCAGTTCTCCTGTGGTATTGCACTGCACAGTGGAAGAAAATGCAGATAACAAATAGCTGGAGTACTTGTATTCTTTGTGGTTAATACTTTCTTGGTTTTATTTTATAAGAAAAAAAGTAAAACAGTTACTGTGTTTGTTTGAACTACTTATTTATGTGAATAATGAAGAATGTCTTTTAAGTGCACATCCTCTGTGGTACACGTGTAGTTATTTCTCCAAAATTAAAAAAAAACACCCACACCAAAAGAAAACCAACCAAAAGACCCCCAACCTCAACACAAAGCAAGAAAACTCTTAAACAATACAAAAAACTAGTAGTGTAGGTATGTATGTTAGATAATTGAGTGCCTAAGATATGAAGTCTCACCAATTGACAGTGACTAAAGCTGCATTAGCACATTAAATGTGCCACAGGCCATTCTTTGACCAACTGGCACAGAATACCCAACATGCTTCATGTTGCAAGAAAGTGACCTTTTGGGAATGATCCTTGCTAATTTTTAAATTTTTTTCAGGTATTTTTTGTATAGGTGCTCACTGACCCAGTGTTTGTGTAAGTGCTCCGGTAAACTTGACAGGTTTTAAAATCAGAATAGTGTTAAGGTGTCTGGAGACGTGCCTTAGTACTCTTAAATGTAATACTTAGATTGTGGGTCTTGGACTGTCTGTCATTTCTGAAAGTGAGACTTTGGTTTTATATGCTTTGGCATTTTTTTCAGTCCATGTCTATGATTTAGCAGGTATGCCCACAAATTCAGAGTATTATATAAGTCTCATATTTAGCTGTGTAGCCATTCTAGCTTATCTGATTTGATCTAAACTGTTGTTCAAAATGAATAAATTGTTGATGTTCAGAAGATACTGATGTTATTTGACAGGTACAGTGAGTAATAAAGTTGTGATGAGAAATAGTTTGCTTGGATTTTTGGGCATATTAAGGGTGATGTGTTTAGCTTGTTCACATGTCCTAAAAAGAGTCCTTCTTAAATTGAGACTAGTTATGTGGGTTTGGCCAGAGCAGGTATTTTTTGGGTGCATTGTAAACCAGATTTATTATACTAAAGAATTCTGAAGAGGGAAGGATAGATGTTTTTGAAGCATCAACCAACACTCTCTGAGGTTGATCGCACTCAGGGTGTTTGGCGAGGAAGGTACGTCAAACACAAGATGACTTTTTCCATATATTCTCTCAAGACCTTTTGTAGAGATGGCCTATTCAACTTTTGGGATTAGAACCTTTTCAAGGTCTAAAGACTTTTGGATTTCAATTGCTAGTGCACCTTTATATTCATCCATGTAAATACAGAGGATGAACTTTGACAGTTTGATATTGAACCATGTCTGTGCTGTGCAAAATGTGGCAGTAACTTTCTTGTGTATGTTCAGAGTCAGAATGTAAATACCCTATGTGTGTGCTGCTTTGTTTAGGTGCAGCACACTCTCCAAGGAAATCTAAACCAAATTTTTCCAGATTTCTAATGCTACTCTGGAGGGATTCTTGTTTTGTAAGCCACTAGCTAGTGCCTAAATAGCAATCCTTAAATCACATGGAGTTTATGAAGCTTTAAAACAGGCAAATTGCTTTATAATCAAATTATACACTTCAAATTATCTTTCTTGTCATAAATAAATGTGTGTGTGTGTATGTAGCTTTTATATCGATTTAATTTATAAAAACAAGCACGCTGAAAGAGGTAGTCAGTAATAGTAAATAAAAACATTACAATGTAACTGTTTTCTTTGGTAGCTGGAGGTGACTTAACTGTGTCCTTGACAGATGGTAGCTTGGCCACTCTTGAAGGAATACAGTTACAACTTGCTGCTAATCTGGTTGGACAAAATGTTCAGATTTCTGGAATAGATGCCACTGGTATTAACAACATAACCTTACAGGTAAGTTGCTCACTGCTCCTTGCTTTTAATTCTGTAGAGTCACTGAGGGCTGAAGAAAGTTAAAGGAGCCTGCGTAATTCTGGAAGAGTTCTTGAGTTGAGTGAGCTAGTAACATTAAGTATCACTTGTACAATGTTAGAAGACTTAAAAAATAGCTGCACAATGGGGTATGTTTCTGGTTTGGTTTCTTTCATTTTCATTTTTTTCAGGATTTTTTACCTCTTAAGGATTTTGACAGACTGCTTTAAAATATGTAATTTTTTTCTTTTAATTTCATTTTGTCTTTAAACTTCAAAAGTACTTTAGCGCCCACCTAACCCCCAAAAGGCACCCGCCCACCCCCCCAAAACAAACCCAAATTACTGCACAGAGTGTTCTTTTCTAAGCATAAGAAACTGTGTTACTTCACAATCTTTTAATGGTTGAATTCATAATTTAAATTCCCACTGAGCTTATAAAAAAATGACAGAAAGAGGTGAGATTATTGCATTTAAAAGTTCTTGAGATGTGTGAAACAATGATTTTCTTGAACGTGGTTGTGTTTGATCACTTGCACAGAATTATTGTTGTTGGATGAGCCTTCTGAAGGTCACCAGGAACAACCCCAAGGTCAGGGAAGGGACATCTGCAGAGTTGCATTGACTTGCTTGTAGTCCCTCTGTTCAAGGAGTTTTTAGCATAAAATGGGGGCATTTTCATTTTGTTTTTCTCAACTGCTAGATATCTCTGGAGAGGAAAATGTCTTATCTTTAAGTATAGAGAACAGTTGTTGGCGTGTGAAATGAGACCTTAATGACCCTTAAGAGCTGAAAAATTAAATAATTTCTGGTATCAGTCTTCTCTCTGCTCCATGCCTTTTCACTTTCAAAGGCTTGGAGACTGTGATAAGCATTACATGCACTAATAGGACAATACAGATTACCAGCAGTGTGTTTACCTGGGGCTAGGTATGCTGATGTGTAACTGATCGTGATTTCCCAAACATTTTGCTGAAGGAGGAGAGGGAAAGTGAATCTGAATAGACTGGTTACATAGTCACTTTAGAGACTGGCTAGATACAGACACATAAAAACGAAATATAAATTTTAAATTGTTAATTATAAATTTTCACTACTGTATATACTCTCTATGCAGTAAATATATATTCTGGACTTATGTTAAGAATATTCATTTAACCCAGTTTGTTAACTTCACATTGATTGCTGAAAACTTGTTTTTCAGATTGATCCAAGTATCCTACAGCAGACATTACAGCAGAGTAATTTACTTACTCAGCAGCTGACTGGAGATCCCACCATGGCTCCACAGAATCCCTCCCTCCAGGCCACAGAAAATGCAGTGCCAGCTAATGTGGTTATTCAGCCCATATCAGGCTTGTCTTTGCAGCCTACAGTAACATCATCTGCTAACATGACAATAGGGTCCCTGTCTGAGCAGGAGTCTGTGCTGACAACCAGTGCTAATGGTAAGCACTGTTGGTAATTTTATTGTGCGTTCAATTGTTTAATTTTACTCAGGGTATTACTCACAGTGAGAAAATGTCAACCCCTGCCTCCCCCCCACTCCCACCAAACATCTCATTTTAATAAAATACACTTGCAGTTCTTGCTTGAGCATCTTCAGCAAATTTTATAGCTTTGTGTTACCATCTCTTAATACGATTTTTTTCAGAAGGTGAATTGGAGAGTAGGTTTAGATTAGCTATTAGGAAGAAATTCTTTACTGTGAAGGTAGTGAGGCACTGGAACAGGTTGCCCATAGAAACTTTGGATGTCCCATCCCTGGAAGTGTTCAAGGCCAGACTGAATGAATTTTTGAGCAGCTTGGTGTAGTGGAAGTCATCCCTGCCCATGACAGAGGAGTTGAAACCATGTAATCTTTAGGGTCCCTTCCAACCCAGGCCATTCTACGATTCTGTATAATGAAAATACTTAAGAACTTCCATAGTTTTGAGCAAAATACAAAAATCTTCATTCTGAAAATCTTAGCTGTAGAAGAATAAATAAGATGTGAAAAAAGTTTTTATTTTCTACTGCAAGTTCTAGCATCTGCCTTTGGCTGCATCAATTATAGTATCTGAGAAAATAATGTATAAATTGCTCTAAAAAGTTATGTCAAAAATTCCACCAAAGGATATTAATGGATTCTTTTTTTTTTGTTCTACCACTTTAATTTAGGCGCACAAGACATTACTCAAGTCATGACTTCACAGAGTATGGTGTCATCTACAAATGGACAACATGAGATAATGTTGACCATAAATAATTCCAGTTTGAGTCAAGTTCTAGCTCATGCTTCAGGTTCCACTACTGCGACTTCATCAGGAAGTCCTCAAGAAATCACTCTTACAATATCTGGTTTGTGTTTTTAAAAATCTTTAATGATACCAGATCTCTATTTCATAAAGTACTTATACAGTAGCATACAAGGATTTTCACAGTCCACAGTTTTCCCATGGTGTATTTTCCTTAAATTCATCAGCTTTAAAAGATACTCTCCAAATCCGCATTTGAAACCCAAACTCGTTTGCCTTGAGAACACGTTAGATTGGTTCACTGTTTTATTCATAGCATCAGTTAACAGCTGGATTTTTATAAATTGATCAAGTTGGTGCTTTGAATTGAGAGAAGTAAGATCCGTATTTGTCTAAATATTACTAATCTCAGGTATTTCTGTACATGTTAGTATCTGGATTTGCATAATCGCATCTGTATTAAAAACTTGCCAAATCACTGCATAAAAATCTGCATGCATAGAAGTTAATTTTGTGGTTTGGTTGTATTTTCTGCTTTTATTATTTTATGATCTATTGCAAGAACAGTAGCAGAATAATGCTGAGACTATTCCAGTTACAGTAGGACTTATTTCTATTCAGGCCAAGATCTTATTCAGCATAATTCTGGAAGCACTGATCTGAACACTGGCTTAAGGCTGACAGCACCAACCATCAGCAGTCAGACTACAGGTGCTACATTAACTATAAGCAATGACCAGCTTCTTTCTCAGGGCCCTTCACTCAATGCACCAGGTATGCATGCAATGTTTTTTCTAATTGAAAATAATACTTTGTTTAAAAAGTAAATACTAGAATTAAATGGAATACTCTTGCATGTCATGATTCAGGAACTTTGAGTGTTCTGTGTGTTTTCTCACAAGCTTTAAATTGTTATGTCAGTTTAAATGAACTTTATTCCACACAATAGGAAAAAAATGAAAACAAGAAGACATGTCTTAAATTAGTACTTTGAGGCAGCTACAGGAGTACTGAAGAATTATATCTATAAACTGTAGGAAGACAAAGTCTGCTGCCTTTGCTGCAGAAGTGCTAAAATACCAAATTTGCCCTAATACTCAAAATCTGAGATTTTAAATATGTTTATGAATTTCTACCTGTATATGTTTGCATATGCACATGGCCACCTGTGAGTGCAGTACTGTGTTCATCAGGCTACACTTAAATGTAATTTCTCTGATTTTTATCATCTGACTAACAACTTTAGGTTCTTGGTTAGCAGGTTAACCAATTTTGTTGATTGCACAATAGGAAATCCTAGCAATGGTAAACTGAAGTTACCAAGTTCACTTAAAATAAATCTGTAGTTTAGTAATAATGTATGTAACAGATTTTTTACCATTTTGCATATGTTCCAGAACTTAATACAACAGGGGGAACAAACCTTCCTCCAGCAACATCTCAGTCTGCAGTTTCTGCACAGAATTTGGTAATGTCTTCATCAGGAGTTGGAGGAGATGGTAGTGTCACTTTGACTCTTGCTGACACTCAGGGAATGTTGTCAGGTGGTCTTGATGCAGTTACACTTAATATCACTTCGCAGGTAAGATGCTTTTCTGAACTGACAGATAAATTTATGTTTCTGTCTTACAGAACATAATTTCTTTTGCTTAGAAAATAATTTTGTCCTGTAAATACATGATATTTGATATTTTAGTTAATTTTCCTTCTCTCTGCCAACCGTGTGAGTTTGGCATCTAGAAACATGAGCTGTTGGAACAGAAGTGCCGATAGATTTTGCAAGGTTGTTTGTTTTTTTAAATTAACAGATAGATTCTGCTGTTTCAAACATGGTTTGAGATCAGTTTTTGGTGTTAGACTATGTACTTCATTATCACTATTCAGTAATACAGCTTTATACTCAGTATATTATTTAATTTGCTAAATTTTTCTTTTCCTACTTGTGAATGGGAGAGTTGAACGGCAGTTGTGACAGTTCTTTTCACAGCAAGTAACAGGATAGAATTTAATTGGCTATCTTTAATACCAGGTGGCATTATAAGAAATTTTGTAAAAATGGTGCTGTATGGACTGTCATCTCTCCAGTAACCTTACTATTAGTTTCATTTATAGTGTAACTTAAAAATTTTGTGGTGTCATCAAGAGCCAAAGACACATTTGGCAAATAGAATCCACAGAGTGGGGAGATAAAAAAAATATTAAAAGACTACACAGTGAAAAGGTTGTGTGGCTGACATTTCAATGTAGATTTTACATCTGAAAACTCTGGCTGTTTCTTGTATTTTCTTGGCTTAATTAGGTTTAGATTGATTTTTTTTTTATTTTTTGACCTGAGTTAGTGTGTAAATGTATACAAATTATATACTATTTACCTTGCATGTGCTGTGATTAAAACTGGTGAATCAAAGTTATATATTTTCCTCTGTAGTTTTGCTCTGGGGAAGAAAAGATTTCTTAAATAATTCTTAGGATATGTTTGTGACTTCTGGTATCACAGAGTAACAAAGCAGAACATGGTTTTATTTCAGGCTTTGTAATAATTTCAGTGATAACATTTGGCAGTGTTGCAGTTTATGAATAAGGTCCTGTGCCTCCTGTTAAGACAAACATAAATAAAATTGAAACGTTGAAGAATAATAATAGCTGTGCAAACACAGTTTATGTGGCAAGAAATTGTGGTGAATAGGTAGTATGTAAAAGAACTGTATTTCCTGGGGAAATTGAAGTCATTAAAAGTAATGTAGAAATAGAAGTGGCAAGATATTAGTAATCATATATCCTAAGTAGTGATTTTGTATCGTGATTTCATGGGGTTTGGAAGTATGCTTAATCAAGGGGTTTGAATAAAGGTACTGTGGGAAGGCCATGCAGGAGAGCAAATACAGGAGTTAAAGAAAGGCAGTGGAAGGCTAAAACATTCAGCATTTCATGCAAGGCAGGTAAAAATTGATCAGAACTGAATCTAGTCTAACAAACTTCCAGCTGTTGTTACCCTTAAATGGTTAGATATAAATGTAAAGGAGAAAAGGAAGGAAAACAGTTTCATTTGCTCAGATACGGTTCTGAAATGTTTCTTTCTAAAGGAAGTAGAAAAGTACTGTTTAGGTATGAAAACTTACATTACTCCAGTCAGCTGTTTAAATGCAGCTTTTTAAATATAGTCACTCTTTTTTTTTTTTTTTTTTTTGTGCTCCCCTCTCTGACAGGGTCAGCAGTTCCCTGCTATACTCACAGATTCCAGTCTTGCTAGCCAAAGTGCATCAGGATCCCCGCAAGTAATACTGGTGAGCCATACACCCCATTCAGCACCTGCAAACTCTGATGAAATAACATATCAGGTAGATACTATACATTTCTGTATTTTTTGTGGTAAAGGACTTTTATTTAATCAAAATATTGTAACAATGTCTTTTTAACTTGAATCATGAAGCCTGATGTCATTCCCAAACAAGAGTTTTGGAAGAGGTTCTCTGTAACTTCCTAGTCACGCGGATACTGTTTTACGTTTTGAATTAAAAACCTCTTTCATATATATATACATGCACACAAGAAGGAAATGTAATTTATAATGTGTTTCTTTCTCCAAATCACATAATCATGTGCTCAACACAGACTGCTCCAAAAATTTCTAAGTTGGTATTTATAAAATAAAAATAGATAAATTTTGGAGATGTAGGGAAAAAATAGCACCTATTGGTACACTTTTTCCATTCTCTTTCTGTATCCAAGTTGTTTCAGTGATGGTGCAACATAAAGTCTTTGCAACGTCTTACATCTTTGAATCACAATGGAAACTCTTACATAAGTAATACAGTTTTGGTATTAGAAAAAGTGGTTCAGACTTCTTTTCTTGAAGGCAGAATGAATGTTTTCAACCAGCCTGGTAGGGCAAGCTCTAAAATAGGAGGAATGAGAGAGCCAGATGGTGACTTGATTTGTTGCTTTCTATGTTATTGTACTTAGGATTCTTCTGTATCTATAAGGTTGAACTTGGTATTAAAAAATAATTTAATATTAAATTATCTGAAGTAGTTTTTCCAAGCAGTTCTCACTAATTAAAACAATAATGCAGCACATCACAATCCAAGTATATCAATTTTTCATTGTGTTTCAGTACTTCTGGAGGTAGACCTTTACTTCCTTATGAAAATAGAATCCCTAATAAAGAAGTTAAACAAATAAAAAATATTTTTCTCCTCTACAGAATCAGAGATTACTTTTTTCCTGTCTGGAATGATTTGGCTTTGAATTTTATTTGGTAGCAGATTGAGGATCATCTGTGTTGTTCGGGAGCATAAAACTGAATGTAGGAAAATATGGATCCACACACACACATTCTATTTATGATGCGTTAAGTCAATTTGATCATGGTTATTAATGTTGTTTTCTTAAAATACATGTGTCATTCTTTAGAGCAATGAAATAGAAGTTCATATTTACATATAGCTGACTTCTTTTATGTCTTCTAAGTTGCTTGCAGATGCTCTCCAAAAATATGTCATGTTGAGGTAGATTTTAAAAAATAAACCAATGTGGATGTGCTTATGAAATTACCTGATAATGTATTTGTAAATTGTTACAGGTGGCAGAAGTTTCCCCTAATGTGAGTAAAAGCAGTCAAGCAGAAAAAGAAACTCGTGGGCACCAGTGTTTTGAGTGTAGCCAAACCTTTTATTCCATCACCATGCTGACGCACCACTGCAAAGAGGTTCATGGCAAGGAGCGAATTCATGTTTGCCAGATCTGCAATAAGGCCTTTAAGAGGGCAACACATCTCAAGGTATTTGGTAATAACAGTTGATAGTTCTCTAAACTCCTTTTGTTTTGGACTTTCTGTGATATTAACAAAAGGTACCTATTAGCCCTTTGTCTTTGCTTTCCCTTTACAGTGTGAGAGGTGTGCATCTGAGAGAGGGAGTCTAAGTGATAATGTTTGCACAGATAGAGAACTCTCTTCTGGAGCATGGAGAGGATTTTAAGGCATATGTTGACTACAGAATGAAAATGTTAATGCCTGTCATGCAAGTAGTAGTGTCAGGAAAAGATTTCATTTACTTTATTTGCATATGAATATCATCAGTGCTAATCCTGATTTCCAGATAATCTTTTGCTATCTCAGGAAGTTCCCTGCTTTACAGTCTTACCATTTCATTTGTAGATGCTCTGTCATGTGAGTACAAGTGATAGAGGGAGCATTTATTTAAAATGTCTTTATATTATTGCTGTTGTCTAGTGATATTTTCTCTGTTTTCTCTACATTATGAACAACCTCATACTTCCAAGTCTGATAAAAAAATTAGTGGTGTTTCTAAGTTCTTAATTGTATTATACAATGTTCTTGTTAGGAATATTGGGCTGTACTAGACAAGTGCTTTGTTCAAGCCAGTATCTTACCTCTGAGAGATACTTAAAAGAAGTAATTTGAAGAGCTTTAACAAAGGAGTTATATAAGTTGCCCAGAATCTTGCGAGCTTCCCAGAATTTATAGCAAGAAATTTTTTGAGCCAAAGGCAATGTATTTATATTTATTTATATTTATATTATCTTTTAGGACAATCTAATCTTCAATATATTTTATTTCACTTTGATATAATATTTTAATGAAATACACTCTCTTTTTGAAGTTCACCCTCTTGGAGTGATCAAGTCTATCAGCTAGACTATTGGAAACTATCATAAATTGTATTGTTGTGAAACTCTTAACCTCTGAGTTCGAAGAAATTTTCCAGGAAAAAAACCCAAAGGAGTCTTGATACTTCTTTTCCCTAAGTCATGATAACAAATTCCAAAAATCAGTCTCTCTTCAGTTTGTTTTCTTAAAACTGGGCCCAGGTTATAGATATAAGAAGATAACTTCTTACCCTAGTACATCCCTTGGATTATTATCCATAACTGATTTTTCAGGAAAGCAGCTGTTGAAGTTGCAATAAGAAGTTCAGGGGCAGTCGCAATAGACTTCAGGGCCTTGGGACAACTTGTTAAGGGATCAGAAGCACAAGTAATCTTCTCCTCTGTCCTTCCAGTTGCAGGGTGTAGGAAGAGCTGGCACATCAGCAGCTCTGAGACTGGCATCACCAGCAGAATTTAGGGGTTTTTTGACCATGGATTGGTCTATGCAACAGCAGTCCTGCTGCTTGTCTCAAAGGGGGAAAAAGATCTTTGCTGAGGAGTTAGCAGGGCTCATTGAGAGAGATCATCTAAACTAGATTTGTAGGGAGGAAGGGATAAAACCAGACTTGCTGGAGATAAGCTTGAGGGCAGCACACCAGTGTTTGAGGGTTCGTGTGCCAGTGAGACCCTTCAAGCTCCACCCCAGTGTGCTGAGGACACTGGAACACCTTTGAAATGTCGCAGTGCTGGTGCGTGCAGCACCGTAGCCATCTCAGTGGAGGTAGGGAGGTATGGGAAATGGTCAGTGACCTGCTACACCACTTAGACATGCACAGTTTGTCCATAGGACTGGATGGAATCCACCCAAGGGTACCAAGGGGCCTGTCAGAAGAGCTTGCTGAACCACTTTTATGATGAGCAGTGCTGGCTAACCAGGGAGGTCCCAGTTGACTGGATCTTAGCACCTGTGATGCCCATCTACAAGGGCTGGAAATATGATCTGGGAAACTACAGGCCTTTCAGCCTGATCTCAGTGCCAGGAAAGGTTATGGAGCAGCTTATCTTGTGTGCCGCCATGTGGCACATGCAGGACAGCCAGGAGATCAGGCACAATCAGTGTGGGTTTATGAAAAGCAGGTCCTGCTTGAGTAACATGATTTCCTATGACAAAGTGACTTGCTCATTGGAGGAGGGAAAGGCTGTGGATGTTGTCTACCTGGACTTCAGCAAAGCCTTTGACACTGTCTCCCATAGCATTCTTCTGGAGAAACTCACCTCCATGGCTTGGACGGGTTCACTGTTTGCTGGGAAAAAATTGGCTGTATGTCCAGGCTCAGAGTGCTGGTGAATGGAATTACATCCAGCTGATGCCTGGTCACAAGTGGTGTTCTCCAGGGCTCAGTACTGGGGCTGCTTCTATTTAATATCTTTATCAATGATTTGGACAAGAGGATTGAGTGCATTCTCAGTCATTTTGCAGACAACACTGAGCTGGATGGAGTGTTGATCTGCTGGAGGGCAGGAAGGCTCTGCAGAGGGATCTGGACAGGCTGGATCAATGGGTTGGGGCCAATTTTGTGAGGTTCAATAAGGCCCAGTGCTGGGTCCTGCTCTTTGATCTTGAAAAACCCCAGGCAGCACTACAGGCTGGGGGCAGAGTGGCTGGAAAGCTGCTGGTGGAAAAGGACCTGAGAGTGCTGAGTGACAATGAACAAGAGCCAGAGTGTGCCCAGGTGGCCGAGGAGGCCAATGGCTTCCTGGGCTGTGTGGGGAACTGTGTGGGCAGCAGGAGCAGGGCAGTGACTGTCCCTCTTTACTTTGTGCTGGCAAGGCCGCACCTCAAATCCTGTGTTCAGTTTTGAGCTCTCAGTTCAAGAAGGACATGGAGGTTCTGGAGTGTGTCCAGAGAAGGGCAGCAGAGCTGGTGAAAGGTGTGGAGCACAACTCTTAGGAGGAGCAGCTGAGGGAAGCTGGGGTTGTATAGCCGGGAGAAAAGGTGCCCAGGGGTCACTTAAGACTCTCTGCAACTATCTGAAAGAAGATTTTGGCCAGGTGGGGGTTGGCCTTTACTGGATAATGAGCAATAGGACAAGAGATAATTTCCTCACTTATGTTAGGAGAGATTTAGATTGGATATTAGGGAAAATGTCTTCATTGAAAGGCTTGTCAGGCACTGGCACAGCCTGTGAAGGGAAGTTGTTGAGTCACCAACTCTGACGGTATTTAGAAGATGTGTAGATGTGGCACTATGGACAGTGTCTTAGCAGACATAGTTTAGTGGTAGACTTGTCAGTGCTGGTTAATGGTTGGCTTTGATCTTAAAGGTCTTAAAGGACAGTTTCATTTACCATTGGACCATCAGGTACTAAAACAAATTCCACCCCTCATCAGACTTTTTTCTTTATCAAGGTGTTAATAGCAGCTTCAGCTGTGAGCAGCCTTTAGCAGCAAATTCAAAGATAAATGTTGGGGTTTGGCTTAGGATTTTGGGAAGAGTTCAGTGATCTGTTACTCGTGGTCTTCATTTTATACTGATGGAATTCTGGAGATCACCAAAAACATTAAGGGCACTACCAAACTTCAGGCTTTTCAGAAAAATACAGTAAGAGGTAAGGGTATCAGTGTTTAGATCCCAGTACTTAACTGTATGTGTTTTTCCAAAGATGTCAGTACCAGCATTTTCATAATTATACACAAGAAAATGCTCTTTAGAGATCATGTACAAACACCTCCACCCCCCATCCCCAGTGTTAAGGCTTTTCAGTCTAGTGACTCAGTTCCCCTTCTGATGTGGGTTACTGTCCTGTTTTACAGCATCAGAGAGGAGAACCTTAAGACATGCACAGTGACTAAACTGTCCAGTTTCATATGAATATGTAGTGGAAGTGTCTGGAAGTTGACTGTTGATAGTAAATAAGGCACAGACATGATTCCAAGATGAAAGGAAAAAGGCCTTATCATCTTATTAAAACAATGGAATGAAACAAACTTTTTATTGCCACACTTTGAGAGATGGTTACAATTAATGTTTCAGGAGTGATGGGGTATAAGAGTGGCATACTAATGCATGAGCCATTCCAAAGAAGGTTTCCTAGTCTTATTTTTTAATTAAATAATGCTGATTTGCTACCCCAAGATAATTGCTCTCTGAAGAATATAAGAATTGCACAGAGTGTTGTAAAATATCACATGAACAATCAGTGAAATACTAACTATGTTGATAAAGAGATAATTGCACTTCATGAATGTTGCATTTCCATGAACTATTTTCAAAAGAATATTTATTTTACAGGAAAAGTATGAGAGGTGCACAGATCAGTGGAACAGAATTGCATCACAAACTGTTTCTTCAGAGAAAGTTGGCAGAAAGTTTTACAGGGCTATCTGGATATGTTGTTTGCATTCAAGTAGAAGATGGGGTGGGAGTTGTTGGGATTTGGAGGTTTGGTTTTTTGTTTGGGTTTTATGGTGAAAGAAAGAAGCAACTGGTTTCAGATAATTTTTTTGAAGTAGGTTATAGTATGCCTCCACCATTTCAGTGCTTGAGGAGGTTATGAACAAGATAAAACCTAAAGATTTTGTTTATTTCCACCTAAGCAGGGGTTTTAAGATACCTAATTTTTCTCAGAAGACCTTATATTATTTCCCTATAATACTCTATTATTATAAGTACTGTGATAATAATATTCATCCATGTAACTGTCTCGCTGATTTTCCAGTGTAAACAAACTCTGCAGACACAGTTTGCTTCAGTTCGTGGAGTGAGGAATAGGACTTCATAGACATCAAGAAGGCTTATTGTTTAGGTATAGTAAAGACTAATTAATAGTTTAGTCTGTAATCAAATAGACTAGAAAAGAATATCCACACACATTTTAGAAAGTGGACAAGTATTTGCAGTACTGTTTCACAGACAGTTCTTGATTAGATTTTTTTAGTTATATATATTTTTATTTATTTTCTTTTGTAATTCAAATTTTAACTTGGTATTAATAAATAAATTAAAAATGAAAAAAATAATAGATAACATAAATTCTCTTCTAAGTTTGAAAAACATCTGGGCCTAGCATCAGTGTTTATTAAAAACACTGAAATTGGAACTATATTGATGCTTCTTCATGAAGATAAAACATCCTGCTATCTTACCATTAAGAACTTTGGTGATTTAATTTTCTGGTGTTTTTTTCAATTAAGAGTCCATTTTGAAGTGGTTCTGTTTGCATCTTGCCATCGTGCAGCTGTGTGTGTATGTTGTGACAGTTGCCTCTTTGAGGCCTGTGCAGTTTGACAGTATTACCAATTCAGGTGCTGAGGAGTGCCCACATATCAGACAAGGAGGGAGATGGATGGATGCTGTAGATGAGAGGGGGGGAAAAATCCTACGTTAGTTTACAATGCACAGTTGTCAAAATACCTCTTTGTAGATGAACAGAGCATTTTAAGAACTCTGGTTTGGTTTTCTGAATTTTATTTTCCTTCAGATAATTAGTAAAGGGACTAATGTATGCCAAAAAAAAGAAAGACTTACAGTTATTTATGGAATTTTTCAGAAGTGTGAAGACTAATGGTTAGAGACAGTAGATACACAAAAACAATCTCTCATTTAAAAGAAAAAAAAATGCAGGCTTCCATTTTCTTCCAGCTTGTCTGCTGATGACTAATATCCTCTGCTTTTGTCTTCAAGGTATGAATATATTTTTATGTTAAGGACTGAAGTCTTTTTAAAGGGTCTGAAATTTATTTTTTTTCCCTGTGCTGGCTTAGGAACACATGCAAACCCATCAGGGTGGACCTTCACTGAGTTCCCAGAAGCCTAGAGTGTTTAAGTGTGATACTTGTGAAAAAGCTTTCGCTAAGCCAAGTCAGCTGGAGAGACACAGTCGCATCCACACAGGTGACACCAGAAACTGTTTTAATCTTGAGAGGTTTTCTTATCAGTGTTTGGGTGTTATGTTTGGAGCCCTTGCTTATGCTTTCAGCTAACTACATTTAAATATCAACTTAAGCTTAAAAAACCAAGTAAATTTCTTTCTTCAAATGTATGGAAATTAAAAGGAGGAACAGCAAACTTGAACACTCATGTGCTTCACTAAGCTGGTCTGTATTTTGGGACTGGCAGTACTGCAGTGATAATGTGAGTGCATGAGGTTGTGTCTAAAGGTTTGTCAGCCTTTGAAAGGGCCTTTAAAATCATATTTTAAAGTATTGTTTGAAGTGATTTAAAAGCACTAGTTATGATCATCCTCAATCATATAGAAGAATGTGCAAATGAGGGGTGTGCTCAGTGATGTTAAACAAGGAATAGGTTTGACTGCTGATGTTGACTGCTGTATGCAGTGCTTCATTGTCACTGAGCTACATGCACAGGTCATCTGTTTCTAATGCCAGTGCTTTTAATTTGTTGTGTTATTTTCCATGTATTCCACTTGTATTATTTCCTTCAACAGTTAATCTATAAAAAGTCTATACTGACTTCTCCTAGGGAGCACTCATCTTCTGTGATATAAGTGAAATGCTTTACAGGTGGCAGCTTCTGCCCTACTATAAGTTGAAGGCTGTACATGGGATGATAGCCCAGCTGCTCTCCCTGTCACCTTCTGTGCCTGACAAACATTCTTCTTCAGAACATGAGTTCTAAATATAGCAACCAGTTCTCTGAAACAAGTTCTTTCTTTTCCCTACCACTGCTAACAATAAATAGCTGTCATGGCTGCTAAACGTAAACAGGACAGGGGAAAGTTATCTGTGTTACTACTAAGCTGGAGGGGACCAAGGAATTTGGCTGGATGTGCTGTATAATAAGAAGATTCCCTCAAAAGGGTAACTCTCTCTTCGAATGAGTCAACCAGAGTTTTCTCTTTCCTCAGCATCAAGCTGCTTTGTGGTTACTGCATTAGAAAGAACATTCTGGTTCTACTGTGGCTAGGAAAAGAGAAGCAGGAGTTAAAATCCCAGGAGATTTAAATACCCTCAGTAATTTGCTTTTTGCAAAACTGACTTAAATAACACAGAAGAAGTTGAAAAAATTATTGTCTCCTAGTTTAAGGGTTCCACAGAATATGCAGGAAGCAGGAAAGATGACCAGTTGTCATTTTCCGTGCGTAGTTTAATTTCATTCTGCTGCCCCATTGTAATAGGCACAGAGCAGTTCAGGGAGGCTGAGAACAGAGCAGAGTCCATTTATTGATCTGTTTCTCATAAATCTTCACCATCATAGGATGAGTTCTTTCTGTTTTGGAATGACTTGTGATTCACTCAGGAAATCGTTAGATATTTTTGGGTTTCTTGTACTAGGAGGCTCATATGCTAGACTGTAACAGACCTTGCTAAATTCATATTTATTTTTGTGTTTCAACACAAAAATGTCAGTGTTGGGCAACATTAGGTCAATCTGTAGGACTGTAATTCTTTCAGAAGAGAATGTTCTTTTGGAAATCACTTGAGACAAAAGAGTGAAAATGTGCTGCACAGAAATGTTTAGATGGATACATTTACATAAACGATGCTAGGAAAGGTTGATCTAAACCTAAACTGACTTATTTTCATGAAGAAAATAAGTGTTTGTTCATGAGAAAGTGTTTGTGATTTCTATCTTGACTGAAATTTTTAATCATTTCTAATGGGTAATATCTACTGAATCAATGACCAGAAGGAAAACACATTATTTCTCTGAATAGCTCTAGATATCTTGCTATTTAGGATTTATCAGTGAAGAGTGGTTTGCTGAAATGTTGAAATCAGAGGGAAGCAGTTTCTTCCAGTTCTACCAAAAACTCTGTAGTAATCCATTACACCAAAAAGGCTGGTCACCCTCACTGAATTTAAAAAATGGAATCAAAAGAATTTCAGTAAGCCTG
Source organism: Calcarius lapponicus (assembly GCA_039654755.1). Lineage (NCBI taxonomy): Eukaryota > Metazoa > Chordata > Aves > Passeriformes > Fringillidae > Calcarius > Calcarius lapponicus. The sequence goes on along the minus strand of CM077464.1, from coordinate 95,507,922 downwards.
GATTTCTCTTCAAAGTAAAGAAAAAGTTGTTTACAAAAACAAAAGGAAAACATCTGTGCTTTAAAGGACCTTCTGAAGTTGGATTTGGCCTGCAGGTGGGAACATTAACATAATGAAGGGAGAGATATATTTGTCCTGTAAGAAAAAATCTGGAAAAATGTTTTTACTCCTGCTTGTGCTTTATTGTGCTAACTAATAGCAAGGAGTATCTTAGAAAGTGCTTTTAGTAGTCCTTAATGACATACAGTGTGTTTATGGCAGAGGTTATGGTGTTGAGTGTTAGTGTTGGAGCAAAAATCTGGTCTTGCAAAGTAGATATTTTAAATTTTAAAATATTTTTTAAGTTAATATGTTCTTGTGTTTATAGCTAGAAATCAGTAGTATTCTGGCAGAATTGGAACAATAAGCCTCTTTTGGTGAGCTATGGGAATCACTAGTTGGCATAGGAAAGCCACAAGTTCCATGTAGAATTACCAGGACACTTTTTTTTGTTAACATATTTGACTTTTCAGTTTCTTAAAGGCATCATTTGTTTATTCTAGTAAATTGCTTTATCTGCATTACTCTTCATAAAGCAAAGGTGATGGTTCCTTAGAGTACAGAAAAGTCAAATTGGTAAATTGATTTTTTTTGTATGTCTGTTAAATAACTTACCTAGGTTATAAATTGGATAGGAAGGATAATATCAGTGGTTTAGTACTTATGTAATTATTCTGACATTTAATTTGAGATTTTTGCTGACAATGTGGAGCTATAGCCCTGTTTGGAGAAATTCTTAAGGAAAATGATGATGTTTATTTCATTTCTAGATCATCTTGATAATTCTTAAAGAATTTCAAACTGTATTTCAATCTTAAAAGGAAAAATGATGATGTTTTTCTTTCTTATAAAGGGGAACGGCCATTTCAGTGTACACTGTGTGAAAAGGCATTTAACCAGAAGAGTGCTCTTAAAGTCCACATGAAAAGGCACACAGGAGAGAGACCTTATAAGTGTGACTACTGTGCAATGGGATTTACACAGAAGAGCAATATGAAGCTGCATATGAAACGGGCTCATGGTTACACTGGTACGTAGCATGGTGGTAGTACTGCTGAGGGCAGCACTCCATGTATCTTGTTAGGAGAGCACATAGCACTTCCCTTAAGTTATTGAGGAATCAAGCACTGATAGCCAAAGACCACAGCTGATGAGGTAATAGTTGCATATGCAACCCAAAAATCAGGTTGAAACAGCAATTTGTTGTTTTTTATGGTTCCTTGTTTTTGATTTGGAGCTGTGTGTACAGAAATACAGAGTTGAAAAATTATTCCAGGAAAGCAGTATATTGTATTAGATTTTTTTAAAAAAATTAAATTTTCCAAGACCATCTAATGAATTTAACAGTATCTGAAGTAATTGTATGATACTGTTCCCATCATGGTTCCTTTATTCCCAAGTGCTATATTCGCCTTTTTCTTACACCATATGTCAAATGATACTCAATTGCCTTTTCTCTTGTACCTTGGTAGGTCCTGTACAAGAGCCTGCAAGTCACCAAGAACAAGAAGGGGAAGACATCAGTCGTGCTCTGAATTTAGAAGAAGTGGTACAAGAATCTTCAAATGAATGGCAAAGTATAGGCAATGTTTTTCGATAACACCTCGAAATTTGAAAGTTAAAAATATTTCTGGGACTCGAACTTTACAGTTAAAGCTTCAAGCATTGAAGATACTAACAATAGAATAATATATTATAGTTTTTTTAATTATTTACAAAAGATAACTAAAAGATTAATTCTTTTTTTAAGCTTGTAAAAGAATATTGGGAAAACTTCATTTAATCTGTACTAAGTTGTCTGTGAATCAGTGAACTCAGGTAATAATGTATACAGTTTCATCTTTGAATTCACAGCCAGTATATCTATTTAAAAATAAACTGGAACTTTATATCAGAATAGAATGATTCCCATTTTTAATGAGATGAAGAATAACTTCACAAGAAAATCATGAAACTGTCAGTCAACTTTTTTTTTTAATGTGTTTTAAGAAATAATTGAGATTGGAAACAAAGTGTTGCAGTTGATGATGCATGCAGTATAAAACAGTGGAGTTTTGCCTTTTTTTTTTTTTTTACAAAGCACAGGAAAAGGCTGTATTTCTTTTGAAAGCTTTCTTTATTAGTGCAATTTGAGAATTTCTTGAAAAAAAATAAAATACTGCGAGCTTATGGCTTTTCTTGAGGTAAACTCTTGAGAGGGAGCATGTACATTTTCATTCCAACCACAGAAGGAGATAGATGTTCGTTTCTACACTAAAAGTCTTGAGGTTTTTGACTTGGCAATAATTACTTAATAAGAATCCAAATGAAAAAGGGTTTTAGTAAAAACCTCTGTTGTTATTTGCTGTACTGGGTCAGCAGGTACATATCTCAGTATCTGTGGAAAACAGCCATATACTAAATCTGTGAGGTAAACAGGTACCATTTGTGATAGCAGTGAGAAAATTAGGTGCACACTAAGTCACCTATACTATACAATGTTCCCCAGTGCTGTAAACAGTTATCACTTTGAATCTGTAATTTCCTTATTATTTTCCTTGTGGATTTTGGAAATATGTTACATTTATTTGTTGTTTAAGTCATTGTTTTAGCAAAACTACCTAGCTGACTGAGTATTGCTTTCAAAGGTGCCACTTGTTAAGTATATTCATAGCAGAGAAACACTGGAGTAAAAGCATAGTTGTCTTTTAGACATTCCAAAGACAGAAGCTGTTTTCTTATTTTTGCCTTGTTCTTTTGAATTTATTTATATGTTACATATATATAGATATATATATGTGTGCTTATATATGTATATATATATATTTAAAGTCTACGAGCCTCTGTGTGGCCGATCAGTATATTTTGTAAATATTAATCCCAGTTGCAAGGAGTTCATCTGTTTGGTTGCCACAAGTACTTCTAGATCAGTGGTGGATATGTTGTACTATAATACAGACCCGGACTTCAGTTTTCCTTCTAAAAGATAATTGTTCTCAGATCCAAAAAGCTCTTTTCTGTAAATATTGTCTATACTCTGTCTGTGATACAAACTAGTTATTTCAGATTGCTGAAGCAAGAAATCGCTGTTGGTTTTGATAGGGCATCTCTTAATTCTTTTGTTAACTGTTCAGCATATGTATATAAGTAATATAGTTGGTGACATGAAAATAACACTTTTGTTATGTGGAATATTTAATTGAAAAACATGCTAAATAATATTACTTTTTTCCAAATTCTGTTTCGTGTATTTTTTAAGCATCTGATTCTGGATTCTAGGAGACTGGAAAAACTGTTTACAGAAGTGCATGTTTGAATTTTGGATGTGAAGAATAAAGTCCTTCCATCAGTGCCTTCCCTTCCAGGCAGCCTATGAATGTTTCAGCTGTTAAAGAAAGCCATTATATTCTACAGGTGTCTGGCCTCATGGCATAGCACACTGTTTATCTGTAATAATAGAGCAAAATGTCCTGTATTGCGTGTTCCATGTATGAATTTTTTTCCCTCTTATTTCAGGGAATACTGTATAAATGCACAGAGGGCTTGGAACTAGGTGATCTTTAAGGTCCCTCGCAACCCAGACCCTTTAATGAGTCTGTGGTACTTGGTACACAGAACCTAAAAGCTGATCTCATGGGTAAAAAGATGGCATTTTTAAAGGGTCACTTCTCAAAGTGTTATGCCTTGGTTAGAGACAGTGAGTCCGTTCAGCAAGCCTTGGAAGTGTTAAGTGTACAGTGTGAGTTATGGAGTCAGCTGACATTTTCCCTGAATTCAATTTGCTAGTCTTCCAGCACTTGGAAATCCTGTCAGCTACAGTAACAGACTTAAAAAAAATTTCTTTATAACATTGTATATGATTTGCTTCCCTGCATCCTCTTCACCTGTGAACTTCAGGTGTCTTGACAGAGGTTTTTATAGCCTTGGTAGGATTGAGTTGGAGCTTTTCAGAGCAGTGTATGTGTTGATGTTCAGAGCAAATACAGACACGGTAACCAGAATGTTGATATTTTCAAAAGCAGTGTTAAAGCAGATGCATTATGTAAGGAAGCAGAAGAACTCTTGTTCTGAGAAGTTCTTGATGTGTCACATTGCATAGTGGGTAAGTGGACAGCCCTTGTTCTTTCTGGTTTAATGCAGTAGTAGGCTTGTGCTAGCCTTGGGGTTTTTGACTTGTGTCTGCTCACAATTTCTTTTGGTTTATGTCCATTCCTTCAGAACCTTAAATTACACGCTCCTGGTATTGGCTGTGCACTGCATTCTTGTTTCAGGAAAAATCCTTTGCTTACAAATCAAATGGCCATTTAAACTGCTGGTTTTCATCAAAACTACTAGCATGTAACTAAAATAATAAATTTCAGGCTAAGTTTTAATCTCTTTTCATATTGGTTAAAAAGTGCTCTCAAGTACTGTACCTATTCTTCTAGAGGAAGTAAATCCAAAAAGCCACTTCAACCCTCTGGCAAAGATGACTGAGGGGAAAGAAGAGTGATGAAGGCAAGGAAGAGGTTTTGGTTAAATTCTGTTACTCTACAGTGCAGTATATTGAAAGATGTCTTTCTCTGGATTTTTTACCTTAAATAATCTTTCACGCTTTTGAGGGCTGTTTGCGCCACAATTGTTCATGAAGGGGACTGGTTTTTATTTCCTGTTGATAGACATTTTATGTCTTGCAATATCCCTCTGGCCTGTAGCTGGCACTCCTTAAGACACTGGCATTCCATAATTCTTGTGTCTTATTGTCAACCTTCTGGGCCATGCAATGTCACTAGAAGCCTGTGTGCAGGGTCCCAAGGTGTCATTGTGTTTTTAGTATCTGAATATTATTCATAAACTCTGGGGGATGGTGGGGGGGAGGGGCAATAAATCAAACAGACCTAAGTATGTATAAGTCTATATATATATCCTTTTCCTTTGTAAAAAACAAAACTGGCCCAAGTTTCATTTCAAGTTGATTACTTTATTTCAATAGTGACTATTTTTAAAAGCTGTGTTCCTATAAGAACAATACGTGTTCAAATTAAATCAACTATTACGTTGCAGGGTATACATCTGAATGAAGCTACAATAGAAAAATACACATAGCAACCAACAAAGATAATAGATGTAATAGTGTGTGTATGCATAATAATTTTGGCAGTTTTGTTTTCTTTAGTCTCTATGTATTTTCTATCATCTCATCTTCCATTGCTTCATATTAATGGACACTGATTTAAACCTACAATAGATTTAGATGTGAAATGTAAATAGCATATATTTATAGGTAACTTTAACTGGGCACTTATTAGGAATGCTGTTTCAACCTAGGAAGCACTAACTGTAATCTACAGTGCATAGGCTAAAACTAAAAAATATAAAATAATTAATCAGACACTTAGATGACAGATTGAAGAAATTGTAAGTTTAAGTAATAAAACAGTGCAATTCAGAAGAGCTTTTTATTTCCCTAAGTGTGGTTGGAAGTACCATCTCCACACATTCATTTTAGTAATTTGTGAACAATTCATATCTAAATCTAACTGAACTATAATCTATTTCTACGAGGCAACTACAATACAACAGTTAAATGTTCACAGTAGTTTACTACGAGTTTGCTTTGGTGCACTGCCCTTAAAAGGCATCCAGGTGTTACTCAGGCAAAAGATGAGCCAATCAAATACAACACTGCTGCAATACCAAGAGAAAGATTTGAAATTCTAATGTGAGATGTGCAGGACTATCTGAGATTCCAGTACTGAAGGGCTTTCTTTCAGAAATTAGACTTTTTTTGTTTATATGCTTATTTACTTATTGTACTGCACAGTTAGTGCTATTGCAGCAGAATTTATGTGAAGCACCAGTGACGTCCAGTGGTCACGTGTGCAGTCTTAGATGTTTCTCTGGGAATATCCCTTGTTTTGTAACATTAGTCTAACTCAAATTTGAAATCCTCTTTCTCTCCCTCATCTACTCTTTATTCTCATGGTTTGGATGCAATGAGCAAATCATAGTATGGAAAGAATTTCCTTATTGCTATTGCTCCACATCATATTGATTCTTCAACATCTGCCCCCTCCCACACTTCACATACCTTGAACTCCCAATGTTTGATAAACCTTTCCATGACTGCCTAATCCTGTTATGAAAATAAATTATTCTGTGAGTGAGAGAAGGAAGATTAAAACAAAACAAAAGAAAAAAAACTAAAAAGAAAATTTGGATAAACAGTCCTTACAACTTCTGCACATGTTGGATTTTTTTTTGTTTTGTTTTTAACAGCAGTGTCTCAAAAATTCATTAACAGCAGTGCTCAGTATCCAAGACATTATAGCTCTTTATTTTTAATTCTGATGTTCACTAAAATGAAACCAGAAGGGTTGAGCTTAAATTAGGTGCTTGGGAGAAATAAAGGAGTCCAGCATACAGTTAGGGCATCCTGAAGAAGAAGGGGTAAAGTCAGAGATCTTGTTACTTCACATAAAATAAGGAAAACATCTAGCAAAGCTACTTTTTGTGTTCCTTTCATTCAACTGTTGCTCAGGGATTGCCAATAGAAGTTTGTATCATCTACTGCATGGCATTACTACTAATTGGCATTAAGTAATGGATTGCATCTATCTAGGTAATTGTGGCAGCTGTTACTAATTTTAAGGCAGTTATATTATGAAGCAGAGTACGTGATCCTTGGATGGCATCTTGGAGCTTCAGCGCCTAGCAATGGGGGAACCAGACCGCGATCCAGGTCGGGACCCAGAGCCTCCCTGTGGAGGAAAGAACAGAGTTGCATCAATTAGAAATTAGTATGTATTTGGGGCTGTGCATTGAAGAACATCAATCTGTTGTAAGTATGACAAAATTTTAAATACTATCTAATGAAAATAGTCTGCAGTTGCCTCTAGTATATCACTAAATATTACTGGGATTTTTCACTTCAAAAAGATTTATTTTCATTGATTTTCACATAGGATTAACTTACTGTCATTAAATCTTCCACAGAAGACTAGACAGTCTCTCATTAATAACTTTTAAGTGCATGTTCTTATTCAGGCCTTCCTAACGAAAACTATTTATTTCCTTGGACAGCATGGAAAATTTCATTTTTATGAACCCTGTACTGTGTGTATACTTTAAAACAAGTAACAAAAGAAAATCTCCAAACCTTGCATATGAGATGTAATAGTTTCATATCTGAAAGAACTGAAATTTAATAGTTTCATTCTGTAGTAAATTCTCAGTGTTATATCAACATGAGGGTTGTATGGAACGCAAAGTACAGGAGAAAATGATGCAGATACAGGACAAAGCTAAGAAAAGATAAACGGGCTGAAACCTGCCCTAGTCTTAGAAACAATAAGAAAGTGTCAAACTGTGAGGAAAAAACTGAGACAATTCAGAAATCTGCATTTGAGAAAAGAAGCATTTTTATAGCAAAGATGATTGAAGCTGAAATTCTGACATTTAATTTTTTGGAATTTGAGATTAAGCTAACTTGGTATCTTGTCCCTTAACTTTAGCAACTCTTCTACATGCAAATCTTGAAAAATGCACTTAAGATCACAAACGTGAGATGGTGTGGTAATTTTTACTGTAGTCAGGTGATGACTAAACTGTTTACTTTTAGTGTGTACTTTGGGACTTCATTTTCTTCATTTATGTTGTTATCTTTCAGCACTGCCTCTTTAGTTTTACAGAACTGTTACAGGAAAATTCAGTCTAATTCATTAGGTAATTGGCTTTTTTTCTTTCAAAGATATCTTAAAGAATGGATAAGTTTTTTATATTACAAGACTGTTGAACTATATAAAGAAACAGTAATTAATGTCTCCTGCTGTAAACAATTGATCTAAATCAAATAGGCATGAATAAAACTCTTACCAAAGTTGCAGAAATTATAATGGCTGGGAAAGGGTAATCTAAAAAGTAAAACTGGTGTATGTATCTCTCAGATATATATATAAAACTAAGCTAAAGTAGCTGTGATGAATATGCAAAAAAGAGAATGTTAAATTTAATTAGGAGATCATTAATGTGTATTTTCAGATGTTGAAATGATGAAGTTCTACAAATAATGAGAGTGTATAGCCACGGAATAGTTGATGTACCTGAACCCCACTAAAACTACCAAGTGCACAACTTAAAAGTAAAATGTGTTTTTTTGATTTTTACCTGGGCCTCTGAAGAGATCATTCCTTTTCTTAAATTGCAACATAACAATTCTTACTACTTCCTTGAAGTTTTTGTGCTGTCACTTGGTGCTGCATATATTTGGAAAACAACTGTACAATGGGAGATATAAATCTAAACTGTTTAAGAGACAAAAATGTGGGGTTTGCTGCAAATGAAGGCACTGTTACATCTCCTCTTGAGGAGAGGAATAATAGGAGTCTGAAATTATCAGCTCTGCTAAGGATCTCAGACCTTCTGACTTGAAGTTGACTGCTGATGGCATCTTCATGTGCTAATATTTTACTGGGTGATTTGTTATGAGTGAATTCCCTGCCATCATTGCCTTTGAGGGAAAATACAGTCTCTCTTAAAGTATCTGCCAGTGGATATAGTCTGCTTTTCATGTGTCTGTTTCCTGACATAGAATGTGAAAAATCCTCACAACTGACCTTTTTTTCCTGTTCTGTTTTCACTTATGTGCTGTGCCTTGAAATGGGGAATTGAACCAGGCTAAAGATAATCTGACCAAATGTTTATTTCTAATATGACAATTTTGTAATTTGTCCCACTCTGTGGTTTCATAACTTTCGATACTGACATATTGTAAGAGTTTTCCCACCTGGGGTGGGAACAAGCAAGGACTGCTGGAATTGTTACTGCATCCAAATATGTGTCCAACACTGCCCTGTACTACCCTTCTGCAGTTTATCAGTTCTCTTTCATTTTCACTATCCCAAATAATTCAGCAGCAACAAGCTGTGTCATCTCATTTGTCTTCTGTATTTTTGATCTGATCATTTTTGCATTCAGTGACAACACTGGTCTGGTGCAGGTCTTTGTGGGACATTGTGGACTTACCTTCTTTCCTGGTGGCCACTAACTGTGTATTTTTACCTTTGTTTCCTATCATGTTAAGTAGTCACTGAGCCACAAAGTAAGCATCTGGTTTATCCATGCAAGTCTAATTCCATCAGCAGCTTTAAGGAAATATTTTTTTTTCAAACATGGCAGGTCCTGGAGAGGTTTGGCTTCTATTTTTCCCAGTTCAATTTTTTTTTGTACTTAAAGTTCAATTGTACTTTACCAGTTTAAAGATTCTGGAAAGAGTGCCCTGGCCTTCATGATAGGATCCCTTGTGTCCCTTATGAGCAGATTTATGCTCATAGAATTTTCCGCTTCCATATCCTGGCTTGTGTGTTTCACCACCCTGCAAAGAAAGATTTTCATGTATATTGCAAATTGTCACATTCAAATTACCATATGCATGTTGTAGTCTTTATTTGTGATCACTGAAATGTAATACTTAAATGAGGAATTTGGAGGTTGTTGCAATAAAACAATCTTTTATGTAATAAACAAGGATGAAGGAAAATGTTAGGAAATTATCTGAATAGATTCAAATCTGAGGGAAGCATCAATCTGTAAAAAATGAATTTATATTCAAAAATTAAATACTCAGAAGGTTAACCTGTGTGAAAAAACTTAAAATATTTTAATTTCATGAGTTCTAAGATGTCAAACACATCAGCTAATATGTGGTGTTCTGATAGTGAAAGAAATGCTTAATGGCTTGAAGGCTTTGATATTTTGTCTTAAAATGCCAGTAATTTACATGCCATCTCATATAAAATCAAACCTGTGGTAGAGAAGTAGAATTTAATTAGTTGTGAGAGAACTGTGGGAAGAACTTGTCTAGGAATTGCTTAGGCAGATCACTTCTAACTGACAGGAAAGGTGGAACAAAATACTGAGGTTAGTGGCAGCATTAGTTTTGCAGACTGTGTAAAAGCAGTTGTGAAAGTGGAATAAGCACCTATCTCGTCCCAGCCTTCCCTCCCGTTTTTGTCCATCCCAGGAGAAGAAAAATGCACCAGATGGGTCTTCCAGGAACCTTTAAAGGAAGAAAGCTTTGCCATGCAGTGGATTTTGCTCCCTTTTTGCTGAAGCAAAAGAAATTATTGCTGCAGGGGCTGTCAAATTGCAGGATAAGAGCAAGCAACACAATTACCGTCTTAAAGTGCTGTGGAAGGAGAAAGGAAAGTAGAACAGGAAAAGCAAAATCGCAAACTTGAGACAAAACAAAATTATCACATTGCTGCAGCAGCTTGAGGCAATGGAGTAAGAGATGCTTTGGCCTGGTAAATAAAAGGGCTGTTAACAAAAGCATATTCGTCACCTACCCAGCTAAATCTGGTGAGGGATAATCCTCTTCCCTGTACATGCAAGAAATAGAAACAATGACATGGTGATCACTATGGAACACAGCATCTGGGTCTGCCATACACAGAAGATGAAAAGATAGGCAAGATTATGAAATAATGGCCAGATAATGAGGCAGGCAGGAGTTGAGAACAACAGTGTGTACAGTCATTTCATGAAGCAAAAAAAGGCAAAATTGTTAATTGTGATTGCTAGAACTGGCTTTACTAGCCATGGTTTGTTAGTATCAAGTACTTCAAAAGCCGAGTTCAGTAAATGGAAGGACAGCTCCTGGTTGGTGAGGCTTGTTTGAAAGCATTACCTATTGTTAGTTCATTACCCAAAGCAATCACACCATAAATTGAATATAAAAATCCCTGCAAGTGGCTTCAGTTAGTCATGCATGAAGTCAGGAAGTGCGTGAGGAAGGGAACCATGGTTTCTGTGTCTCAGGCTCTTGCTTTAAATTGTTCCCAGAGATACCTGTAGACTTAGTGCCATTAGGGACAGTGAATCAGGCTTGCAGTTGAATTAGTGGGAATTCGCCCGTAAGTGCCTTGAGTCCCTGAAGCTGCTTACCTTTGCTTGCATTGGGGGTGGTGTACGGGGTGAGACCTAAAAACCAACATTAAAAAGTTGTCAAATGAAGGCAAAAATAAATGCCAGAAATCATCAGGCCTTTTGCACTTTACCCACGACCTAAAAATGCTAATTGCATGGAGAAGCTCCTTTGCTGTCTTATGCTTGCCTGGAATATGCTGGATTTATGTCCATCTTGAAGCAGTAGTAATTCCTTAATACTGCCAATGTTAAAGACGCAAGGACAAAACCTGTCTATGGTGAAGCTGTATAACTGACATGGTTAGTATTTGGCTATGCTAATGGAGGTTCACATGCTTTTTTGGTAACATTTCAGTATTGTTTGTCTTCTAGGTAAAAATTATTTTTGTATTTGAATGGCATAATGAACTCAAAGGGCACAGTACAATTTGAGGCTTAAAATAAAGGGTGATGATAGGGGAGTGTTTGTTTACTGATGGATTCTAAAGAAAATATTTCATTTTGGTGCATAAGAGGAAGGGAGACTTACAATATTCTTGAAGAAGTGCACTACAGGGTTGTCATCAACAGGCCGGCCATGCTGAGATCTTGGGGGGATGGACCCGACGTGGTGGCTGACCCTGGCTGCATGTATGTCCTGAAAAGCAGAACAGGCATGTTGCCTAGTCAGCTGGGAAGGACAGCTTATCAGCCATGGCAGGAAGAATCGTTTTCAGGAGAGAAGAGAGGAGGAATATGCCTTAGGAATCTACAGAGATTGCCCCCTACAGTTGTCAGTGCTGTGAAATGGCAAATGCACAGTATGTATAGGCACATATGTTGTGCATATATATGGATGCGCGTGTTGACGTTACAGCCTAGTGTGGAAATAAGGCTCTTATTGGAAAGTTCAGGTAACAGAAACCTTGTAATTTTCCTTAAATAGGAAATATTTCTTAAGTAAGATCATAGACTGTGATTTTAGAAAATAAACCAAAATGGAAAAAACCTTAAAATTATGTTGGATCATTCTGCATGGGAAAGCAGAAATAGATCGTGTACCATTTTTAGTTCCCAAAGACTTTGTAACACTCATGAGCTGCAAGAGCAATGTTATTTTCAGAATGAGGGAACCAAGTGAGGCTGAAATTTCTATTTCAGTAGGGCTTTCTATTTTCAGAAGGGCTTCCTGAGCAGTAGTCCAAATGAAGTCAGATATTGATTTCTGTTGGAAAAAAACTAACCAACACAGAGAAGTTTGGCTGATTTTTATCAGCGTTGTTTTTTTGCATGCTGATGATATGTGGGCACTTAATTGTTCTAAAAGCAGGAAAATCTGAATTTTGGATCTGTGAGATCTCCATAGTGTCAGGTAGTCAGTCCTGCTTATAAATCTGCAGCAGTTTCTACTTGGTCGCTAGTTCCAGTGTTGCCAAAATAGCCTCTGATGCCGTGGTTAGGAAGAGAGAGTCAGTTACTTCAGTCATGGTTTTGTCTTCTTAATCTACATTCAAATCACCCTTTGAAAGCTGCTGACTGCCTTGTCTTTAGGATAAATATCATTTATTTATGCTGCAGATCTGATGGGCTATGAATGAATTGCCACAGAAATGGACAGAAATTGGGATAATCGGTTTTAGAATATAGACAGGGTTGAGTTTCTTGATTTTGGTGTTATGACCAATTATTGAGTGCTAATAACTTGGCTTATTGGAAAGGTTATTGTGCTATAAATACAAAGTTTCTTCTGCCTGCAGTGCCAAATGTCATCACAGGCTTTGATTGTCTCCTGTCTTAATGTGTATGAAGCAGTAGCAAATCTGAAGTAATTTTCAATGACTGTTCTGGGTGAGTTTCTTGGTTTTTAAAATAAAGTGCTTTCCATTCATATTGTCATCAGCAAACTTCAGCTGTCTTCAGAACTTTTGATATTACTATTTATTTGTGACAGGTAATTTACACATTTCTGCTCAATTCATTGTTCAAATTACTCTTTCACCTCTAGTTTTCTCTTTCAATTTTTGAACTCCTAGGGACAGAAAACAAAATCCAATGGTATTTTTCAGAGACTGCTTTTGTTTATGTAATATCTGTAGCTGTTAAAAGATAAATTTTGATGGATTTGAAATTAAAAGAGAAATCTGATTTATACTGCTATGATGGGCTACTGAGATGCTGTGATATAAGTGGACATTTTTGAATTAATTCAATGTAACAGTTACCATGTGTTTCATTAATGCATTCAGATCATCACTATTTACCTTTAAATATGCTTTAAGTGCTTGGTTTTAAATAATCTTGTTAAAACCTTACAGGAACAGAGAAGAGCAACTGTGTTTTAGGAAGAGAAATAATTTGCTTCTTATTTCTTTGTGTTACTTATCTCTTTCGCCCAGGGGCTGCGGTGAGTTCTCCTCACACCTCTTGCAATATTGTTAAGAATTTCAGTCTCGAGAGCATTGCCAATAAAAGACATCCTTGGCTTCCATATCGATGTATTTTGAAATGTACTTGTCAGGTATGAGCGTGAATTCAGAGCCCTTGGATATTGGTGGTGAAGTTTAAAATGGAGGCGCCTCTGTTTGTGTGCTTAAAGAAAGTTTAAACCATAATTCTTCAGTAACTGAACAGAAGAACACTCAGCTTTTCTTGTTCCCAGTTAACATAAATGAAATGTTTTACCTCAGTCAAGGATCTCAACTAAGTCAACTCTGCTGCACCTTCAAAAAAGCCAAATGGAACCCTGAAGATGAATGATCTTAGTAAAAAAGATTTACCAGTACTAGAAATTTAAACAGTAACTGGGAGATCTGATGACAAAAACATAGTTTTCAACTTCACTATGAAATCAATAGTTTTAAGGATTAATAATCTAAATAAGAATTCTTTAAAATATACATAAAATACCCGCAGTTATCCTGTAAGGGGAGTGATTTTTTTTAGAAACATTTTGCGTTTTTTTCTGGTGATGCACAGGAAAATAGCATTGTTTTACTGTGTCACCTACCTTGGTAGTATGGTGGTATGTTGGCCACTAAGACAAAAAAAAAAAAAAGAGAGTAACTGTGAATGCAATGCAAAGAAAACATGCAGGTATTTTAAGTTTCAACATTAGCTATACATTGGAATTGCATTCCCTGTGTTAGCCATGTACTTTCACATCAGGCTAATTACATTTACTGGCACAATCTGTATTAGTACCTTGTAAAGGCTGTTAATTAAAAATTATTTGAAATTAATTTGTTACTAAATTAAAAACTATTAATTAAAATTAATAAATTTAAAATCTATAAATTATTGTTAGTTAGTTAACATTAATTAACTAACAATATGGGCTCCATCTGAGGTTTTGTGCAAGGTTATTACATTTCCAGTTGACCTGAAGATACCAAAGTGTGTGTTTGTGTGTGGGTGTGTATATATTTATGTGTGTGTATATATATATATATATATATATATATATATATATATATATACACACACACACACACACATACATATATGCATGTTTTTCAGTGTTGTGCAACAACTGGCTCTGGGTATAAAATGGATACAGTTAAGCAGTTACAGGCGGTTTTTTTCAGTCATGAAATCATATGAAATCCATCCCTGACTTTGTTTGCCATAAACAGGATATGTCAGATCTTGCAACTCAGATGCATTAGGGGGGAACTTTTAAATGCATATTATAATCTCTCTGAGGGCTTTCATCCTCCACAAGAGGATTGCTTATAGCTGAAGATTCCATATGCATGTAAATAGCTCTTAACTCCTCATCAGTCTGTGATATGCATTTGTGCCAATAACAGTATTAAGATACTTCTGGAGTACTTGAATTTACAGCTTTTTACAATTCCTTTTGGTATCACTATTGGGTGCTTTTATTGCCTACTTTAGAATGTGAGATCAACATCTAAAGTACATCCCATGTTGTTTCTCTGCTGGCAAAATCCATACATAAAAAGTATGTGTAATAGCTGATTTAAAATGCAGTCAAACCAGTTAAAGATGGAAAACAAAGGGCTTTTTCATGGGTTCAATGGGTTTCATGGTTTCCAACAGCTTTTCATCACAAGATACCTAACAAGTTGCTGTGCATGAATTTAAAAGATATCATACAAAATCCACACATTCAAATTCTCATAGACATGAAAATTGCATTTAGATTGTCTTAGAAAACCAAACTGTTCCACAACCTGTAGGTTGTCTTATAATGCTTACCACCCCCACTAAGACATTTGGAACTGTACTGGTAGACTAAAATTATCCTTTAAGCATTATGTGATGAACACTGTGCTGTTCGGTGGGAATAAAAAGTTGAAAGTTCAACAGGGAATTTGTGAGCCATTCAGCTGATTTTGTGATAGTCCCTGAAAACAGACTCTGAATCCCAAACCCTAATGAAATTCCTATCCAGGTTCAAATGTAGGTAGTTGGTATGGTTTCTAAATATGTATGCCAAACAGGAATTGAGATGCATCCTTTCAATAAATATATATATGCTTTTTCTTTCTTATTTTAATAATATGGAAATCTGTGATATAGTTTAATGAGAAATCTGGCAGGCACTTGAATACAGAAGTTGCTTCATCTTGGGGTTTGGAGGGGCTTTGTCCATGGGGCTTTGTATTCCTGGGCATGGCTGACACTTCATCAGAACCTTCCAGTGCTGCTTCCCTGGCTCTCACCAGGCAGTGACAGAATACACAGCCCATGTGGGATGTATGCTTCCATGCTTATTCCAGGAGGAATGTAACTTCTGTGGGCATGCACTGCTAAATCAGAGCTGTGGTGGTGTTGGTTCCATCTTTGTTCACATTCAACCCAGGCAGCAGTTTGCTCTTGGTGGCAGTGTTTATCCCAGGCTGTTCATGACTTGCTGATCTGTTACCAAAAGCAATGGCAACGCTGACGTCTTCCCCACTGGCTGATCTGGTGATGACATTATAGTTAATTACCTAATTCAGCAGGCTTTTTAAATCACTTTAGGAAGGATGAGCCACACATCCTTGTAATGGTACTGTTAATTTTTACTAATGTGGAAGTTAAGACAGAAATTAAATTACTTGCTCAAAGGTATAGAGGAGAATTGGCAGGAAGATGGATGTAGAATGCAGGAGATCTTGCCTTTAAGGGTTGTGCTGAGATCAATCTTTGTCTAAAAATAGGTGATGAATGAAAAGGTGATGAATGAAAAGAGGAAGAATTCGTAGAATGACAAGAATAACAAATGTGGCAGTAGAGATGACTGAAAAGTAAGAAACACAAGGAAGGAAACAACAGAGAATACTCCTGTCAAGAGAGGTGCCAATCAACAATCCAGAGCCACATTTCTCTATAACCCCATTACCCCTTAGTGCCTTGATGGTTAGGTTTCATAAATTAGCAGGTAAAAGAATTACTGGGGAAAAAAGAATGGGGGCAGTTTTTCAGGAGAGTTCTGGTTTATGATGGGACTCAAATGGGAGACCAGTGCCATCATACCTTCTGGGTTTTCTCCCTGAGTCCAGTTTATTCCGTTGTTGTGACACTTGATAAATGGTTTCAGAGGCAAAACCCAGTGCTTTAATTTGACTTGGCTTTTTTAAAGCATTTTTTGTGCCTGGCAAGAATGCTTTTATTCAAATATTCTTCATGACAGAAGTTCTTTATCTGCTTGGACACAGCCTCTGATGCATACTCAGTATTGTTCTGTTATTGTTCAAGTTGGTATCAATGGCATAGATTAAAGTTTGTTGAAATGATCCATGGTTTGGGTGGGGTTTTCTTGGCTGGATTTGTTGTGGATTTTGTTTGAGAATCATCACTCCAGCAAAAAAAAAAAAAAAAAAAGACGACTTTGGCTAGTAGGTATTCAAACTTCAAAGCCTTTAGGACTTCACTGTACATGGGCAAGATACGGAAGGCATCCTGCACTGGTACTCACCATGATCAGCTTCTACTGATCATCTTCATATTTGGTGGAGATGCATCTGTTTGCTGCTGTTGCTACAGCAAAACAATGTAACATTATGGGGTATGGGTATGGCTATTGGTAAGAAAGCAGTCATTTATACAATTTTTAGATGTCCTGTTCCCTGGTATTTTCATATAGTCATGAAGGTAATACAATAAGCAAGATGGGAATTATTTAGAAAACAAAGCTATAAATACCAGGTGTATGCAATCACTTTACAGCTGCTAGCCAGAAAAATGTTACTACAGCCTTGATTTCTGGAAATCTCAGATTGCACATAATCACCCACCTACCCACAAAATATTTGATCAGTTCTCATCTTTGAGGGATTGGCCCAATTCTATTTCTTTTCTACCTTTAATAGATAAGCAAGTGACAAGCTAAACTCTCATACAGGTTGTTAAAAGCACTATTGCCTGTCTCAGCATAACTGAGAGAGTGTAATAGCAAGGAGGGTTTACTCTTATGAAATATTTAGACATGGCATGGTTAATAGAATATTTCTTTGAAAGAAATACATGGTAAAATTTCCAATAATACTGTTAGTATAAAGTGGGGAAGATGGACCACTCCAAACCTGAGGCTCATACAGTTTCCAAGGTACATTAACTGTATGATGTATCAAAAATTGAGAAGTAGATGCATCATAAGAAAAAGTTTTTAATTTATTTTTAATTATTTCTAAAAAATTCTGTTAAATCACCTGAAAATGGCAGTAGACGGTTTCTTGTGCAGGTCAGAAATAAAACCAAGTAACTTTGGAGTGTAATGTGTCTTAAATAAAGACCATTTCAGAAACATGGTGAGTTATTTTGCATCAGTGAAAAAGGTAAAAGCCAGCAATTGTAACTAATGCTATGTGATGACAGAGGTACAAATCAAGGTCAGAGACAAAAAAAGTAGTAACTTTAGCTCTGGTTTTCTATCTGGAAGTATTTACCACTGTGTAATCTGAAAAACAGCTGAAGTACAGTAATTTATTTTGGCATTCTAGGATGGAGAGTGCTAAAGGTAATGCAGTTCTTCATCTGCAAGGAATGTAATAGAAAAAACTAATATAGCAGATTTTAATATAGCAATTTTTTACTTATCAAACTGCTTCATCTGCAGAGAAGTTAACATTAAATTGTTCTTAGGCAGAGAAAATCTTTGTGTTAAATTTTTAATAGCTTTATTAGACCATCTGTATGTACATACCTGCCTGGCCCTTGCACTTCTTTAAACAAACACCCCCCTCTGATATATGGTTTTAAAATTAAATCCAGATCTTACTCTCAGCTGGGCTGAGGGGCCATGCAGGTGAACAAGAGAGGCATGGCTGAGAACAGCTGAGGCCAATTCCCACCAAAAGATCCCAAAGCTGCCATCACTGCCCCTCCACCAGCTCTGCCATCAGGCCCAGGCAAAGGGCACCACAAGCTTTGAACTTCACCAAGTGCTCAGAAGAATCCTTAGAGCTCTTCCATATGCAACTTACACATACTACTGTTATTATATCATATTAGTGGATAGAAGACTATAGAAATAGTCAAGCAAAGACTGAACTGAAAGATCCTGTTAGAAGTTTAATGAAAGGGGAAAACCTTTTGCTGTGGAGTGATTATAAACAGCCTTCAAATGCTTTAGTTGATTAATTTGTATTTTAGCCTGAACATGTTACTAATACATTTCTGAATGTAAGAGGCACAAGACCATATAAAAACCAGTAAAACCAGTGAAGCACACAGGAATTCTCCCCATTCATGATCTCCTTTTTAACTTGTAAAAGAAATCAGCAAGTCCCAAATACTTTGTCCCATTTCTAAACAAACCTTGCCATGCAGCTGATGTCAGGTGAGCATGAAGCATCACCAATACTTTACCAAAATTTAGTGCTTGCACTTCGAAGTAGTACCACTTAAAGAGCATTTAACCTAGTCCAATTCCCAAACTCCTCTAGTACCTTGTAATAATTACTTCAATTAGTAATTATTGAAGTAATTACTTCAGTAATTAGTAACTTCCTTGGAAATGCAAGTTCCAGTGCATTAAATAATGTGTTAATTATTAGGCATAAGTAACATGTTTATGGTCATACAGGTGTTAATTGAACACGTCAAAGTCAATCCCATGATGGTGGCTCCTAGGCCTTTCACTTCTCATGTGGTGTGTGTACTCACCCGTTGGTATGGTCTTGTTTTGTGCAGGTGATTTTTTTTAAACCAGGCAGATCTAAAGTAGTCTGAGGTTCTACCACTGCACAAGCTAAATGAGCTTCAGACTGGCAGTTCTGTTACACTAATTCATTTTTAGGCTGCTACAAATGAGAGGCCAGATTCCATGAGAACATCAGATTCAGGAGCTTTGGTTATTCAAAGCCTACTTTTCCTTCCAGAAGGAAACCTCTCTATTCCTTTCTGTCCAATGCACTGTTCTAACTGAATCTTGCAGAAGGACATGCAGCCTCTTAGTGAACTAAAAACCTGTACAAGTAGTAGTTTGTTGCAACTTCTGTTAATGGATTAAAGCATTTAAAACAAATCATTAGTACACTGTTTTTTGTGATGTAAACAGTTTAATGAATACATAAAGCACATAAAAAGCAAAAGATTAAAACAAAATTATTGTTACAACCACTATAAACTCTACTAAAATTTTTACAAGCATACAGCTTGCACAGCAGGTTTTACAAAACAGTGTATCACAAGCAATACCACTCCCTGAAAACTAAGACTTGGAAATTAAAATCACAGTAAGTATTTGCTTAAATCACATAATATACTAGTCAGACTAGCACTGATTTTACTGCTTTTCAAATTCTTCATGGTGCTGTAGTATATTAAAGCTTCCACAGGAAATGTGAATAGAGTTCAAGTGCAAAAAAAAAAAATTCTGATTAAGTTATCCCTCCATGGCATTATTTAAAACTGTGGTTCCTAAACTTTTTGCCTTTGCATGGTTATCGCAACCATTTTTGTAGATCTCCACTCTAGCTCAGGAGTGGGTTTGGGATCTGCTGATTCAGAAATGCTGATCCCAAACCCTGGTTCTGCTCAAGCTGAGAACTTCAGCCCAGTGCTGCTCCTGCCTTGTATCTGTCTGTAGCATGGGGAAGCCCCATCTCTACATTCCATATTTCCTGCATCCAAACACATAGAAATTGGGAAGGAAATACTGGAGCAAGGCTTCATTCAGGCAACAGGAGACTGTTACAAGATTGCATACCAAACTGAAGCAAAATGTAAAAGAGAAATTGATTTAATCTTCCACTAAGTCTTGCCTCACCTATTATTTACTGTCACTCACATATTTTGGCTTGTTTGATCTTTATCACTAGTGTAAAGTTTAGTACGTTAATGCAAAATGTTAAACCAGGACAGAAAAGTTCTTGTTTCACAAACCAAACTTAGTAGAAAAAAAATCATGAACAAAAGGATTACAAAACAACTGCATCAAAGAAACAAAATAGCAGTCAGTACATATTGAAGTTGAATACAGGCTCAGAATCTAGGAGGCACAAAGAACATTTGATCGTTTTAACAAACTTGCTTAGACAAATATTCTATAATGATTCAAAAGGAAATAATTTATTGTTATGCTACTCTCTCTTGCATGCTATTTAAAATGTCTGCACCACAGTTTCTTTATGTCACCATTTAAAATTATTTTTTTAATATTATTAAATTTGAGCTGTGCACAACAAGAGTTTTTTTTCAAATATTCTACCTTAAAAGTTTTTCTTAAAAGTACAAAATTCAAGCTGGTTTTAATTGAGTTTCAGCTATCCAAAATCTCGATGGGATTGGGGGGAAAAATGGCAAATGCACTTGCTGCTCCTTAGAAGAAAAGGAGCATTTCTTTACATTCCAGTATTTCTATTTTTAACAACTCCCATGGAACTCCCATGCAATTTAACTTCAGAATTGCAGAGCAGGGGAGAACCTGCTCCACATGAGAAAAGGAGGCCATGAAACAGTCCCAGCATTGTTCCCACCCCACCTTTCTGGACACAATAGTGAATATTATTCATTAATGTACTTCTTAGCTATGGATGCAAGAAGAAAATGCCTCCACAAAGAATTTATAATGTGTTTTGCTTGAATGTCAGCCCTAAATCTGTACAAAGAGCAAGTGTTGTCTTTGCATTCCAGTGCTTGTTGGTGTGGGTAGTTGAGATGCTCCCACTGAGGCATGGGCTGGCTGAAAAAGGAAGACTGCAAGAAGGCAGCTGCAGAATTGCTTTGAAATGCTTCAAAATAAAGAAAGAAAAAAGTGCAAGCAAATAAACAGTGCAGCTCTAGGAACTTTTCAAGCCTTTGAAATTCATCCTTTAAGGTGCTTTTAGTGGTATCTTATTTACCAAAGACCTGTTTACTTAGTGAAGTCTGGAATACTGCCAAGGGACTTCATTCTATTTCGGCTGGTGCATGAACACCTTCATCATCTATCAGTGATCTTCTACAAAATTCAGCAAATGGCAACAACTATTTAGGGTTTAAGCACAAATGAGCCATCTAGATTTCCTCTGTCTACTCTTGTATAAATGACACCACAAACCTTTCTTGATACAAGAAACCAAAAGGCATTGTTTCAAAGAGGCTAAATAAATAATAGTTGAAATGAGTGATTGAGCCACTTGCTCAATCACTGAGGCCCTCCCACAAGATCCTAGGAATGTTTCCTAGGATGTACATCAATATTATCATTGTGTGGAAGAGTGCTAGAGATGCTTTGGCACTGGAAGTCCTAAAATGTGACAGACTTCTGCCAAAATAATTCAACTTCTCTGTGCTTCCAGCTCAGATCCGCAAATCAGGACTCCACAACTCTACAAGTAGTTGTTCTTAAGGCAAAAAACCCAAACAACTACTTCTGCTTGGTAAAAAAATGTCAGAATTGTCCATAATTCTGTTCTGTTTTGCAGACATTTAAGTTCTTCAAAATAGCATTTTACAGCAGAGATAAAAGACATGATCTCCTGTCCTTTCATACATAATGACATCAAAATCTATAGAGAATCATTGCAATCATGTTCATGCCAAAGGATAAAATACACACTTTGTACAGTTGGCAGACATTTTTCAGTCATTACTCCTAAAAACTGAGTTGATTGGTTGATTTATTGCCACACAGGAATGCACATACCTCTGTATATTCTGTATGCAGAATCTAACTTTTTGGTATTGTCACCTTGGTGTACAAAGAACATTTCATACACTATTTTTCATTGAGTAACACAGTATATGAACAAAACAGCAAGAGTTGAGCTAGCCAACCAGGCCCCAGAAAACAGCAGCCGGGAACAGTCTCTGTTATTTGCAGCAGCAATAAGAAAAAAGGTTTTCTCCATGCTCACAGCAACTGCTTGTTGCATTTATGAACATTACACACAGGAGCATTACACACAGAAATGTTACTACAGAAAAAACTGCCTGGCTGCTAAATCTTTGTCAATAGCATTACAGGCCCCAGTTGGTAAAGGTGAGAAATAAGAAGAACAAAACACCCAGCTTGCTTAGTACCGCCCACCAAGTGTGAGAAGCTTCTGGTTTTACGTTTCCAGAGTATTTTTCATCCAGTGGTCTCTACATTACAACAACTCTTCAGGGAAGGGCTATTACACACTGTGCTTCCAGGTGTGGAGCTGTGAAGGACAGTGACAGCCACAGCTGTGGGACCACCAGAGGTCGGTTTTACACCACAGGGCAGTTTGTGTCCTGTCCCAGTGCAGCACTGAGAGCACAGATTGCAGGCTGGAACACTGAATAGGCCTCTAAGCTTGTCAAAGGATTTTCAAAAATTTAGGCTCAGCCAGCAACTATAAATTCTGCTTTTTGCAACACACAACTCGAGCAACTACAACAAATTCAGCTAAAACAAAAGTTTTACAGCCCTACAGCAGCTCCATTCGAAAGCTTATGTAGTGTGTGAACACACAAACACAAGACTCCACTTATCATTTACATGGCAAAAGGTACAGTTAAAACAAATTAAACTTTGCCACTTAAATAATAGTGAACTAATATGCCAGCTGCATAATTTATCAGAGGAAGCTGGTATCCTGGAAAAGGGAGGAATTTAATTAACAGTCTTTCATCAATGCCCTTGGTTTTGAACTGATAGTGTAGAAATGGCTTCTTATGCAATTTCTAATATGAAATGCTTGGAATAAATCTCAACTTCTTGTCAGAATAAAGCAGCTGGATTATTTTGTACATCTGGGATTCAGGATAGTATCTGTCAAGCCATCTCCCTGGCAATGCTGTCAACTGACCTTAAACATACTCTTGCACAAGCAGACTGAGAATTTGGCCACAATTCCTTTTCTAACATCTATTTCCAAGTTTGCCCCTCAGTTAGTGCCAAGATATGTAGAGATTGTCTTGCATTTAGTGCTCTCATCCAGCTCCCTTTCGCAAATACTTAAGAACAACACACAAAAGCAGACTGAAGTTTCTCTAAATGGCACAGCATAGAAATGCATACAGCACACCACATTAAATGCCCATAAAAATTCCTCCCAGTAATGTTTCTAGAGCCCCCTGGATTTCTAATACAACATGTTACTACCCAGAGTAGCTCCTCTTGTTTCCCAGATCTTTGCTTTTTTTGTTGTTGCTGCTTTCAGTTTAAAGCCAAGCATTATATTACAAGTACCATCCCGCTGGCTAGGTCAACTCTTGCCTTATAGCAGTGAGACCCTTCTTTCAGACCCACCCTTCCTCTTTAACTGTACTGTGTTTTGCTGTAGCCTTGCAGTTCTCTATTCCTCAGAGCTCACCTTGCCCGAGCCCCGCCGGGGAACGTGCCTTTCACCTCCAAAGAATCTGCCCAGCGAGTCAAGTAGACCCGAGTCTCTGTGCCGTGGGGATCCATGTCTGGCATGGTCTATAGTGCTCGCAGATGCCAGTTTTGATCCGTGCCGGAAAGAGGAGCGTTTTTGTGAAGCCATCAAATCCGAATTCTCTGAAGCTGCTGCACTGTCCTCTTGGATGGTCTGTAGCTCGTCTGACTCCGAGGGCCGATCTTTGAAGGTGTTGTCTTCTCTTCCTGGGGCATCTCGGGAAAAGAGGCGGATCAAGTGGGGGCGACCAGTCCTGTCAGCTGGGTTGGCCTCCGGCCAGGCATTCTTCGGGTCTGCTGTGCCTTTGGAGTCTGTCACCGCTGGGCTCTTCGTGGAGGTCCCATTGTTCTGGTTCACATCTGCCTCTCCTGCAAACAACAAGGATGAGATATGAATACTGGCCTGTGAAAAACAGCCCTGGAACAATGCTGCTTTCTTTCCCTTGCCTTGAGATGCTCATTTCATACAAAACCCTTAATATGTGCAGTTGTAATGAAACTATGTTCTCTTCCAGCCTTAAAGAACATTAAGTTATCTTGGAACTGAAACCAGAGTGATGTTCTCACACAAATTTGCAGTAGTTCTAGGTGATTTTTGGGGTGTGTGTGTGTAGGTTTTGGTTTTCTTTTGTTTTTTGGGTTTTTTTAACACATTTATAAATAGATTGATAGATTACTTGAAGTGTAACTGAAACTAACTTTATTTACATGGAAGGCTTGTGGATGAGGAGGCTTTCAGTGAGTAATCAGAATTCCTGTACTTTCCCTTGAGGTTTGCAACTCTAATTATGCCATCCTTCTCCAAAATGGGGGGAAAAAATCCAGTGACGTTGCAGATCTGTGCTTTCACGAGTGCCTGTTCCCTCTCCACGATGTCAGAGCTTATGGCCTCATTTGGAATCCCTCACTGTAACTACAATATGGATCAAACAAGCACAGTGAGGGGAAGGGTTTTTATTTATTATATTTATATTATATTATATTATATTATATATATTTTTTTTAATTGAAATTTTCCTCACTTCAAAAGAGAGAGCACTAAACTGCAATTTCTACTTGGCCTCTCATGACAGTTTTTGTCCACGTATGATGATCCTGGCATTCTGGGTACAATGTCCTAGCACTGATGCTGAAGGCCTAAAGCAAAACTGTCCAATTTATATTTAGAGCTAGTAAGAAGGGACAAGAACAATTACCAGCAACTGAAAAGCTTTTTTTTTTTAGCCAAGAAAGGTGCCAAGACAGACCCCTGTGGTAAGTGAAATGTCTGCTGCCTTCTCCAGTTGTGTTCTGATGCACCCAGTAAAGTAGCTGAGAAGCATCAGCTGCAACACACTTAGCCCTTCCTTCACTGGTAGTAGCTCCTTCTGCCAGTGACTAAAAGATTTATGGAGGTTTTGATGGTCTATACCATGACTCCTACTCTTCTAAAGAAATCACCCACTGAAGAATATGACTTATCTCCAAGCAACACCAGAAGAGTATTAGAAGGTCATTGCTTGAGGAGCAACCTTCACTTCCTACACACTCTGTGTCAGAAATGTCTTTTGGAGTTAAGGGGGCTCAGAAATTCAGAAATAAGTTAGTCACATGTTACCTTCAGGGTCTCCTAATTACCTTTTTACATCCTCATTTGATTTGGTCCTTGTTGCCATGGGAGGGACAGGATCTGGCAAGTACTGCTGTCTTTTCAAAGTACTCTGGGCTCAAGCACTTTGCTGATTCAGCAGAGCAATTTCAGACTTGACACAGTCATTTCATATGGTTTCACCCATCCACAGGGCACTAAAGAAATCTTTTCTCAGGCTGAGAATAATTCTGAAATAATTTTATGGGTAACAACACAATGATGGCTTCTGCAATACCTGTATGTAGGTTACAATTGGTTATAATAGCCTGCTACAATTTTTCATATAAAAACATAAAGTGCAGTTTTGCTGTGCATTTTTTTTATTTCTTTTGTAAAAACTAGCTAGAAAATGTTCAAGAAAAAATTCTTAGGTTAAAACATCTTAAAGTCTCTCAGAAATACAATAATTAACCACTGCCTAACTCTCACTGAAGACCTCATTAGTGGCAAAAATATTTGCTGGCAACTTTGGAATTTGAGTTTTCCTCAAGAGATACTCTCAAACTTATTAGAAACTAGTAACATACCCAAACGACTTTCTTAATAGAACAAAAGGAAAGTAACTAACTTGGATGTGTGGCACATTCTGAAACTGCAAAACATTTTAAACAGCGACCCTAAGCCTAGGTTCTATACCATAATACAAATCCATTCAAGGACAGAAAAAGAAAAGCAAACAAAAGAGTTATTGTATTTAATTAAATGCATTAACAAAACACCAGAGCATCTGCATACTAATATTTTTTACAACAGTTGTTCTTTGTGCCTCTGAATACGGGTATTGGTAAGCAACAAAGAAGGGCATTTGTGCCACAAAAGTAGCTTCTCCCAATGCATACGCAGTGAGCTATAAAGTATGAATCTTTCTGGAGGCTTTACCTCAGCAGTGAAAGCACACATTTAAGTTTGCCTCTTAATTTTCTTCATGCTTATGTCTTCTCTAATATATAAAAACATGTAAGAGGGATACTGTTAATATTGTTGCTAAGTAATCAAAGTCTTCCAGTGCATTTGGAGAGACAGATCACTTTAATAATGCCCTAAGGGCATCCAGAATTAATGGACTATATAAATGTATGCTTATTTGTTCATTTAAAAACAAATATTCAGACTTTTATTAAAACTACTGTAAATGCTGTTTATAGCTACTATTTTTTCAAGTTGTTTTTCTTTGGAAGATGAAGCTCTTTCTTAAAATAGAGCACACGACCTGTACCATATCACTTGTGCAAAAGAAAGTTGCCCAGGGAGGAAGAGATCTTAGGCACTTTTTTGCTAATCCTTGTAAAATGAAGTACAGCAGGATGCATTGCCATAGGCATTAACTCGAAGGCTATGGAAATGTCTTCTATTTATTTGTAAGTGCATATGGTCCTTGAGAGCTGCATAAATGAGAGCACAAGAACACCTCCTCACATTAGCCCAAAACCAGCCAGAGGGAGCAAGACTCAAGTGACTTCCAAAAAGAGGAATGCAGATGGACAAAAAATTCTTAGCACTCTGTTAATGAAACCAAGGAGAAAGACCAAAGGTGTTTTCAATGAGACAATAATAAATCCAATCCTTCATTGTCCTTAATAGGAGTTAAGTCCCATATAAGTATTTTAAAACTACAATGGCCTTGATGCTTGATTGGACATTGATATTTATCCCATTTCTTGAGAATGAAAATAACTCTGTTACTCTTTTCCTGAAGCTGCTAACTGGCTGGGACCTCTCAGGCCAATGCTTCAAACAACTCCTCTCAACAATCATGGAAATTTGTTCTATGCAAAGGGCAACTTTCCATCGAGGGACCTCGGATACAAACATCCTTCTCATGGGTCACTTGGAAGGGCTGCTCTATCACAGTCTCTCCTTGAGTCTGCTGCTTCCATACAGAGGACACCCTGGAAAGACGTTGTTAAGCTAGGAGTTTTAAAAAAGATTACAAGTTTTTCATCTCCTCCTACTCCTCTCCAGTCTTGCTTTCTTGCAGATACTTGTAATTCCTCTCACATTCCTACCGCTGCTCCCTCTACAAATGCTGTAAAACAAACGAGGAAGATGAAGCTGATAAAAGCTGAAGTACATTACCTTACTTTGGGCTCTCAAGAGAGGCTTAGATCAACAGTCACAGCATGCTGGAAATACTGATTATACATGACAGCAGTTTAAGTAATTGTATGAAATCTTAAGTATTATTTACTCATTACAAATGCCAGAAAGTACATTAATCAACTTTGTAACACCAAATATTTAATACACTTTATTGTAAGGACAGGCTGCTGTGATCAATTACACTTCCTTTTTCTTGGCCTTTTCTCAGGGTATGAAGATGGAAATTACTGAACTTCTAAATCAACTTTTCATTTTAGTTTAAGTCATCAATATATATAAAGCACTGTTTTTCAGTAAATGAAATATAATCTGTATTTGTCCTTTTCTACCTTTTAGGGCCTCTCTTTTCTATAGATGTCAACTGGATAGTGAAATACAATGCAGTATAGTCCTCAATTCCTAAGTTTATTTCAGTACTTTTGCTGAAATGCTGACAAAAAATATTGGTTAAAACATCTGATTTTTTTTGTATTGATTCATCTGTGTTTAGTCACTTGAACAACAAAAGGTAACACCTAGAAATTAATCAACTTTGTCACAGCTGAGACTTAAAGATCTCTGGTAAGCTATAGCAATAAGACAAATGTATTACTAATAGGTTGCCTTGCATTATTTAAGAGGCTGAGACCACTGTTTTGAAACACATGGCTTCTAATAACATTTATGGTAATATCAGGCACTTGAAAGCATAAAAGGCCAGAGAAAAAACATCCATCATCAGTACATACATGCTGCAGCTGAGGATATCTGTGCTGAGATAATTTCACAGCAATCCAGCTCCTGGTTTGGACTTTTACTGCAGCACAGCCCACAGCAGAATACCATGTCCCCAGCCATTAGGCTTCACTACAGAAGTATTTGGGGAGACAGAGGAAAGAATTATGTCTCCATTGTTAAATCTGAACTGCAAAAGCTTGATTCATCCTCATTATGCTAAGACACTCCAGACAAAAAATGGCTCTTAGCCTAACTTCTCTAATATGGTTAGAAGGCAATATGCCATCAGACATTTCAATTCACAGACCTAATTACTGGGTTTGTCTGATGCTTGTCAAATGGTCAGGAATCAATTTTGGACAAATATTTCTGTTTGAAATGGATGGCATGCAGTATAATTGTGAAACAAACACTTGGTCACAGCTCTGAACACAACCAGAACGGATGTGCTGGTGCCTTTAGCCTTTACACAAACATTCTCCCCATTTTCTAGCAGAGTGAATTCAGAGAGAAGTGCCCATGTATCTCATGATGCAGATTCACATGAGTTTAACGCTCCTACTGCACTTAGCCAAGAGATCACTTCCATTACAGCCTGCTCTCCTTCCTCCTTCCCAAAGCTTATCACTTTTAGGAAAAAAAAAATTCCACCCAAAGGCAAATTTTTTCCATAGCTTCAGTATAACTGAAAGAATGATATTTTTCTGCACAAGAACTTCGGCTTTTTCTATGGGCTAACCAACCTGCAGACTAAACTACCACAAAAATGAGAAGCCACCTGCTAAGCATAACCTGCACTCCTTTGCTTTCCCTCCCTCATTTCTTTCATTAGACATTTTACAGCATGCAAAGCTCTTATCAGACTAGAATAAAAAAAGTTGTGAGGGTGTTTCCATTCCACTGATGAGTTGAGCACATTTCTACACTGATCTGCTGAAAACAGTGAATAAGGGGTCTGCCGTGGCATAACTTTCCTTACAATAAAACTCAGTATTAAAAATACAGTAAAAAGTGAAAAACCTCACCTGGTCCAGTATTTACTTCTATTGAATTAAATTTGAAAATGACAAAGTTTAGTTCTATACTACATCTTGGGTCAATAAGGATCAGTGGTTGAGCCTGCTGAAAGTTATTGCACTGCTGTTGGTAAAGGCACAACGCAGATTTAGACATTTAGACTACATTGTTGTAGCTGGGTGAATGAATATTCCACTTAATATTTTACAAGAAGTAAATCCTGAATCCCTGCTACCTCATGGAATACCAGTTCTTACCTGTTCTCTGCAGAAAGCCTTATGCCCCCTAAGAGCTGATGCCAGACCGAAAATTAATAGGTCAAATAGGATCTATTGCTTGCTAGACCTTTGCTAATACCCAAGTCTTGGCACAGTTTCTTTCAGACTCATGAAAGATCTCATTTCTCCAAGCCCTCCCTGGTCCTCTCCTGCTGAAGAGCAGCTTCTGGGGTACCAGGGTTTGGCCTTACAGCAGAGCTCACATGAAAACACAAAAGCGTTTGATGGAGAGGGGGAAAATGTAGTTCACATCCTGTTATGGAATCAACTGTCTTTGCAGTTGACACTTCAGCCATATTATTTATGCTCATATTTCAAAGAAAAGTACTGAATTCACTCAGGTAGAATAGGAACATGTACTTTTTAGCATTAATACAATAGGAATATGTACTTTTTAACATAAAATTATGCTGTAGGGAAGAAACTGCAAATTGCATAGGAGAATGTAAATTCTTTCAGACACTAACTACTACAGTATGAAAACATAAGTGTGATTCCTCTCACTTTATTTCTGATACTATCCAAAATATTAAAAAAACCCTAAACCTCAAACATTTGACATACTTTGGCATCAATTCAGAAGAATTACCTATTTTACTAGCTAAGAGAATAAAATCTCTTCTGAAACGGTTAGCAACCTTCTTCCCAAAAGGCCAATGAAAAACTTGCTGTAGTAGTATTAATAAGTAATATTAATTTTTTAAGTTCAGTAGGTTAATCAATAGCCTGATTTTTTTTTTATTTCCCCTTAATTCTGCTAGACTTCATCATCCCAAAGTGTTTATTATGTAACTGTGAACCACAGCTTGTTACAAGAGTACCAGTTTCATGATAAATATATCTCTTAAGCATTGCTCTGCAGTAAAGCCAACATTTTTGGGAGAAGGATCCCTGTAAGGTGGTACTGGCACAGTGGGGAATTGTTGCTGTGGTATCTTTTTTGGTAGGGTAACTATACTGACTTTTTAAACTTACCCAGTAAAACCATAATGCAACCAATCAATGACTAGGTGAAAACACACAGCAATGTGAATTCTAGCTGGAATGGTGGCACTCTGGTAATCATGACTAAATCTTATTTTGCGAATCAGTAAACATAATTTTTGGTTTGGCTGACAACTCCATGATTTGAGACGGCTGGTTCTGTGAAATGACTACAAAATAAAAAGTAGAAATTAAACATAAGCTGTATATTCATTACAGCTTATGTTCAGCATTATCACTCTGATGAAGGCAATTATGTTTCAGGGTATCAGTGTGTAAAAACTAGCAATACTGTCTGAGTCAGAGATTTTTGATATATCAGGAGTCTTCTTGCTGGAAAGCTTTTCTGTGTTTTCACCAAGGCACACACAACTCCTAGCATCTGCATGTCAAGAGATGTGAAAACACTTCCAAGTCTGTGCAGTAGTAACCCACAGTCCATGCCCAAAGTCTGGATATTAATGGGAAGCATGCGTGGTTACCATGGGCTGAAACGCGTCAACATGCCATTGCCCACTGAGGGCTGAACTCCAGGAGCCAGGTCTCAGACTTGATGGAGGAAAAAGAACATCATACCTTCCCTAGACCTGTACACCCTGTATAATTTATGCCCTTAAGAACTCTCTCTCCTCTGTGCTCTTACTGAAGAAATTTAGCCAGTTAGTTCTGCCATGTCAAAGAAAGAGATGAAAGCAAAGCAGTCAGCAAGGCATTTCCTACCACAGGAACTGGAGCAGCAGTTGAATACCAGCTCCCTGTGTTCTCCTGTTACTGCTGATGCTGAGGCTTAAAACCAGGGGTGCAACAGACCTTTTTTTTTCTTAAACCTACTGTGTAAGTCATATTAGATTCAACATACAAGAAATTAGCTGGGAGGCCTAAGTTACACATCATCTGTCACTGCAGGGTGCTCAATTTCCTCTTCATCGTCTTTCTAAATGGGCTATGTATGTATTTCAGCAATTCAGTGGTACACCTTCATAAGAAATTACCAGTGATTAAGCATTGAATAGGACTTCCCAGGGAAGTGATGGAGTCACTATTCCTGGAAGTGTTCAAGGAATGGCTGAATGGGGCACTTAGTGCTGTGGTCTAGTTGATGTGATGGTGTTCAGTCAAAGGCGGGACTCAATCTTTGAGGTCTTTTCCAACTTTAACTGCAGGAAAGACATTTTGTGCTGTCCTTGTGAGCCAGCAAAGGCTTCCTAAAGATAAGGAAAGCCCCGTATCTCTCTCGAAGACACCAAGGCTATCCCCATGACAATGTGATGGAAGAGAGAAAGTTAAAAGATATGGACTTTAGTTGGCTCACAGAATGACATGGCTCCTTGTTCACCTGTTGAGAACTTTGTTTCTTTCTTATGACCAATGGGCAGTGAATATGTCTGTTAAGTAAATGTAAATATCTTGAAAAACTATAAAGGCAACGTGTTGCTATAGCAAATCTCTCTTACACACCCTTCTGATGGAGTCTTGGTGCCTTGCACCGTGTCGCGCTCTACAGCGACATTTAACCATTCTGTGACTGGGAAAGAGAAAGTGGCTCAGGACTGTTACAAGCCTTGTGGGTGTGCAAGGTATTGTTTGCTTGTGAGGATTGGTAAAAAAAGAAACAAGGAAAAGGAGGCATTCAAAAAAGCTAAAAGCATCCCCTGAGCGAGAACAATTTTTGATCTTCAGACTGTAATTAAAACCAATCTACTTGATTGCAGAAACTGCCTTGCACTCTGCATGCCTTCACGGAGTTGGGCACTTGGGTATCCGTGCCTCGGCTCACAATGAAGAGCCGAGCCAAAGCCCACACGGTGGCCTACCATTGCAGAGGAATGCAGCAGTGTAGGCCTGGCTCGCTCCCTCTCGCTCTTGTTTTCCACAACTTCTGGCATTGCCTCCACTTGCTGAGGCTCACAAAGGCCAGTACAGAAAACAAAAGAGCCTGTGGTTGAAACCAGTGGGACTTGCTATGGCAGAAATTTGGAATCTATGAGAAGCATGTGGCAATTCTCCACATGGCCTGCAGAGAGGTTTTTAAAAACTTCAACAAAGAATTTTATCCACCCACCAGTTTCAAAGAAAAACGTTCCTTTGTGTTACTAGAACATATAGGTTTGTTTTAATCTCGAACATCTCACAAAAGAGCCTCCCACAGCAAAGCGAGCTGGAGCATCATTTGTAACAAACAATTTCATGCACTTAAGGAGGAGAAATTAAGTCACCTGCTGACCCATCAGCATTTGTATTCTTTGAAAATTGTGCAACTGACTAGTATTAGACAAAGATTGTTTGATTATTCATCTTTTCTGCTTCAGTTGCACTGAGTGTGAGTAATTGTTAGGTTGTAAAACTTGGATATATCCCCCACCCACCAAAGTATGGCAAAATGAGTAGTGCTTCCATCAGACCTCACAACTTCCTCTGCCTTATTTTCCACATAAGTTATGTTTTACTGGAAAAGAGCCTATTTCCATCAGCGCAACTGGGTACCCAATATTACAGTTAATTTTTTTTTCATAATACCACAGAGAAACAGGGCCTTAAAAGCAGCAGAGAAAGAAATGTAGGTGAAATGAGTGAGGTGAGGACAGTGACTGATGTCACTGTCTGGTGTGAACCAGCTGGTTCAAAGAAATTGCCCAGAGCATGATAAGCAGCACAAAAAAACCCTATCAGTAGAATATTTCCAATCATGTAGCACCTCCAAAGAGAGCCTTATAACACTGCTGTGTTTCTTGACCAGGATTTAAGTGTCTGGGTAGTATTTCATTGTTTAGAAAGTATAAACTGCAGAAGAAAATACACTTGTAAAAAGTTAACCAAATAAGCTACCTTTAAAAAACATGGTTTGATTGCGACCACAGGGAAACTACTTACAGCGTAAGGCTATAAAGTCCAATTTCAATAAGCTGCATGTCAGTTCTACAGAATAACAGTATTCATGTGTGTTAACTTCTCGTGGGACCAACTAACCCAACTAAACCCAAACAGAGCCCAAAGTACTGTAGAGGAGATTTTCATATGTTAAAACAAAGGGAGAGAATATGAATGCTTTAACTCCCCCCAAAATAACACATCAATTTGCTGCTTTGAAGACGTAACTTCAAAGTTTGTTTTCCAATACAGCCTTGTACAGAGCAAGGTAAAAAGCAAATTACAGGAGTATGGCAGCCCTGGAGAGAAGAGTGCACAACACAAGCCAGGTTTCTGGAAGCTGTAAATCACCTGTAGGAGGATTGTAGTCAATAAGCTTGACATTTTCATGCATCCTTCAGGTGTACATTGCCATATCTCTGGATTTCTCTATTTTGCCCTAGTATACTCTGAACTGAAGCTTTTAATAGCACAAGTGACCCCAGAAAGTCACAGTTACAGAATTTACAGTGAGGGGAATTATGCTGGTAGTTTTTAGAAGATTTTTTTTCCCAGAAAATTCTGCAGTACACCACAAAAGTATAAATGACACACTCTTAGTATGACACACCTATTTGCCAATATTTCTAAAAAAATCTGAAATACTTGGGCACAAATAAGCCTATAGGCCCTTTACCACTGTGTTGAATTCTTGTATATGTAAAACAAAATTGGAGATGTGGCTCTTCAGAAGCTGATAAAACATACCTCCCAAACAAACATAAACAAGCCAAAAAAGATGGCATAGGGTTGTTCAAGTCTGCCTAAACTGCAGCTCTTTACAATCAGAACAAGTCCACAGCCGTTAGTCACTGTCTGACATTATCTTCAGTTTGGAGCTGACTTTCACCTGAACACCTATGGTGAAAGGTCAGAGGAGCAGAAGTGAGCAGGAGTTTCTTCCAGTCACACAGAATTTGTTCACAGAGCTTGTCACATCTTGGAAACGGATGGATCACTCTGAGTACCCCAGGGCCTGTGGAAGCAGAAGCCCAGGGGGCAGCTCCCTGTCCCTGTCCCCAGCTGTGCCCTGCCTATCCAGCTGTGCCCAGGAGGTGGAAGATGAGCCCCCTGTGTCCTGGGGCAATGCAATGACCACACCTCCAGCTTGACCCGGACATATGAAGTGGAAGAAGCTCACATCGCAGTGGGGACAAGAGCCACACCACCAGCTGCACCCATGAGGTGGAAGACAAGCACCTCTGTAGCCCTTTGGGGAAGCAGAGGAGCAGGTCTTCAGCTTTGCCTCCAGTTCAAGATGCTGGCATTAAGAGGAGGTCCCTTTCTCTCATGGACACTGTAGCAGCCGTGGGAAACTCCAGCTCAGCCTTGGGTATGGATGGTGAGAAAGTTATTCTGCCTAAAACATCAGCAGCTGATTGCTAATTTTAAAAACACAGTAAATGCTTTACAAATGTGTCACTTCAGGGGTGTTCAGCACTCCAGATGTTAGTTTGTGTCTGCCTGGCTTTCTCTAACTAGATTTTAAAACATTTTCGTGTAATAGTACGGGATTTTAGAAGGTGACAATCAAGCTGATAGCTCTGAACTCTGAAGAGAAACCTGAAAGCCAGGTTACTCAAAGGACAAATTCCACATGCCACATTCAAAGTCAGCAGAGAAATCACAGCTGAGCACATTTATGGCAGGGATGCTGCTGGGGCACAGACACCCGAGGCTGCACTTGGCTGCTCTCACAGTTTAAAGCCTCTCTGCAGGCTCTGGCACAGGAGCACTCGAGGATGCTGCACCCTGATCACTGCCTTGAACAGAGGGAACGGGATTTCTGCTGCCATGCTCTGTCCTGCTTGTCAGAACAGCTTTGTCAGGAAGCTGCACAATGGAGAATGTCAGCACAGACCTAGGAGCAGAGCCATGGAATTGCTGTGGCAGAATGAGAGGAGGATATAAAAATATTGCAATACACGCAATGAAAGGGAGCTAGTGTGTTAAAATACTAATTATTTCAAGGCCTTTACACTTTTACAATTATTTCAATTTTAAAATTATTTCAAGGCCTTTACACTTTTACAATCAAAACAACAGAACTCCCAAGAGTTTTAGGGGTAGTTTCAATTAAACAGCAAAAATAAACTGTATAGAGACTTCTGAGTGAAGCTATTTCCTCAGTGAAGAAATTTGATAACCAAAGAAATATTTTTCAGAAGGGAACTCTAATGTATTCCTGAACAATTGATATGAGATTTGATTAAAATATCTGCCTGCCTGGCAGACAGATTGAAAGAAAACCTTATTCTAGAATTTGTAATAGGGTTTACAGGTTCACCTTCTTCATAATTGCCTCAAGTGAGCCCTAAAACCAGAAAAAGAGAATACTTGAAACCAAGCAAATAAAACAATGAATCCAAAGGACTAAAGCAGTCTGCACTGACTGAACTGGCACAGGGCCTAACAGCAGAGATATTACTCCACAGAAATGTGGACAGAAAGCTGGGAATAAGATGTTCAAAAGAAGGATATCAGGGCGAAAAAAAAAGATTTTTTTTTTTTGTGATGAACTGAAGACATTTAAAACTGGACACAAATCACCTTGTCTGTCTGTCCTGCAAGAAATGACTGGTATTTACCAGGGAATAAAGAAACAATATGAGCAATCACATGGAAAGACTTTACTCTCCAAGTTGAGCCACAGAATCCATAGCTTCAATGTCTAGATTCAAGACTTCCAATCCTGAAGGAAAGAACAGTGTTTGCACTGGTCACAGCATTCTGCTGTTCTCTCTTGTCAAGCAGTGCCTGCCTCTCTGGCCCCCTGCAGTTTCCAGTCCTTCCTCTCACCTTCCCTTCCCAAGGCTCCTGGACCAAAGCTGCCGTCCAAACCACTCTGCTGTGCTGCCTATCTGACTCCCAGGAGCTCCAGCTCCACAAAGGTCAGGATCCCATGCCATGCTGCTGCAGGCTTTGGCAGGCTTCTTGTAGAGCAAATTCCAAATTCACCTCTGGAACCTCTCCTTGTTGTAAGGCCTGTCTACCCAACAACAGTCAGAGCTGTCAGAAGCAAGTACAAGCAAACAACAAATATTCACCTCTAAACCAACTACAAGAGTCACAAGATTAAAGTGATTAAAGTGCTACCTCTCCTCACCTACTCTGTCAAATGCTTACAACCCATAAATGTTCTTACCATGTTAACACAAAACATCTAAATCCAAACAGTACCACTTGGAAAATAAATACTGCACAACCTTTTGCCCTTTCTCACTTGCTTCTGCTGCTCTGGATTACTGACATTTGTCCACATTAGGTAAGAGCTTTAAAAGTCATGTCAAGATACGCTTCACAAACACCTTTCCAGCAGCAGCCCTCTACAGCTCTGTTAATGGAGCACCACTGGATCAGCATCTGCCCACAGCTCTCTTAAACCAACATTACATGTTGTGTGGTTGGTGCCACAGATGGTGGATTTGGTTTGGGGAGTTCGTCTTTTCTGCACTGAAAGAAGAAATATTTAATTTCTCATCCTCCCCAGTGAAATTTAAATGGCTGTGCTAACACAAAGACCACACACTGCTGCCTCCTCTATGTCCCAATTAATAACAGGGTTCTCCCAGCTTTGTTCTACAAGCTCATCTATACAGGCAGTGCATGAAAGGAAAACAAAACATTTCTGTACTGGCCGAAGAAGGGAGCAAAATTACAAGATTTCCAAAGCAGCCTAGGCCATGGGTAGGATTTGTACAGCATGAAATCCCACATTTCTAAAAGATTAATTTACATGGTGTTTGATAGACTGAGAGAAAATGTGGTCTCCTCACACACCAATTTAAAATCACCTCTTATTTCAGTGGGATTTTACCTGAGATACAGTTTGCTCTTAGTCAGAAAAAAAACCCAAGGAAATTATTAGGGAATCCCAAATCTATTAATGTAAAACCAGATATAAAAGTCCATTTC
Organism: Calcarius lapponicus; assembly: GCA_039654755.1. Classification (NCBI taxonomy): domain Eukaryota; kingdom Metazoa; phylum Chordata; class Aves; order Passeriformes; family Fringillidae; genus Calcarius; species Calcarius lapponicus. Next base: position 95,470,694 of record CM077464.1, on the reverse strand, counting down.
ACCTCTGAGCTAAGCATCTGTCAGAATAGCCTTATAGATATCTGCTGTAACATTTCTAACCTCAGCTATTCTGGGTCTTTAGAAAGAATGGAGATTCCACTCTCCATCATTATAAACAACCTCCTACACTTCTGAACATATTCATAAATCTGTTCTCATCTATACTAGGCCACATCAGACATATTTGCTATACACTAACAAATCAATGATTTCAGATCATGAACAATGAAGAGGTTTTTTACATTAAGAAAACCCAACATTTTTTCCCCCACGCTGAACACTTGTGAGCTGTACCATAGTGCTAAATGTGACTCAATGCTATACGAAGAACAATGGTGACAAACTGTATAAAACCGCGGCAGTGATCGATGGTACTTCACACAATATCTGCTTTTCAGCAGCAGCATTCTAAGAGTGAAAAACTGCTTGCACAGTACCAAGCCTTGTACCAGTTCGTGGGAGTTACTGCTATTAAAAAAGGAAAGAAAGAAAATAAAAGAATTCACAAACTTTATTTTGCTATTTCAGTACGTATAAAGTCACTTTTCATGTGATGAAGAAAGCACGCTCAGCAAAAAGAGCTGTTAACTCTGAAGACTAAAATGGCAGCATGATTGAGCTACACAATATTTTAACAAGCAAGAAAGGCTGTAAGCAGGTTTTTTTCCCAAGTGTTCTTTGGGTATGTTTCTGTCAATCCACCCAGCAAGCATGAGGATGAGTGAAACCACCACTTACAGAAAAGTTCACAAAGAGCCTGAGAGCAACTCAATGGGTTACACCAGAAGGTTTGTCACCGGGCAGCAACTGTACACAGAGTAGCACATAGCACACAGTCCTGCTCAGCCAAACTTAGGATGCAGCCCTGGGGAGGCAGGTGATACCTTGCCTGCTTTCTGCAGGCAGAGGTTGCTCCACTGTGCCCAAGGCCAGCAGAAGCCATGCTGGAACCCTCCCTCAGCACCATGCTCATCCCAGCCGGCAAACCTGGCTAATGCCTGCCTTGTGCTGCACTGACCTGCACTGGCAGCCCCTATCTGGCACTTTCCTGGCTGCAGCAGCCCTGTGCCTGCTGGCAAAAGGCTCAGCAATTCGTGGTTCTGAGCCTGTGCTTGCGGGATCACCATCCACCAAGCCATTTCAGAAATGAACAAAACAACTCCGCCTTGGTTTTCTCAGCAGGAAGTTTTCATTTTCTGCCTCCTAGGAAGTTGTGCAGACAGCTCACAGGAGGTAGAAAGTGCTTCACAGACAGAAAAATAGCTGTGTTAATATAATCTCTGAAAATAAAAAGTCATTTATTTCCCAGGTAAGTGCTGTAAGACCATTTCTGCAGCCACAGATTATCACTGGCAAAATGGTAAGTCTTTCATATTCACAGTCTGTGATTTCCCAGAAAGTTACCTAGCATCCCCTTTGAAATAAGTAAATAATGCAATCTGTTTATAAAGCCGTTGCACCTTGGTTCAGTTCTCAATTTAGGATGCAGTTCATTGTAGAGAATTATGGGCTTTGCTTATCCTGAGGAAACAGGATAACCAGGACAGTCTGACAAAGGGGTGCCACAGACTGGAGAACTCAAATGTGCTGGAAGTAGCAGGAAAATTGCCATGTACCTCCAGATTTATGTTCATGGCCTACTAGGATTTTTTTTTCTCCCCCTGAAAGCCTGAAGTACTGGAATACAGGATTAAAAAAAAATACAAAGGAAAAAAAAATCTAATTCCATCTATAGTAACTGTGAAGAACAGCTGGAAGAGCACATGGCTCGAGGGTACACTTCCAGGCACCAAGTGCACCAGCAGCCTCTGCAGCCTCTTCCCACTCACTCATCTGGGAGCTCCCTGTTCAGTGTCAGCTCCAGCCCAGGTCCAGCCTGCCAGGACCCAGCTCGGATGAGACAAAGGGCTCTGAGGATCCTGCTCAAATCCTCCTGGCTGGGCTGGAGCTCCGGCCGCGGCTCCCAGCCAGGCCAGACCCACTGCCCGTGCCCAGCCTTGTGTCTGCCCGCGGTGGCACCTGCCAGGGCTCTGGCTGCCCTGAGGTGCCCGACCCTGCCTGCCTCGCTGCCCCCCTGCTCCTAGCTCAGCCCAGGCCACTCCTGCTGCCCCCAACAGCATGAGAACAGAAAGCTGTGAAAAGCGATCTCAATTAATTTTGAGTTCTCATTTATTATCTTTGGCTTATTGCAGCCTCAAAAGTGTCCCTCTTAGGTATACCTCAAAGGTATTTCCCTCTTAGCAGCAAAAAAAGCCCACTGCAGATAGTATTGCCTGAGAAACAAGTGGAAAAAAAGAAATCAAATGCATGCCAATTAACAGACCAAGATACATTTCATAAAAGTAATAAGTAGCTGATAATCAGGACAAAAACTTGCACTTGCAAAAGTCTCCAGCTCTGACTGCTTGCCTTTCAGAAAGTACCATAAAGAAGCATTTACTGAAACAAATCCCCTTTTTCCCACCCACATCTCCTGACAATTCTTTCTGTGACAATAAATAAGACAGGTCTATCACTCACCCCATTCTGGATTTCCCAATTTTCTATTCTGGCAAGGAAAATATTTCTTACATACCTAAAAGGAATAAAATTAAGGCCCATATTCTTTGCAGGTGGCTGATACAACTTGGGTGAAATCAGCAATTGTCAAATTATCCTACATTTCTACTGATGGCACAAGCAGCATGTTGCAATCCATATTAAAAAAAAGAGAAAAAAGATAGAGGATAACTTGATGAGGAGCTATACCATGACATTATTTGAACATCTATTCTTTTTCATTCAAGTCTAATTTATCATTGGTACAGTTTGACTAGATGATTGCAAGTTAAAGTCATGCTGCTTACATCTTTCTCTCATTGCCAGGTCTGTCACACACAGTAAAAGGTGTCAGCCTTTCTGAAATGTGTCAGTAAAAGTTAACTTACAAAGAAGTTCATTACTTAATTACTGCACACTTTGTATCGTCCTCAGAAACTGCATGGGGCTAGCTAAATAGCTACCACAATCATCATCATCATCACAACTAACCAGCAGATAAAACTGCATCATCTGCAGTCATTATTCTTCTGCTGGCACTGCAGTATAGATTTGCTACTTTTTAAAGATTATTTTGACTGGTATTCAAGTCAGTAGGAGACACTTATGTGAGTGGCAGGACACCCAGCCCAGTTAACAGGAACTTTAGCATAATTTAGCTGATGTAATTAGCAAAAGCTGGCTTACCTGGTAACAGACCAAAGGCAATTCCCTTAATAAATATAAGCCCTTAACAAATGAATAAATGCCGGCAAAAGGCAAGGGTGGATGCACTGCAATGCAGAGGCACCACATCCCTGCGGTGTGCACCAGGCTCCTTGCTGATAGAAGTTTCCCATGTGGCCACACACAGTTTCTCCAGCAACATCTACACAAACATGAGCATTAATAACTCGGAGGTAACAGCAGCATTAAGCCTGCAGAAGGGCTTGCTAACTAGATCAAATATGCTTTAAAGGGTAGCCAGAAAAGGAATGGATATGAAAATGAAATACATTTAAAAGGGTCAGTGATTCTATGAATAGAAATTTATTCAGAGACTGTCTTTTCATGTTTTGCAACACAAAACAGATCAAACAAGGCTGTGCTTCTGAAAAACACAACATTCGATGAATACTATGGCACTTGAATGCTGACTGGAGAGATGCCAGTGATATCAGAGAAGCAATGTCTTTTTCTCCTCTACTGAAACACTCTTTGCCCTACACAATAGCTAAAAAGTCTTTTAAAAATGGCTGAGAGGAACTCTTTTATCTCTGACTAAGCATACGTATCGCAGACTATGTACTTCATCCCCTTTGCAGGAATTACACAGCATCATGATTCAGAACTAAGCTGATCAATTCCTGGGAAACATCCATCGTATTGTCAAAGCATTTCTGCGTCTATTTTACACAAATTTAAAATTTATGTAAAACAAAATCTCTGAAGAACTAAGAGGCAGCCTTAGCCATACTCCAAATGGCCTGAAAAAAAGTCTGTTCTTTTTGTCTGTTCATACCAGATGCATTCTTGTGATACAGCCGTGCCCATGCTATGTGTCAGGATGTGAATTCTGACATCCTCAGTCACCCAAACTGCTCATGAAGGTTTGGTGGTTTTTTTTTACATGGGAGCGTAAATACAAAGGTGTGGAAGGGGGAAGTAAAGGGACTGTATGCATGTGAATACAGGAAAAAAACAGGACCTAGCTCTAGGAGAGATGGAAAATGTTGCTGGGGTCCTACAATTTAGAGGACTTCTTCGTATCTTGTTATTCCCCAACTTTAAAAGAAGGGAGAAACAATTTTTTGTTTTAAAGGATGCACATGAAAAAATAATTCACTCACTGAGAAAGTAAAGAAATAAATCTTTAGATTCCACGATCAGTTAAGTGCTTGATCAGCCAAATTTTCAATCCCACTTAGGATGTGAACACTCCAGTACTGTATATGTACAAAACAAACCAACAAGCCAAATAATAAAAGCTTTCAACCCATGGCCATGGCCAGTGCGAGACACATGCCATGACCTTCACATCAAGATCCAGGTGAGGAAGAAAGAAACATCCTATTCCCTTGCCAGCAGAAGTGTACTCTCCATAATGCACGTTTCTCTTGCTTCCCTTGTCTTGCTGCCCCATGAAGATGCCACAATTCAATTCTTAATTCCTCTTCTTTCAGCATACAATGGAATGTGTTCACCCAGAGCAATTTAAAAATGAAGGATCTCCAGAAGTGAAATTAAGTGTTTTCATTGTGTAGTTATTGTGCCAAAATGCCTCCCTTTTTGAACAAAGCTTTTGCATCAAATTGCTTTTTAGGGCAAACATGGACAAGTTACTAGGAAGACAAATTCAGGCTTGTCACTGGTATGACCAGGTTGTTTTGGCAGCAAACTCTAATGGAAATCAAAAGCAAACAAGCCAAAAGGGTAGCCACTCTACCAATTAGGCTTTGCTTGAAATGGGGTGGAGAGAGGAGGTGGAATGAAGCAGCGTCTGTCAAATTCTGCTTTTGGACTATTTGCTTCAAATTTGACAAACCAATCCAAACAGATAACAATGAGCTCAAAAAGAATTAAAAAGTAGAAGCAAAAATCAAATTAGTGCTTAGCCAAGTGGAACTGGATGTTACAGACGGCTGCTCTTCAAGAATATGCGTCAATTTATCGATCTCGCTTGGCTGCCCCCACTGTGCTCTTACAAAACACATACAGCTAGGGGCACGACTGCCAGCCAAACTGGAAAGGTTTAGTGGTGTCCGTATTTTGCCTGCCAGGTTAAAGCTCATACGCAGTCTGGCATCAGGTTTTTTGACCTTCAGCTCTTCCAAAAAAACCCCCAAACCTTGTCCAAACTTCCAAATGCCAGAAGTTGTTTTACATCTTAGAGTTCTCAGAACATGGTATTGACAGTGTTCATTACTAACGTTTGCACTGACCAGATTTTTCTACTCCTGCTCTTCCATTTACAGTTTTTCCTTTGAGACTGAGCTGCAAATGGGAAAATACTTTAGGATATTCTGCAGAGCTCACCACTGTGCTTCATGTTTTTCATTACTTACCACACACTCAGGTTGCGATCTTTATAGATAATTTTTCCAGAGTATTTAAAATTCCCTTCAGGTATTTCAGAAAATCCACGCACAGCATGCAAACTGCCTGCTCAAGATTTTTATGTCTCCTTTTGTTTTCGACCAGTTTCATCCTCTTAACAGAGAGTGTAACATGCTGCCAATAGATCATGCACATTCACCTGGTTTTTTGGTTTTGGTAGGCTGGTTTTTAAATCTGAAGCAAGATACAAATCCACAGTACTTAAAATAATTCGGAGAAAGGAAAAAAGTTCAGCAGTAGATTTAGACATTCAAAATACTTCTCTCCAATAAGCAAAATCTCAGTGGGACCCTGAGAAACCTGGCCGTACTAAATACCCTCTGCATGATAAAATAAAAGCAGCACAGCTTCCCAACCTTCCTGCTCTTCCTTGGGACCACAGTTATGCAGCAATTTGTTGCCATCTAAATAATCACTTGCTTTTGGACTCATTATCATTTGTTTTCTGCTCCACCAGGAGAAAATAAAGAGTGTGAAGGGAGAAATGCATGTCTTCTACTCAGCAGGAATATCAAATTGTGTGTCAAATTTATACATTCCCATTTCCAGCCTCTGGCCCTCCAACAATGCAAAATCCAACAAACTGTGTGTGCTTCCTGATTATAAGCAGCTCACAGCCAACCATCACAGCCCATTCTACTGGGATAGGCTGAAAGCAGTAGGAAGAGCTAGTGAGATTCCAGACACAGTAATTGGTCATATATGAATCTGGGGATAAGGCTTAAATTCATTCCCTTTCCTAAAATGTATAGACAAACCTGAAGTTATAGATAAATAGTACAAATACAAAAGTAAAAATATGCTTCTTATGCTGGCAGCATTAAACTAATTAGCAGGATAAAAGGGGAAAAAGAACCCCAACAACAAATCAGTAGAAATCTATAATGAGAATATAAATATTACATTGAGACTTATTTCTGTAGGTGAGAATTACCAATTTTGCTGAAGAGCATATGTTTTTTCTCCTGAGATTTTATTAAGGCATGGGCACTGCACCAGCAAAAAATGTAAACTCCAGATCTTAATTTTAAATTAATGCAATTTATCATCTTCAACTTTCATTCTTCTTCATCTAGAAGGAAAAGATTAGGTGATATGACAATCCCAGAGAACACAGAATATATTTGTATTTGTATTCATTCGGCTGCTGACTGTGCAACACTTGTCTATCATACTTGTTTGCACACACACATGCACAACATAAGAAAGCTTCAGTTTTGTTACTAGTTTTCAAATTCAAGTAAAAGACAAGACATCCTGCTGTAGAATATGTCTCAGTCTTGACTAGAATTTGTTATTACAGCAGAATGGCCTCAACAGCCCCAAGAATGCTATTATCTCAGGTCATCTCATCAGTATTCATTTGTGCAAGGCTGAAATATTCACTGGTATGTGGCTTGCAGTGTCCCACATTCAACATTTAAAAATCAAAAACGGAAACATCTGGATTACTTCAAATTGACCCTTACCATATGGTCTTTTTTTTCTTTTTCTGATGATCAGGGATGAGAGAAAAGAGATAGATGGGCTAATATTGTTTAGAATGTTTGTGGGAACAACCAGGTTAATCATCAAGAACCTCACCAGGATAACTCTGTGTGTTTGTTGGTAGAGAAGATGCTAGAAAGCAGCTGAAGTAGAGAGCCCTGGAAGTAAAGGAAGACCACGAAGAGGAGAAGAGGATAAGGAAGAAAAGGAAGGAACCAGCCAGATGGAAGGATGCAAAGGCAGCTAAAGAAGGTCTGTCAGAAACTAATGGATCAGCAGGTGAGAAGAAAATACGGTGAGAAAAACACAGGGGAAAAAAGCCTGATGGTAAGCAAAAGCAGAGAACAGCAGTAAAATAGTATAGTCACACAGAAGGGATCAGTCACAGTAAAAAGGATTGACCACTGGGCTGGAGAAATGACCTGGGGCATAAGAAAAGCATAGCCCATGGTACAGGTTCTGTCTGAAATAGAAGGATCTGTAAACTGCTTCAAGAAAAACCAGGAACACCAGAGAAGTGACTGGGGGAGGGCAGGGGGAGGTATTAAAAAAAAAACACCAGGCAGGTTAAAACACAAAAAATCTCAAACATTTATTTCTGCAGCACCCTCTTCCACTAAAACCAGGGATCTGGCAATAGATCAGGCTGCATTTCTCAACTGCCAAACCAGTTCAGTTTGAGATAGTAACAACAAGGTAACATAAACTCCGACTTTGCTCCTCAGAAAGAAATCATAGCAACCAGTGACCCTATTGTGCTTTGTTGTTGCATAATTGTTAAAGAAATGCTTTCCGATGCCCTGTGAGAGGGGGTACTATCTCGAAAGCTCAAAGGGATTGTTCATTTGATCACTAAGCACAGTGTTATTCCAGCCACTCATGCATGCAGAGAATGCCTCTATTCTTATGTTCCCCTGAGAGCTGAGGTCATCTGAGATATGTTGGCTATCACATATAAAGGCTGAGGTAGAACTGCTGGCAGGACGTTTTATATTAAGTATTTCCACAGACCTGGAATTTCTCTTATGCCTTTTCGGACAAACCCAGCGACCAAGAGACTAATTTAAAAGGTGTTAGGTTACAAGCAACACTTTAGTTAAGAGTTCCAGCCTTGAGACCCTATGTGCTGAATGGTGAAGCAGTTTTATGAATGACAAAACAGATACAGATGTGTTTCTAATCCCAGATCCATTTGTCTCTTCCCAAAGCCTTAGGCAGAAAGATAAAAGTGCATTTGATCCGACATTCTCATCACAATTAGATACTAACACAGGAGGAAAAAAAACCCAAAAAACCCAACCAAACAAACAGAAAAAACCCCAAAAAACCAACCAACCAAACAAAAAAAACCCAAAAAACCAAACAAAAAACCCCACCCCCCAAAAAAAACCTCTGAAAAAATCCAAAACCCAAACCAAAAAAAATGAAAAACCCCCAAATCCCCAAACAAACCTCCCAAGAAACTACACTCCAAAGCATAACAAAAATCCCTACACTTAAAACCCAAAAACTACGCTACGAAGCTGCATACAAAGATAATGCAATTAGGAAAGAATAAAGTTATTCCATTCTGTCCTTTTCTACAGTCTCCCGTTCAAGATTTATTTCTTACCTCTTCAATTTTGTTTTATAACATTCCATTCAAGTCACATCCTTGTGATGCACTTCTATGATTCCTGAATTGTTTTGTTGAAAACATGAAGTTGTTTACCACTAATCTCAAAAATGAGATGCTCAGCCTCTTATCCACAGATGTGTTAATGTAAAAAAAACCCAAACAACAAAACAAACCACCTCTAATTCATGCCACTTTAGCACAAGCAGCATATAGGGAAGAACTCAAACTAGTACTACAGAAATCTACAGAAAATGATATACACTTTCCAACTTACACACTTCAGAGCAACAAGGAAATTGCCTTTGCATCTCCAGTGTGTGCACATTGCTGTTCTCTGAATTAACACACAAACCAGCCTAGGAATTAAACAGATGAATGCATAGAGCACCAAAGGACATAAATATGCTTTATCAAATTCCTCCCCTAATCCAAGTTGTAATTTTATCTTCTCCCCTGTGGAAGACACAGCTTACTAGCATGGTTCCTTATTTTTGTATATAGATAATATCCTTAAAATAAATGCACTGTTGCAACCACAACATTTTAAGAAGATCTGAAATGTTATAAAATCCTACACTTAATGCAAATTGAGTGCAATTTTAAGAAAGACATGACCTCATTAGCAATTCTACAAAGAAGAAATGTTAGGATATTTTACTCAGATGAAAATGTCACTATTTGCACAGATTTTTTTTTTTTTATTTAACATTATAGATTAAAAAATTACAACTTTCCAACATTCTGAAATCATCCAGATCCCTTTTCATTCTCTAACTAAAATAGCAAATAAAACAACTAAATAAAAAATACCAGAAGTACCAAGTATTTATATACTCCCTCAATGAAAATTAATCTGCTAAATTAGAGGGGTTATATTTTTATTTAAATCAGGATATTTGAACTATGAATCTTGCCTTTAAAAAATACATGTCTTTACATTGCAGTGTTGCATTACAATTTTATCAACACAAGCATACTAATAGAGATGGAGGAGAAAATGCTCCAAATCCTAAATAGCTCCCTATGTCCAACTATCTTATATTCTGACTTCTCCCACAATTCATTCCTGATAAGGAACATGATTATAATAATACTCTGAAAATAGACAGGGAGTTGGCTGGAAAAGCCAGGGATCTGGACATGCCAGTAGTGGTCGGGTGTCACAATGACTAGCCAAAGCAGTGTGTGATTTTAAATAACAGGCTGATTTCAAGACATTCACTTCTGTTTTCTTGAGGGGCCAGCTCCACCGCTTCCTTTTTCTTATTTTCTTTTTTAATGGAATCTTGACATTATTTTGCAAGAACATTCAAGTCCCAGAAATCTTCTAATAGGTACCTTTAGGCAGAGCTAAAAAGGGTCTTTATACATGAGAACTAAGAAAACACAGAAAATCATATTTTCACTGCAGGAGACATTTTTAATCATGAAACAAAATGTATGAAACATTTTCACACATGAAACAAAAATAACCCATGGGTGGCAAACGTGTAACTCAGAAACTAGAAAGACATTTGTCCCTCCTCATAATTATTCAAAATTGAACAACAAATTACAAGTCAATGGAAGAAGATTGCTGGGCTGAAGAGAGGAATGGTTTAAATGCTTGCCTTCAGGGAGCAGTCACTAGCAGAGCTGTATTACCACAGGTGTGACACTGCAGCTGTAACCCTGCCAAGAGCAGCAATAGCATTTAGAGAGGCTGCTGGTGAAGTGCACATCCACAGAGAATAACTGGGCTCTTGGGATTCTGCTGCTGAGTTCACCCAAATGGAACAGGCTTTATCGGGAAACTACAGTTAGCCTGAAGCAATTTCTGCAAAATCTAGAACAATTTGGTCCTCGTCTTACAGTGAGGAGCAAAATGCTGCTTGGTGTAAAAGCAGTCTGACTGGCAGGGAAATGCCTGCCCTCAGAGATGGGAATCAGCAGTAACAGGTGCAGAGCAACCTTGTGATGGTCTAATGTTTACAGATCACTAGGCTCAGTGAGGTCCAGCCCTCAAGCAGGTTCTCCTGCAGCATGAATAGTGACTGAACTAATGCTGGGAGTGAGTCTGCATTTGGATCATGGTAGTTTAGTAATACAGGAAAAAACCCCAAAACCTGTGCAGCATGGAAATAATGAGAGCAGGTGAAAAGGAAAAAGAAAAATCCCAAGCATTAATGCATTTAGAAGTCTTGACTCCCAGGCTTCTCACTTTCAGAAAATTCCTCAATTTACTCTCACTGATCATTCCAGCCCTCATAATGAAAACAGGCCACTAAATACAAATTACTACAATCAGGGGAGCACTGATTTTAAAATAGATGCCAGATTTATTGTTGGTGGCATATGGAAACAGAAGTCACATCTCTCTGCTGGAGCCTAGGGGAATTTAACACAGAGGGAAAAGTGACAAACAGTTACTTTGCCCAATCTTCTGATTTTCACTTTAAGCCCACAACCACCAAAATATCTTGGTCAAAATCTGGATAGTATTTTGAAGCGTTAATGCATGTTCCCAATTCTACTGAAATCTAGTGCAGTTCCTCTATTAATTTTCACTAATTATTGTCCCTCTTAAGGCTGTGCAGCTCATGATGATGTTGGCCAGCCACTGATCCCTCAAAGCAAAGGTGGAAAAGTTTGGTGGAAAAGGAAGAGGGAAGCTCTCATTTTCCAGGAGTCTTAATAGTTTTTGGTTTGGGATTTTATTTCAAGTATGAATCTTGAAAAAAATTTGCCTTCAGATCTTCATATGGGAATTATATATTCTGAAATACAACAGTAAAATTATTTCAAGAAATTTTGGCAAATAAATAAGAATAAATAAACTTTCAGAATTTTTATTTAATGCTGAATAAAAAATGCAGAATTTTTATTTAATTTTTATTTAATTTAATAATAATAGGGCACTCAGGCTTGTTGTATAATTGCTATCCACACATCTACTCCCTATTTTGCAATAGATTTCCTATGTTGACAAATGCAGAAGGAATGAAGATACTAGAGCAAAAAAATCTGAAGACCAAACAAGAGGGTCTTGTGGCCACTTTAAGGATGGCCAGTTTATATACAAGACTGCACATGGTACAGAAAACAAATGATAGCCTGAAAGTAAGTAAAAGAGAACAGAACAACACTACTGCCTGCTCCTGTCATAGCCTTACCTTAAAAAAATGGCATACTTGCACATTTCAGACCCGATGAAAAGGTGAAGCAAAAGGTGGCAATAATTTATCAGGCCTGTTCCTAATCCTGCCCAAAAAGGCTTTTGAAAAAATTCAGTTCACTCATGGCAATGAATGTCAAAACTGCAATTAAAACTTGGCCCATTTATTTCAGAATAAAATAATCTGCTACTCCTGTTTGACTTTGGGCTGCAAGACATCAGGAGACCAGAAAATGGAAATACCTGCCTGCCTGAAGCTGCCCCAGTGGCATGCTCAATGCCTGATGTGAAAGACAGCTGCCTCAAACCTGCTGGCTGAGCTGATGGCTTCAGGCACCACAGATCAGCATCTTCCCTGGTAGGAACTCAGGCATAACCATAACCTTGGTAGGAACTTGGGCACAGCCACTGCATGGCTCTGTTAAAATCAGCAGAGCTGCTGTGCTGAAGAAGCAGGAGGTCCCATCAAGGCAAACAGAGTCACCACATCCTTATAAACATTCAGGGAAGAAGGCTTATTTCAAAGAAATAAACATTGTCAAATGTCAAGTATTTATTTTAGAAATATCAATATTTTCATTTTGTCTCCACTGACTCCAATGAAATGAAGTCTCTTCATTATCACATAACATGGTGGCTTAGTTAAGTGTTCCAAAACCCATCACTTTTGTTTCAGAGCCCATTCTTTCACTTTTCCACAAGCAAAGGTTAAAAGAAAAATCCTATTACAGATATTTCAGAACAGAAATGAGAACTCCTTTGAATTTCTTTTAACTGTAGACTATTCCTATTGAAGTCACTTGAAATAAATTTATTTAGAATAATTTTTTTGCAGTCCATGCATGTGTTTAAACGACTGTGTTTAGCCTTTAGAATGCTGATTTTTACTGCAGTCCTTCTGTAGCAGATTAATATGATGCACAGCAGAAATTTTAAGATGCTACAGCAAGAACCACCAAAAAGGAAAAAAAAAAATCACAAAGGATGGCAGCTACTAGAAATCACTCAAACGAATTTAAAGTTTCTGTTTTTGATGGAAATATTTGTATCCAGTATAAAAATGTTTCCTTCTAATGAAGTGGGACTATTAAAAGGACTAGAGAAGGCCAAGCTTTTCACTGGCAACAGGGAAGGGAAGCATAGGGAAGGCTCTAGAGAGGGAGCCTGCTCTGAACAGTGCTGGAAATAAAGAGCAGCATTATCATGGCTGTTCTCTGCGCCCTGCAAGGCTTGTGAGCGACTGCAGTCTTGTCGCCACCAGGATGTTTCTGTACAAGTACCAGTGTGTGCACACCAGTAAATACTGGCCCTTTTCACTTCTATTTTCCTCATCAAAAATTGATTATCTAAGAGGTGAATTTCTGCTCTGTTCCTCCTTGTCAGCACTTAAAGGGCCACTGTCCCACCCCTAAAACTGGGCTATTGCACAAGTGCTGCCGAGCCACGTGTTTGAAGGAGTTAAGCCAAAGCACAGTCAGCCTCCTCCAACAAATGCGTAGCAGAAAGCCACAGCTTCAAGTATGGATTGGATTTCCTGCCTGACATGGTACTGGAGCCTGGAGTTCCACAAAGCTCCAGGGTACAGCCATGGGAGTGCCAAGGGGAAACTGACAGATGCCAAGTCCTGCACATTTTCATTCACTCATTCAAACGCTGTGTATTCCTTCTTGCTTTCATTCCCCACCACCATCAGATTGATTTTCAGTCCTGTGGACACAGTTGCAAATGCCATACATGAGGCTGATGCACAATTTAGATTAATCCAGCATAGGAATAAAAATATTTTGTCAGGGTCACCACCAAACCAGCTTGCATGGGGTGTTTACAATTGCTGTCGTTCCCTACTTCCATAATCCTTTCACAGTGGGCTTTTTGCTGCTTGGCTCTCCTTCCAGAGCTACACCCATCACACACCCACCCAAGCTGATACTTTCACAGAACTGCTTCTGGACAAGAGGATGCAGCTACAGTGGCTCTCTCCCTGCCTCTCCATACTCTTTGGGCATCAACCTGAACATAAAATCCTCAGGTTTTTCCACACTCCAGACCAACCCTTTAATGTTGCAAGGACAAGTCAATGGATTTTTGATTTTTAAACTCAATTCACTATTTTGATAATTTTGGCAAAGTCAGTAGAGCTAATTACAGTATCAAGAGTGAACCTACTCAAGGGGGGTGTGAGTGGAAGTATCATTAAGAAATACAACCCAGAATTTCTTAGGCCCATCGGATCCTGGCAAGGAATTTGAATTTCACCCATTTAAAAGCACACAGGATGTGAAGCATCAACTTAGCACTGACCTTCTCTATTTCTGAGGGCAAGATGTTTACCTCTGTATCCCCTTTTTTCCCCTGGTTTCTGTCTTCTGCATTCAGAGAAGAAAAAAATTCTGTCTTTGTCTTTCATGATGAGTGCTATGGGCAGCCTAATGGGGGTCAGACACACAACCAGAGGTAATTATGAGATCCAGACCATCAACATGGTGCTTCTAACCAGGGTAACTGACTACTTAAAGTCTGAGAAGAATCCACTATTTTAGTACAATTTTTGCCATAGGACTTTATTCTGGCTCAAATCACCTGTTAAGGATTTTATCTAGAAATTACATAATGAAATTCCATAGTTTGTATTGTGCAGGAAGCCCAAGTTGATGGCTTTTGTATTATTTATTTTTTAAAGACACAGAAGTATTATCAATCTTAGCTGCTGTTTTCATATTCTCCTAATGCATGGTAAAAAAACTTCTCCTAGTCTCTCTTCTAGCTACTGCATTAAAAAGTGAGTCATGTTGTAATTAAAGTTTAATGACAACATCTGTTTCAGCTAACCCAACAGAAGAGTGGTTGGCCCACAGAGAACTATTCTGCTTCTTCCTTCACTCAAACCAAAACTGAGTGGTTATTCAGCCTCAAAAGAATTGGAAATGGGACAACAGCAACATTTCAACTCCTTTCCCCAAAATAAGGATCTTTCAGAAGCACTTTTAATTCATTTACAGATAAAATCCTGCCTTAACCCAACTGGATGGTACATAAGAATCAGTGACAGAGAACACTAAGGACTTCTGTGCACACAGAATACTCACTTGGGCTGCAGCCTGCCAACAGGACAAAGATGACAAAATCCACTGGGAAAGGAGTAATTTGTTTCATGGCTAGCTGATTAGCCAAAAGCCTGGTATCATCACCCAGCAGCATGTGACATTAGACCACCCTTGGCCATCCTCACTTTTACATTTGGATACAATGCTTGCTCTGGATAACAATAGGATGGTAAATGCCTATTGTGCTTCCCCCATCTTGCATAGAGACTCACTCTTACTGAATAAACAAGAGGAAAAGAAATCACCAGCTCCTGTACACTGTATAGCAGGCATTAAAATAATGAATAAGCCATTTATTGTTAATGTGCTGATTAATTAGGGCAAGCACAGCCCACCACTGCTAAAAATACAGCAGGCATCACTGTCTCAGCTCCACGCCTATGCTAATGACCCAAGTAACAAATCCAGCCCTCATGACATTAGAAAAACCCAGACCCCTGTTATGTATGTTGCTTGCATGTGGTGTGCACAAGGAAAAAAAGAAAAATCATACCAAATCAGAGTTGTTAAAATACCTTTAACTGCTTGTGCACTAATTTTGCAGCAAACATCAATGACATGCTAAAAGTAATCTTAAAGTTTTAGATGGTGCTACTGTAAAACACTACATTAATTAATTAATGGCATATTAACTAATTAGAGGTCCAAGAACTACTGTTACTGTCTAAAGCATCAGATTGCTGCCAGGAAATAAATAATGTTTGAACACTACTTTTAAGCAAATAAAAAACATAAAGATGAACAATAACCAAACCAACCCCAGAACTAATATAGAAGTTGCAAATATCTATATTTTATGAAAACCTTCAAACTTTAAAATAACAAAAAATCCCACCAGCTGGCCAGCTGCTGCCTCTGGACTCCCACAGGTCTCTTTGCACCACAGAACTTCTCTCAGATTCACTTGTCCATATGTAAAAACTACATGCAATTTGCAGAAACCACTTTATGATATATAAGATACACAAGATTCAGCCCTTTCCCTAAAAAGATCTGCAGGTAAGCATGAAATACCATGCCAAAAAAGGGAAAGCTGTAAGACATAACTCTGAGACCCAATAACTTGTACAAAAAAGAGCAAATAGGTTTTTTATTCAAATGCAAATCTTATTAAAATGTAAATTCTTTCCACCTCAGAAAGCTAATCCAGAGTTGCTGTTCTAATTTTGATAAACCAGTGGTCTCTGGATCAAGCAGACAGATCAAGTCTTGCAAGAAACTGGGAAAAGGAAAGAAGGCTAAGGAAAGTGGAAATAAATGGATCGCTGGAAAACCAGAACCATTACTTAGCTTATAATGAAAACCGACAGGACACTAAATTCTCCCATTTGCCTCTCAGGCAAGAGGAAATAACTGCAACACAGTAATAACACCTATTTTAGAACCATTTGCTGTCACACCAGATTGATTTTTTTTTTGTGTAAGCTTGCCATTATTTTGCATTAAAGTCATAGCTCGTGTTCCACAATTGATTGTGTTTACAATGAAAGAAGCTTCCCAGTAAGGTCACTGAACTGCAATAACCCTCAGCTTTTAGCCAGCTCCTGACAGGACTGCATCACCTTCTGATAAAGGCCTTCTGCCTTCCAGCTCCTCCCTTCACATTCTGCTCCCTCCCTTCTTTAAGCAAGAATCAAAAAGCAAAAATGGGTACAGGAAAAGAGTGACATCCATACAGACGTCACATACAATAATTCACATTCCCAGCTTTGTCAGTATATTCTGCAAGACCAGAACACAAATTCTCTCATTTTCTAAGACAAACTTTATAAACCATCAATAAATCCTTAGCTGAGAAAAAAAACCCAAACAACAACAACCAAAAAAAAAACCCCAAAAAAAAAAAAAAAAAAAAAAAAAAAAAAAAACCACAAAAAAAAAACCCCAAAAAAACCCAAAAAAACCCCAAAAACCAAAAAACCACCCCAACCAGAAAACCCAAACTGGCATTCAATACACAGCATCAAAAAATTCCTATGTCTGGATGCAGTGGGACCATGGTGAGGAAGACCCACATTGAGAATGACTGGGTTTGTCAAGCCACTACAGATGAAGTCTCATGGAGAGAGACACCCTTCATCCTGCGTGGGTTTACACAAGTCCCCACAGGACATTCTGCGTGGGACACAGCAGCAGGCATCAGCATAAGCAAGAATCAGGGTGAGTCAGGGTCACCATGGAATTGTGCTGAATGTACATTTTCCTGCTGCATCTCTGAGCTCCGCACACAAAAAGATACCTCAGAACGTACCCAATTCTGCAATTTGAAACAGCAGAACGGCAGATGATGCTGAGAAAGCTCTACAATAGGATCACTCCTTTTAGAGGGAAAAAAAAGTGCTCCTTTCACCTCTTTTTTAGTAAAAAAATGCAAAGAACAAACAAACTGAAAACCAACCAAACAAAAAACCCCCACCAACAACGAATAACCAAAGCACAAAACCCCAGCACCAAACCCAAACAACAACAAAAACCCAACACCTCACTGTACAACTCCAGGCACACAGCATGGATCCCTGGAAAGCTCTAAGCCAGAAGAAAAATGGCCACATCCAGATACAATTTTAGACCTGATCTACCAGATAAAAAGGAAGCCTTTGGGTCTGAAATGATAAAGTCTTACTCTGTCTTTCCAAGTAAGATGTTTTTTACCATGAGGGTGGTAAAACACTGGTTAGGTTAAAACACTAGCAGGTTACCCACAGAGGCAGTCCCATCCCTAGAAAGAGTCAAGGTGACATTGGACAGGGTTCTGAGCAACCTGGTGTGCCTGCCCATGGCAGGGGGTTAGGACTAGATGGCCTTCAAAGGTCCCTTCCAACTTAAAATATTCTATGATTCTATCACAAAAACTTAGCACACTTTCATTGTCATCAGATTGGGGAATACACAATATACAACAGTTCCCCCTACAAAAAAATCTTCCTTGTAATTTCATGCTAATTCAACCCTAGGGGGGGAAAAAAAAGTATAAGTAAAAATCTGCATTTGTAATTTTCGAGGTTAATGTAATAGGGGTTGCACCAAAGAAAGGAAGCTCCAGTCCTCCAGTGGTCAGAACGACGGGCAGTTTTCCCCCCTTGCTCCAGCCTGACCATTGCAGGGTAGCATTGGATCAAATAAACTTCTGAAAATACTCTCTGTAAGTAAGGCTAAGAATCCCCTCCTGACCCATTTCTTTAAATGCACAGCACCACAGCCAGCAAATTTCTTCTCTTCCTTGGACTGAGATGTAATTCAAAATCCTTTTCTGAGTACATACTAGTAGCAACAGAGACCATGTTGACTACGTGCAAGTTCAACAGAAGTTTGCAGTGAGCAAGACGTTCTAGCTCCACATCACAGATGCATATTCAGTATATATCAGACAACAGAACTCTGTTGGGTGCCACAAGAAAATCCTTTCAAAGGGCAAACAAAACTAACTCTTGTCAATTCAGAATTGCATAGTTGCAAATGCCATCACTGTGATGTCTTTTCTCTCCCAATACCCTTACCCTTCTGCTCCATTTCTCCACTCCATCCTCCTGTATAAAAAGTGCATTGCCTTTGAGAATTAGTTCTGTGAAACATAAGACACACTTGACTTGTTTGTTTCATAAAGCAGCTGGTACAATGTAGCTTCATTGTTGGTGATGTCATTTCATCTATATCCCAGTCTAAAAATAAATATTAAAGAGAAATGCAAAAAAGCCTTCTGGAATGGTAATTCCTAAATTTAACCCATACAGAGAACAGGAAAACTAAGGCATATATGTGTGTTCACAGGTGTCCCTTTACAGTAGTGGATGAAACCTTGCTTGAATCTACAAAGAATGCTACCAGGTCTAGCAGACTTGAAGGAGAGCCCCACACTTGGTTCCTTACCATCGTGACATTTTCAATCAATAATAATGTGCTTGCTTCCAAAACTGGACCAGCTGATAGGGACCGCAGAAACCACATTTACTCTGAAAGGAAGTATTTCCAAAAAAACCCTATTCAAATGGCAGAGTTCATCAGGTATATTCTGTATAACAACCCTTAGCAACTGCATCTATTCCATGCTATCCACAGCAGAGAAAGTTCCCTTACCCTGCAAAGTAATTATTGTCACCTGGTCCACGACCGCTAACCCTGGAGAGTGAGGAGACAAGCGCAAGTCAAGAGATTTCTGCCTCCTTTGCTGAAGAGCCTTGGAGCTGGCAGTCCAGGCGCCCTGGCGGCTGCCAGGGGTTGGCAGCTGCTGCCACCGGGTGGCTTCAGCGACGAGGGACAGCCAGCGGTGCCGGGGGACAGCCAGCGGTGCCGGGGGACAGCCAGCGGTGCCGGGGCACAGCCAGCGGTGCCGGGGCACGGCTGCCCCGCACCAGGGCAGAGAAGGCGCTCAAGGGGGGCTCCCCCTCCTCAAAGGGGGCTCAGGGCTCCTCTGCTGCCCGTGCCAACCCTTCTGCAGGGGGTGGCATTGCCCAGAGAAGGCAAGGGAAGAGATCTCCGTGGAAAAGAAATAAGTCACAGAAGAGAGCGATGTCCGTGAAAAGGGAGGGCTGAGCTGCACCTGCTCAAAGAGACTGGAGGCTATTAAAAATTCTTCAGAAGAGGGATTCTAGTCAAAGCTGGAGCTATAAATTAGCCAATGCTTGGTAAAATTAGCATCACTGGGGAAAAAGAAAGAAATGAGGGATAGCTTGAAATAGATCAAGCCAGAGGGAGAATAACTGAGCTGGCTCTGTAACCATTTAAGTCACAGAACAACAAATAACTCACCTAGGGAAAACTGCTTCAAGCTTATCCTTTATCCCTATAAGATATAAGAGTATTTTAAGAAATTGTCCAGAACTGCAGGGAAAGGCATATACAGCAGTCATTCTCAAGACAACATGAAACTTTTATCTATCAAAATATTCTCCCTGATTCTTACCACGGTGGTTTCATTTGCACCTTCAGTCCACTTTGATTTACTCAATTGACCAGGGTAAGAGAAGATTACAGAGTCCATTTGCACCATGTTTCTTCTTTTTTTACTCCCATTTTGACCTAATCTTAAAATCAAAAAAGCCCCAAACTGTCATTTGCAAAGTGGTAGGAAGGTTGATGTAAGATACCGTAATCTGACTGGTTTTGGAGTTGGAAAGAAATTTTCCTCCTTGTTGTGTCGAGTTGTCAAAGGCTGGTCAGTGTCTTATGTTAGATAACCAGCTCAGTTCACAGATTTGGAACATGGAAATATATAGCAATTTGTTAGTAAATCATTAGCTTTAAACACCACATAGAACACTGCATGTTGACTTTCTTCAATTAGTTAAAGAATTTGTTGATCCAGAGTATGGATCACTGGATGGTGAGTTTAAACCTAACAGTGAACTTCGTGCTTAATTCCCACCTTTAAACACACAGTTCCCACATGATCCACAGGCTTCACTAACTACTGGGTAAGCCCACTGGTACATGGGAGTAGTGATCCAAATATACAGAACATCCAAATGCCTGAGATTTTGCTGGTAGAAAGATGCAGATGGAGATCCCCTTGCTTTGCTGCCTCCACCCTTCTCACAGAAAGAAAATGAGAGATCTGCACTGAGAAAGGACACAGTTTGAGATGCACATTACTCAATGCCACGGGGCTTTGCAACCAGTATTACTGGATCTACTGCAAATAACTGGCAGAGCAAATGGCAAAGAAATGAGGTAATAGCTTCAGCACCCACTTAATAAAGTTGAAAGCTAGTTCTAAAGTCCACTTGTGGATTCATCAGCCACTGGCACTATATGATCAGTGTTGGAAATATTTGTACCAGGAATTCAGGTTCATGTGCCAATCACACTGTATTATCTCACTGAGAAAAGATGATTTTAAATGGTTTCCATTATTAGTAAGAAAGACTAATTTTTAATTCTTCATGCTCCATTCCTTTTGTACCTTGAAAGAAAAAAATCCTTACTGTATTCAAAAATATTTCACTCATCCAAAAGTTTTCAAGCTAGTCAGCCTTAGTAACATCCACATGATCAGCCTTGCCCTAACCTCTCCTGCATTAATGTTAGACTACTGCTTCTTCATTGGAGTTCTATCAGCATAAAATCAGTCTTAAGTTATAACAATAAGGTTTCCCTTATCAGGAAAAGGTTCTTCACACAGTGAGTGGCTAGGCACTCGAACAGGCTCTGAAGGGAAGTGCTAACAGCACCAAGCCAAACAGAGTTCAAGAAGTGTCTGGACAATAATCTTAGGCACATGCTGTGATTTTTGGGGTGCCCTGTGCAATCCCAGGAGTTGGACTCAATGATTCTGATGGGTTCCTTCCAACTCAGCATACTCCATGATTTCCTGTCTCTTTTCCAAAACTCAATGCAGAAGAAAAGGTCAAATGTGGCTTTCAGATCAAATAATAAAAATATCAGCAAGACATATGGAGAGCAGGGAAAGGATTCATACAAAAACACCGAGAGAAGCTCATTTAAAATTGAGGCCTCCAAGAATTCTCAAAGGTCATCCAGTCTATCCTTCTGGCACAAGATGATTACATCAGTTCAGACAGTTACTTGTCTAACCTGTTTTTCAAGGCCTGCAATGATGAATCTGCACACTTTCCAGATGATGCATCACAATGCTTTAGTATTTGTTTCTGTATTTCCCTTCCTGACATTTGATCACATCTTTCTTTCTGCAGTTTTAAGAATTCATTGCTTATCCTCTCCATTATGGATGGAGAAAAGTTTATTTTCCCTTATTGCATAAACCTTTCATTTTGTTGAACACTTGGATTCAATCTTTCTTCTCCTCAGAGATTATTTGTTTCAGACTGCTGATCCCTCTTTGTTTTCTGCTTGGTCCTTTCATCCATCTCTCCAGGTCTTTGTGGGACTGTGCAGCCTGCACTCAAATGCTGTATATTAAGTAGATCACCATGTCTTTGTGGGAATTCCCTCTGTGCTAACACATCAAATAACATTTTCGAGTTTTTGCAGTAACTCACCAAATACTTCATTGTCCTCTGATGACTGCTGTGTTAGTCTGGCTGTTTTTGGACTCTCCTTAGCTGCTTCTTCCACCTTGGTTTCAGCATTCTGTAAAACAAACATTTACTGAGATTAGTCTTTCTTTTACAGCTCTCAAATAGAAATACTCTTCAAACTTCGTAATTGCATTCTTAATCAATACATGGGTTTGATTATCTTTGCTACACGTATGTAGTTTTGCAAAAGGAAAATATTAAGGAAAAATGCTCTCAGAAAATAATGATTTTTCTTTTGAGTCTGTTTTAATATCACTAGACTACATCAGTTGGAGAGGTAGAAAGGACATTTAAAGAAGAGAGAGATCTTAAACCATGACAGACTTGTAAGTTTCCACCTTTCCTCCTCATATTTAGTTTTATTTCTATTGACATATTCCATGTTGACTTAGTGAACCAAGAGATCAGAAGATAGCACACAAATATTTCTCCTTATACAGGAAAGGCAAGTGAGCTAGAGCTTCAAGTCATTAACCAATTCCTGTACTTGACTGTTTAAAGCACAAGGATTTACCTATTTCTGAAAGAAATTAGCCAGTTAGCTGCCTGGTGTAACTAGAGATAAATCAACAGCTTCGGCGCTTAACTTGCCATAAGTTAAAACATCTCATTCCCTAGCTGGAAAAGTCTGAGGAAAACATAAGCTGTGAAACATTGAGTTTTAAATTTATATTTCTACTGAAGAAAAAATAACTCATGTTTTAAAAATGTTGTACTTTAGTACTCAAGAGAAACATATACACAAGCTTACAGCAATGCAGACAGTAATCTGCACAAGCAGTCAGCTGTTGAATGATGGATATGAAATGACTGATACAATATCAAATATTACTGCAAAGAGTTGACTAAGAGTTGAGGAAAGAATAAAAAAGAAATGTTTTATGCCTATGCTTTTTGAAGGATACATATTGCTCTATTCAAGTACATGCTCATTTGGAAGACTTTGTGTGATGTTTTGAGAAATACAATTTTTAAACTCTGACATATATTTTAAAAGGCTGCTATACAATCTGTTCATGAAAAATTACCATCTCTGCTCTCAGAAACATAGCACACTTCCAAATTTCTCTTATTTCCCCTTATTAATAACAATAGGGAAGGTGTCAGAAAATAGGCAGATTAAGTCTATTAACCTCCCTATAGAACAGAGGAGTGCAAACTTAAGGCACATAAATTCAAGAGATGTTGAAGCAAGACAGCAAGATTTTTCAGAAATAAATGAAAGATGGACCTAGAAAGCCTACTGGTGTCACACAGCAGCTGACAAGAATTGGGAAAAGCAGAGACAGAGACACTGCCTCAGAGGAACAGTGCAGGTTCTTCCTGAAGCAGGAAGGATGTGCAAAAGTGAAAGAATTCTGCACTCCCTCAAGGCACCAAGGCACCTGAGTGTGTCCCATGCAGAAAACCCATCAGCTTGGTACCTCTCAGAGCTGAGGAGGGAAGTCAGTTTTAGCAGAGGCTCACCTCAGTCTGGCTTAACTAGTGTCCCTTGGGAAAATGGAGGGACCCAGCCAGAAATCAGTAGTGGCTATACTGGGAGACAACCTGCTTTGGGTAAACAACTTCATGATCAGCACAACTAACCTAAGTCCTGTCTCCAGAGACATAATCTGTCAGTTGTGCAGTTTGCAATGCTGTCCACTCGGACAAGAGACATACACTAAAGTCTGTGCTGGTTGACAGGACCACCTGCATTTAGAGGCCACTGATTCTGTAAGCTGCATATTTGACTCAGGCTCTCCATCCTATTTTAGTTGCTCTATAGCGAGCAGCAAATCAACTACATCTTTGTTGTACAGAGAGATGGAGAACAGCAGCCAACTCTGAAAAATAGCAGAAGAGGACATCTGCTACAGCAGGGTAAGTCAATACCAGAGGCAAAGAAAAACACTAAAATCGGTGTCATCATGGATGAGACAGAATTAGTACATTTAGATGATCAAAAATTCAGGGCTTTCCCAAATGAAGGGGACAGCTGAACTCCTGATCAGAGCTATTGCTCTAGGCTTGGTAAAGACAGTGCTTGTTACCTCCATCTTTAATTGTATTTCATCATATTTAGTGTATGGTAAAGCTGGTGGTACAGGAGGGGAGGGACTGCTGCTCTTTATGCTCTTGTTCCTCTTGGGAAACAGCTGAGAGTGTGTGACCTGCTTCAAGGCATCAAGAGCAGCAGCAGCAAAACACTATCCAGCAGACACTCAGCTGTGTCTGGGAAATGTGTTGTCACTCCAAGCTCTTACCAGGGATATGTTTGCATCCCTTACTTTGAAAACAGGGTCTTGGCAGTCTCAGGGAAGTTAGAAAGACGTTTTGGTTTGACTTAAATCACTGGAAAGAACTGCACAGCAGCTGTGCTGTCTGTTCCCTGCAAAGGCACAATGCTGGTGCTGACAGATGCCAGCTCCGAGATGTTGACAGCAAAGTTCTGTGATGTATCAGCCTAAAACATGGCAGTGTATGGCTGCATATAATTCTGCTTGGCATGCCTTCTTAACCAAAATGCAAACTTTCAAAAGCCTTCTTTTGCTTTATTTTTGGAAGAATCTACTCAACACATAATTGCTGGCATATATAATACTTGTATTACCAAAATCAGTACAAGACATATCACTGCAAAAGAACAGTCAATGATCCAGATGCTTCAAACCAAGCTGTATTGGAAAAAAAAAAGCCAAGACTCTGTCAGTTGCCTGATTCCCTTTTTCTAGAGTCCTAAAAATTTGCAATCAATGAAGAGAAAAAGTGAAAACACATTTCCTTACACTGTCTAAGCTGTGCCAGAGGAGATTCTTTACCAACAGTTATAGCGTGCTTTAGGCTGGTTATAAAATAAAGGCCCTTTGGACATAACAGAGTAAACATAACTCTACCTAGCTCTTTCAGGCTGAGTATTCAATGCAATTTCAGAAGTGATGGGGAAAATAGATTTTATTTTATAGCATCACTTCCCAGGAGAGTAGACAGTACCTGATTTTAGCATGAAATAAATATTATATAGGCCTAAAATCACAAAAAACTGCCTCCCCCAAAAAACATCTCCTTGACTACTCATGTTCCAAAATACCACAGAACACCTAAGAAGCAAACTAGCAGCTACTGCATCATAACAGCTGGTGACAGACTAGAACCCCTTTTATTATTTCATAAAGCAGTTTCATAATGAGATGTGCATATACACTGCAGCCGTACATACATTAATATGTACATATACAGCTGCTCTTGACTCAGACCTGATAAAAATTAGAATTGCATTATAATTTGCCTCAGTTTTACAAGATATTTTTGGCCCAACTTTCCACTGTAGCTGTCCCCTGGCGTCTTATGACTCAGTTCACCTGTTTTCCCATTATCAACCATGTGCACACCACAGTGTCCATATTACACAGCATTTTGAAACTTTGATGGACAACTATACAAATAACCAGTAGCTATCAAAATATTTGCAGTAAACGAAAAGCAATATCAAAAATGTTTGTTATATATACACCCATTAGTGCAAGAAGAGGCTACTTGTATTTTGTTGCTATCAGTGCCTACTTAGATGATCTCTACTTACATGGGAAATATTAAGAAATCCTGAATTACAGTACTCTGCAGGTACTACAGTGTCAGGGCAGGTTAAAAAGTGCAGTGAGGCATATTACATTTAGAGAAGCAGCTAAGTCCTCAAGGAATCATAGGCCTTGGAAATGGAAAGTTGTACTCCAGAGTATTCAAGCCAGCTTTTTAACTACATTGCCATTTTTTCATACTAGTTAGGGAGGGCTTGTTTCTTTTCCTTTTACCACAAAGCTTTTACTCAATGACTTCATTTTCTAAGTGATAAAACCACAAAGAAAAGTTAAAACTTCTCATCAGAGATCAAGTGATTATTCAAGAAGTGTTATGTCTCAATGAGAATTAAAGAAATCCAGAGTGAAGCAG
Source organism: Calcarius lapponicus (assembly GCA_039654755.1). NCBI lineage: Eukaryota > Metazoa > Chordata > Aves > Passeriformes > Fringillidae > Calcarius > Calcarius lapponicus. The sequence continues at coordinate 95,444,771 of CM077464.1, read as the reverse complement.
ATTCATATTGTCTGTGCTTTCATTCCTGCCTTTTACAAGCTACTCCTTTTTCTCATTATATATATTTAGCTAGTATGTTTAGCTCCATTCCAATAGCACAAGTGAAAAGAGCTAAAATTCCGTTTCTTTTCGGAAAAGTGCCACACAGGTACCAAAAGCTGCAGCAAGACAACACAGACTGAGTGCATGAGCAGCTGCTTTGGCAGCACAGACATTTCTCCAGTTCCTTGTGTCACTCATTCCTGTCCACAGCACATTACCTTCTCTCCACAAAACCCAGCAGCACTGGGGGCATAGTTAAACTCTTGATTCTTCCCCCATGCTACATCTACAAAACTAAGACAAACAACAAGCACCACCTCAAAAGACAGACGAGAGTTTCTAGTGGATAAAACTAGATTTGACTGGCAATAAATCTTCATTTTGAAATAACAGAAAAAGAGTAAATTGTTGAAGGCAGTAATAATCTGGGTAATCTGAACCATATCCATTGCAGTAGATCATACTGCTCCAGACTCAGCTGAAGAACTCTGCAAAACATTCCTGATTTTCCACTTCTGCAATAATATTCCCCTAAACTCTGCCACACAAAGCTACCTTTCATTTACTATTCATAAAATGTATGTATGATGTTCAGGCTATAGTATAACTTCAGGACAATTTATACATTGTCTCTTCTCAGAGATAACTGATTTTCCACAGAGTTCCATGGGGAAAGAGTAAGAAAATTCTTTAAAACATTAATATGTGCTCCTTCAAAATTGTGATACTAACAGGACTGAGAGACAAGAATCAGCAAGTCTGTCAAATGCAGGGATTTTTCTCTAAATACCAAATACTGCTGCAATCAGCAGGGCAGGATGTAAGTCAGTTTTAAGAGTCATGATTTCCCAGTAATTTTCGTATTCTGCATCCCCAGATTACCAATGTCACTGTCATAAATGCTGGAGAAATTCCTTGTTACTTCTTATCAGACACCTCAATCAGTATCAAAATTTTTAGCTCCTCTTCATTGAGAGGAATTTCTACACAGACAGCTTAACACAGTCAAACAGATGAGATGCTGTGGACCACACTTATTAGCAGAAGGAATTAATGGAATGGCAGCTGGCCCTCTTGAGGTGAGCTGATATCTCCTGGACCTGCATTAACAAGTATGTTCAAACATATTCTTGAACCTGATCATGAGTTCTTCCTAAATCTGCAGATTTCTTAAACGCCTTTCGTTTGATACAGAAACTCAAACACACACTAGCAAGTACCAGGCCTCTTGCACTGAGGGTGAACAGTCAGTTTTAACCATGTCGTACTGGCAGATTTGTACTCCTCAAACAAGACTACAGCCATCATTCAGAACAAGGTTATGCCAGACTGAAGCTCAGCTTGTGCTATCTATACAGCTCCAAACTCCTGTAAACATTCCAGGAACTCCTACACCAGTTTCTTCTTCAGTCCCCACCAGCCAAGAGAAGGATGCAAATTTTATCATTAATTTTCAGGTAAATAAAGTAACTCCTTTAAACATCAAGCAAATCACAATCATTATCTCCAGCTTTCTATTACATCTTGTTTAATTTTCATTTCTACAGATTTTTTACATGCAGTTTCTAAAATGCAAGACTCACAATATCATCTACTTCATAGTTTCGACAAAATTCCTGTGCACGTGTCAAAATCTTATTTAAGGTATAAGAAAGAAAAAAATATGACAGGGTGATGGAAAGAGAGAGGGCTAGAGTTTCCAAGGACAGTTTTCTGTTCCTCTCAGCTACAAGAGCACAGTACTACTGCTGCTGTTACCAAAAGAGAACTTCAAAAGCAGTTGCAAACAAAAAGATTCTCATCACTAAACCCCAAGGCAGACCAAGGCACTTTTAAAAGGGTCTGAGATGCCTCAAACACATTATCCAGGACACTGAAGAAAATAATCCAGTCTATTTTGAAACTTTAAAATGCCAAGTAAAAACCACTGAATTCCATCTCAAAAATTTGCTCGGTTCCACACTATCTTGCTATGTGCTTCCCTTCTTTTATGAAAGGCTTTTTAAAACTACTTCTGTTTATGGAGAAGTTTCACAGATTTCACAGAATATTCTGATTTAAAAGGGATCCACAAGGACCACTGAGTCCAACTCAAGCCAATGGCCTACACTGGGACTCATGACTTTGGTGTTACCAGCACCGTGCTCTATGTTGTTACAAACTGGGTTAATACAGAGAATATCTCACCTTTAAATGTTCCTGACCACACTGGGGTTCGCATATTCTGTAACTGAAGTCTCGTCAGCTCAGAATGTAACAGATGAAGATTATTTATGGGCCTACAGTGTGCTACTAGTCAGCTTTCACTAGTCCATACAGTCTTCCCCTATGCTGAGGATGGAATTTCAAGCATGTAATAGGAAGCAAATGAGGGATTACATTACTGTGCCCATACAAGTCACAGAGGCTAAAGGCATTTGGGAGCAAGCTGTTAAAATTACAGTGTTTATTTGGGAAACAAAAACTAAATAAAAAACAAGTCAGGCAACCTCATGCAAGATTCAAGAGGTTTGCATTAATAGTTTGAACTGAAAAAAAATTATCTCAGGTGCCCTGTGCAGAGGGGCAGAGGGAGAGGAAAAGATATTTGAGTGACCATTTACTTTGTAGGTACTCTAAGATCAGGAATCCTCCTAGAACCACAAGGAATTTGCAAAACAAGTAAAGACAAGACACAAAAATACGCTCTGGGTCAATATTTTCAGTTTCAAGCAACTGCCTTTCACTCTGTGCACATTAACCCTGAAACCATACCTAGGATACCCGGATGTGAATCACATCCAAGTCAGGCAAGTACAGGCAGGGCTGTGACTCGTTACTCCCTCTGCCAATCCCACCCTGGTCCTCTGGGGCACAGCAGGCACCACCACACCAGCTGCACAAGCCGTGCAGTGCCAACAGAAGATGAAACTGTGAACACCAGTACAAGGACCTACACCCACACTTGGGAACACTCAGCAGCCTCCAGAACACCTGGAACTAATGTTATTAAAGAGCATGTGGTACCTGCTTTGAACCCAGACAGGTTTTCTACAGCTCCACTGCAAACAGCATCTGGAAGGCACACGGATGGAAGCAGCTCCTGACATCAGGAATCAAAGAGGAGCCATAACAACACTCAAGGGACAAAATGAAAAACAGGCACTCTGGACACCAAGCACAAGAGCATGTCTCTTTTAGAAAAAGTGTTCAAGCTGATTTCAAGAGTAGGCTGAAAAGTGACAGCTGTCAATATCAATGCCTTCACAGTCCATACATCATCTTTATGTCATCTAAACTGAGTGCAAATTTACTCACCTTTAAGCACTTATTTTAGCCACATGGTGAACAAGTGCAAATATTTCACTCTGTTTCTCAAGAAAAGGATGTGGTTTAAGTCAAAAACACAGTGTTGATGCTGCAGTCTCAGCCCTCAGTGCACCTCCTTAAAAGCTTCATCAATCCATTGAACAACATCAGTGTCTGGCCCCAGCAGACTGGTAATTTTCAAATGCCACCACATGAGGTCTTTCTGAAGGGTTATAACAGAAGTGTACAACAGCAATCCTGTTTTCTTCCCAGCTAATGAGGGCACTTCTATATTCCAGCATATTGATAAAATCTGAGTTCATATATCAGGATACAGCTATGCCAGAAAAAGATACTAAGTATCTGATTATCTATTGTAAAAGCACAAGAGAGATGCAAAAAACTAGCAGATAGGTACAGAATGCTGCCCAGTAATTAACAGGTGGAAAAAAAACAAACCAAAGCAAAGCCATTTACAAACAGGTGCAAAATAACAATCCACTAGCCAGGGAGAAAAGATGAGAAATATTTTGAACTGTTTTTTTCAGGTAAAAAATGCCTTTCAACCTCATACATTGAACTTCTCATATCAGAGGTCTAAGTTTGGGAGTTTGCAATGAATGAAGATCAAAATGATTGCCTCATAATTAGAACTCCTCAGCCTTGAATCCTCCTCAGGGGCCTATAGAGGACTGAGCATGGCAGTAGACCTGGTGATTTGCACCTTTTATCCACAGGAAGAGATGCAGAAGGGGTGGCAGCTGTCTGTGCGCAGCACATCTGGGAGACTGCATGGCTCCAAACCATCATTCAGTGCAGAAGTTACCTGGTGATGATACACAGAGGAAAGGCTCCAGTCCTTTTGCAGAGTGCCACCAACCATGGCTATGTAAACCTGCATTGCTGCATCTGCATGACGCTTATGGTTGTTTAAAAGAAATTAAAAAAAAGAAATTAGGGCTGAAGTAGTGTCCAAATCTGGTTCATCAAACACAAGGATGGATGTCTGCAGTAACCCAGGAACAAGAGGACGTTCAGAGTGTCTTAGATAAGTAAAAAAAGTTTTTTAAAAAAATCAGTTAAATCCTATTTATCTTCTTCCATTATCTCAAAGGTATTTTGAGTGAAATATATTATAACATGAAAGCTATTACAGAGCATCTCAGAAATACTCACTGAAAAAGTGTCAAACCTAAGAACAGTAAACAACTATTAGAGACGAACCTTTCTGCTGCATTACCAGCAAAACATCTTTTCTTGGCCCCTAGGTGTGAAAATGTTCTGGCTTCTGCAGTACCCCAACTGACAGTGCACAGGTATTTTTGACAAAAACCCAGCACAGCTGACATCCTGACTCTGCAGCTGGCGTTAACGTTGTCAAGAGGAAACACACAAGGTTCCCCTTGTCAACGTGAATTGTTGACTCCCCCGGCCCGCAGGAGAGAAGTGGAGCGTGTGACTGTGGGGCTACAAAGAACTGAGGCACAACTGTGCCAAAAAAACATGCACAGCAGGAACTCAGCACCTAACACAAGGGGCAAACCAGGCTGCAGGGAAGGCAGAATTTCACTTCTGGTATTTTGTTCCTAATTCCATTACGCGCACGAACCAGTCCTTCAGTGTGCAAAATAATTACACAGAACATGTGCCTGGGTCATTTCCTCAACACGGATGCAGACTGGCTTTCTTGAATAATAAAAATACCTTTGTAGTGCTTTCTCTAAGGTTACAGAAAGAAGACAAAAACAGTAGACAACTTTAGAACACTTTCCCACTGTTCTACTCACAGCGGGCAAGAGATACAACAGAGTAATTCAAATCCCCTTTGTGCTTAATGAGTAGGAAACACACTCTGAAACAACTGCCAGTGAACACCAAGCATGAACTTTCAACTTCTTGAATTTAATTTTCACTTTCAAGTCTATAGCTCATGAGGAAAGAAAGCTCAAAAGCAGCTATGTAAAAAGCCTTCAAAAACATTCAAAATTACATCACTTCAACTCCCTAAAAACTACCATGACATTTTCAGCATTTAAAAGCAAAATTTACTTTTATTTGCCAAGAATTAAATTCAACATCAAGCAGTTAATTCTAGAACAGAGATTTTTCAGCACAGTCTCTAGGCCCATGAAGAATATTTCAAGGCCAAAGCTACAAGTAATTGAACATACAAGTTGCCTGCTGCTAAAATACATTTCCCTGCAAGATTTGTAGGTTCAAAGAAAATTCTGACCACAGTACTCATCAATGTTTCTGAACTGTGATAAAAGAAAATTAGCAGACGTTTCTTAAATTTTGTACAAAAAGGTTTTTTGGGAGCTGGTGGGATGTTAAGAAGAAGACAATTTTGCCTTTCCAAAGTGGCAAGGTATTTGGACACAGACATTTCATCTCATCATTACCATTCACTCCTGCCAAGATCCCAACCTTGTCCCATCTCCAAGGAATGTGTCCTCCCTCCTGACCACAGCTACAAGCTGGGCTGCTCCCAAACTTTTTGGTCCCTCAAGGAACTGGACAGGGGGCAAAAGAGGGGCTAAAACCAATCCATCTTAGTAACATGAGGGGGAAGATAGGGAGAAAATGGAACCAAACCAGCTCTTGAGTCCAATCCACCAGAGAGCTCCTCTCTCACTCCAGTCGGGATGGGAAAAGAAGGTTTGCTGTTTAACACTTCATTAAGGGGGAAGCTGCCATGACCCTGTCACCATAGAAAACGAGGCCTTGGTGTGCACATACCTGTCTATCCACCCAAGACAGAAAATTACTTTTCCATTTCTCTGCTTGATTTAAATAGGCCAATGCTAAATGCATGATCTTGAAAGAAAATGAGTTTTATTGCTCTGTCCTCCCAGAATGTGCATATGTCCTCTGTGTAGGGTAAATAAATGTGCAAACATCACTTAGGAGAAAATGTTTTCAAATGTCAAGACCTACAGGGTCAATATTTACAAAATAATCAACACAACTGCATTTTCAAAATGTAAATAAAGATTTTTTTTCAGATAAGAGTTTTGAAATGCATTTGGAGTGGAAGTAAGGGGGTTTTTATAGTTAAGGGAAACTGCTAAAGGCACAAAACATTTTGTATAATTGCAAAACAGTGGTATGACATCTTTTAACTCCCACATAAGTAAATTTTAAAAAACATCAAGCAACATGTGAAGATAAGTAAAGACATTGATCATGTTATCAAGGATCACTTTATCAATATACTACTAAAAGATAGTTCCCCACTATAAGACTACATTAAAAAATATTTTCTACTAAAAATTGTTAGAAACATTAAGATACTAAGTTTCGTTAAAGTTTGAGTCTAATGCAGACTCACCAGGGAAGTTGAGACACTAGGCATAACTGAGTATTTGCTTGACAGTTCATGGAATGAACCTCTGCCTTTACCCCCGTCACATTTTTTCCAAGGCTCTTCTTGTCTGCATCACCCTGTGCCCTTTATTTGCCAACCCATTCCATCACTTCCCCGCTTGTCTGTGGGTTGTCATCTCTCTCTCCTTTATATTCCCTAGTTTAAAGCTCTCCTCACCAGCCTGACCAGCCTGTTGTCAATGAGGCTTTTCCCTGACTTGTTCAGGTGGATTCCATCTGAGCAGCCCTTGACCCTCAGAGAGGGACTCCATGGCTGTAAAAGCCAAATGCCTGCTGCCAGCATCAGCTGTGCCACCAGGTGTTGACCTTTAGAATCCACTCACTTCTGTCCAAGCCCTACACCCTCATTGGCAGCACCAGGGAGAAAACTTTGGCTCCTGTGTCCTTGTTCCTCAGACCCAGAACCATATAACCAGTCTCAGGACCCCCGTACCAGTATTAAGGCTGCCCCCATATCAAGGAAGAGAAGTAGGGGGTAAGAGCCCAAGGATTTCACAAGCCCCCACCAGCATCATCACACCACCATGGACCCAAATCTCTCCCCTAGAAGAGAAAATACATGAGATGGGGAAAAAGCATTCACAGTAATGTAGCTGCACCTTATGTAATGACCCTGGATATTGATATTGATAATATTGATAAAAAGACAGGATCAGGGACTATTAGTTTTTAGAACCATATTAAAGCCCCTCAAGAAGTCTGTTTTTTCAATGTGCTTGTAAAGACCTGAGGTTACCTCCCCTTCCCATACTTCACCAAAGACATTACAAGTTTCTCAGAAGTATTAGTCACCTTTGCAAATATTTTTTGTAGATCATTTTAAGAGGTAGAGCTCGCCCAGGAACTCTCAGCAACTTTGATTCTCACACAAGTCAACCAGCAGGAAGGAACAGAGTGATAAAAGCTAATTTTTGACTTTAAAATCATCTTTCAGGAACAGCTACCTCTTCAGAAAGCCACAATACCATCCCAGAGATTTGTTCATCTGATATCCAACTATAGGCCCAAATAGGACTGATCTTTCTTTCAGCAGCCCACTGTAAGCCTTTCAAGTATAAATCAACTTCTAACTAACATATAGCTGTCAATGGTACATAAATAAAACTACTTACTAGAACACAGAGAAATAATCCAAGAGATCTTTCCTAAGAAACAAAAAATATACATTGAAATGCATGTAACACTTACCTGAATATTTTTTAAAGAGCGACTTCAAAACACCTATTAAAATTAATTTATAGTTTTGCTTAAAACACTTGGAAAAAGCACAATGAGGATCTCTTCCTCATTTTTCCTAGTTACCTTAACAACCACAAAATGCAAAATCTGAAGAGGAGATTAATTGATTTCAGAAATATTCTAGCTGTCAGTCATTCTTCAAGAAACTGTCTCAACTGAACCAGAAAAAGTGTCATAAAGTAAATAACTCAAAACAATGCACCTAATCAGCACTAAAGCAATAGAACCCAAGTCAGGAGAATGTCAAAAATTCTAACCAAAACCAATTCACTCCAATAACAAGGAAGAAATCTCAGAGCAATAGAACACAAATCCCTCAAATTCTCTCAACACAAACAGAAACTGCTCCCATTCGCTGCTTGCTTTGACTTCTGTGCCCTTTATCAGGAGCAGAGGAGCAGAACCCTTGCTGGCATGATTATTTCCCTTTCACAATGTTCACATGCCCTAGACATGTGATAGAGCAGCTTTGGTGGGCACCAGGAGTCCAGCCAGGGTCAACCCACCACATTTTCTGAAAACAAACAAGAGAACAATGCTTCCCTACATGTTTTAAGCCAACACAGAGGCACTCTCACAAAAACTACTGTGCAGAGTTACAACTGCACCAATATTAGAAGAAAAATCGACCATTGTAACACATGGATGAAGCTGCACGCTGAAATATTAACCTACATATTCAACAGGTGAACTTTCCCATTTCAGAAGGGAATAATGAAGTCTAAGAGGCAAAATATTTTGGAAAAAAAGCACAACAAACCCAATTGTTTACCCAAACATGCTCAGAGAGATGACATTTTAATTTTTTATTTTCAGTCTGTTTAAAATGTCTAAATTAGCATTCAAATTGTATGACCACCATGAGGGGGAAAACAATAACAAATCCTGAAGATCTGGATGTTAATGAATGGCAGAAGCCAACTTCATTAGTTGCCCCACAATTCAGCATCTGATCACACTGGGGCTTCCAGGCATTTTAAGGGCTGTCACTCAGAGCCTGACCCATCACTGTGTTCTGGCTACCAGGCCACCATCTGGTTTATTATACCAGTGGCACCAACACCTCCAGATTTTGGTACCCTCCTCTGGAGCACACTTACAGTCTAATGCAGCCAGGCTGTAACATGCAGATGTGGGTATGTCAGATATGCAATCTGATCAATGCTTTTCCAAAATTCCATAACATGATGTGGTGAGCTTCCAGCAAATATCAGTGATTTCATATGCAAGGAGTACAGCTAAAATGTTACATTTTTCTCCACATATCAGTAATTTAACATGTTCCTGACCCTCAGAAATAATGATCTCAGGTTACCTATTGCTGCTTACCACACTGAACTAGTGGTAAGGCAAACCTTGAGAGCCCAAGGAAATGACTCACTCAGATCTCACACTCAGTGCTTCTTCAGTCCCAGGTGACACCTGATTCATCTGCAAATACCTGCTATTACTCACCTGGAACTAGGGAAGGTTTTCCTGTGGAGTTAAGTGCTGCCGTTTCTGTACACCATATAAAAAAGACTGTGGTCAGTAAATATCTATCTAAAGTGTCTCCAGATGGCAAATATGATAAGATACAGGCTCCATAACATAAACGGTTCATAAGCCTGTCCTCATACCTTTTGAAAAGCATAAGCAGCTAATCTAATAACTGAATTTAAAAACCCCTATCTACACAATACACAGTCCTGTTCTTCAGCAACATTTCTTGTTTTGTTGCAGAGACTGTATAGTTTTAAACAGCTGTAGCTACCATTTTCCAAAGATATAAAGTCAAACAAAGAAATTAAACCTGAGAAAGATCAAGCAATATCAATTTCATACCGACTGTGAGATAAATGTCCATTTTCTCTAATACCAGTGTAAATAAAAATCAGAAATGGTGACATTGAAACTCATGTGCATGTACAGACAGGAGGAATGGTTAAGACCAGAGGTACAATTTGTGAGCAACCAGCTTATTACTCAGTGAGCCAAAAAACAAACAGAAACTGTCATTTGAAAAGATCACAGAATCATTCAATATGCTGAGTTGGAAAGGACCCATAAAGATCATCACATCCAACTCCTGGCGCAGAATCACACCATGTGCCTGAGAGCACTGTCCAAACACTCCCTGAACTCCCAGGCTTGGTGCTATGACCACTTCCCTGGGGAGCCTGTTCCAGCACCCAAACACCCTCTGGGTGAGGAAGCTTTTTCTGAAATCCAACCTAAACCTCCCCTGACACAACTTCAGACCATTACTTTGGGTCCTATCGCTAATCACTACAGAGATTATTCAATTTACCACAGTTTGATTCATTAGTGTGGTTCTAGTAAGAACTCTACATCTTCAGGAGAAATATTGCATTGAAGTTCAAGAGCTATGTGCTGAAAAGAAAAAGAGGTGATTTAAATAAGTGCTACTTTGCACTATTTATAGTCATCATCTGCGGAAGCCCGATGCTCTGGGGGGGAGCATGAAGCTCTACCAGCAAGCATACCTATTCACTGCCTGGGAATGTCTCCAATTCCAGGCAGGAACACTTCTTCTCTTCTTCAACTTCCACCTTTTCCTACAGTGCCTAATTTTTAGATATTTCCTCTTTTACAGCTATTTAACAAAAAAAACCTAAAAAAACCCACCAAAAAACCCACCAAAAACAGCAACAACCAACCAACAAGCACCAAATGACCAAAACACCCAACTCAAAAAACCAACACCAACACCACATAAAAACCCAGTGACAGCTCAGTCAGACAGCATTGCCTTTTTTCTGCGACCAACCAACATTTACTTTGTACTGTTACACTATACAGGCTGCTATCAATCTGTCAAGACTTGGTAATTCTGTGACAACTGCCCATCTTTCTAGAAAGGTTTCAAGAAATCAAGGATCATCATACAACCAGAAAGTGCACTTCACACCTCTTTTCTCTTTTATGTGGATTTGTTCCAAAAGAAGGCCTCAGTATGGGTTTTTTTTTGTCAATAATTCATAAGTGCAATACTTTACTGAAGGATAAAAGACTGTCAAAGGTAGGTACATTTTGTACTCAACAGAAACCTCTGCACTAACACTGAAGGAGCGATAATGCATTGGTAAAAAAAGAGACATTCTTTACACGCAGCATTTCAAATGCTTAGCTGTTTGTCTTTTTTTAGATGACATAAGGGTTTTAACAGTAATTTTCCCCCATGGATAGAAGGTGTGTAGGAACACCCTGCTTGGAGGGCAAATGGTGTCTGACTAACCCCTGAATAGCCTCCTGTGATGAAATGACTGGTTTTGTGGAGGAGGGGAGAAGCATGACATCATATCCCCTGACATTAGCATGGCCTATGACACAGCCTCCCACAGTCTGCCACTCTACCCTTCCAGTCAAACCAAGAAGATAAAGTCTGGGCAGGTGGAATACAAGAGGTGGGCAACTGGTAGGACCACCAAGCTCAGAGGATGGCAATCAACAGCACAGAGTCCATCTGTCTGTCAGTCAGCAGCAGCACCCCTCAGGGATCCACACTAAGGCCAGTATCATTTAATGTCTTTATTAAAAACCCAGGTAATAATAACAAACTGGGTGGGGAGGGCTGGTCAGCACACAGAGGCAGAGGTGCTCTTCAGACAGGGACCTTGACAGGCTACAGAAGTAAAGAGACAAGAATCTCATCAAGTCCATTAAAGGCACATGCAAAGCTCTACAGCTAAAATGGGTTAACTCCATTCACGAGGATCGACAGGGGTCAAATGGCCTGGACGCAGCTTTGCAGAAAAAGTTCCTTTTTAATTTTTTTTTTAATTTATTTTTTTGCATCCATTTGAGTTAAGTAACTAGAAATGGTTGCATTACAGGTGTTTGGAACTGATGAGCAGCTCCTGAAGTCCATGGGAAAAGCAGGTGCTACTGGCAAATAGGTTTAACTCCAGTTCTCCTGAACTTGGGCATTTGAGAGAAAAGATACACATAGGCCCCTATGGAGCAACAAGAAAAGGCTTTGGAAGAATAGATGTGTCAATTGTGTGACAGTTTTTTCTCCCCTTGTTCTGTTTTGCTTCTTCTGTAGACTCAAAAGATACTTTGCTCAGAGTCAGTACTCCCAGCAGTGATGACAGCTTCCTGAGGGAAGAGCTGTGGCCAATACACCAGTTTAAAACCACTTGAGCAGTCACTGCTGATCACAAAGAGTTACAGAAAAACAGGAGCCTGACTGAACAATGAAGAATTCAGGATCAATTTCTCTCCAGAGGGAACAGTTTCTGGCCTCAAAACCAAAATGAGTGAACTGCATGAAAGACTACAAAAACCCTCAGATACTACACTCTCTCAAGCACAGGCAAAAAATACAGTCAGACAGTACTTGAAAATTATACCCCATCAAAAACGTTAAGAGACTTTAAAATGCCAGAACAGAAAACACACCAACTTTTACAGAGATGGAATCATTAGGTTTGGTTTCTGCTTGGTTTGCTGTTTTGTTTTTTTTATATAATTTGCATAGAAATAATAAGAAAATAAAAAACAATTTTCATAAGTAAATAAACAAAATAAATTTTTCACAGTTGAAAAATTAGGATTTCCTGTGATAGTGACAATGCTGGTTACTGAAGGGACCAGGTAAATAACATAAGATCAACCCCTGGCCATAATGCATTTCTCAATGATCAAATAACTTCCTTGGATTCAGCTAAAACAACAATTGTCATTGAAATCCAATAAAATAATGACTAGATATGCCTGATAAATATTTATGACACTTTAATTAAAGGACTGTGATAGTACTTCATTATAAAAATTTATTTTTGCCCATCTTTTATGTACTCTGATTCAACATCATTAATGTAATAACCTCACTGAAATTAAGATCTCCTTGAGCCACAGTGAGCAAATCACACAGCCTGATAAGCTCATGTTACCTTCCCACTGCAATAATTATTTACATACATGCACTTCTCCCTACCCTCCAAGTATTTTCAGACAAGAAATTAGTTAAAAGCTGTAAGACTTCATGAAAGTTCAACAAATCATCTTTATCAGTATATAAAAGGTCTTCATTTCAAAGCTCTACTGTAAGTCATATTAGGTGTGATTTAAAAGAAAGGCTGATCATTTAAGTAGAATCTTTTCTAATACAAAAGCTCATTTTCAAGGCTAGACACATGACTTTCCCAAGTCACATTTACTGTAACCATTTACAAGTAACCAAATCCTTAGGAAAAACAAATCTTCTGATAGACCATGAAAAATTAGAAGCAGAGTTAACAGAAGAGCTCAAGGGAAAATTCTCCTTGTACTATCAACACCCAGTCTATCCCCAACGCTTTCTGGTTTTTTGCCATTCAACTTTCCTCCCCCTGAAGGAAGGTACACACGCAAAACAAACTGATTACGTGTGGAATCCTTTTTATCTACAGATACATATAGATATAAATACAAATAAACACACAAATATCAAACAAATATTAAAAAAAACAAACAAACAAAAAAAAAAAAACAACCCACACAAATATTTAAAACAGAACCTCCAGAACCGTGAACTGGAGGACTGCAAATGCAAGAATTATAAACTCCCAGCCAACCTGAACCTGTGGGGGACTTGCTTCTTCAGCTGGATCCTTTCAAGTTTATGGTGCCTAATGGGACTCATCTCAGGATACTCAAGGAGCTGCTCGATGTCACCAGGAGACCTCTCTTAAAGATTTTTCAATGGTCTTGGGAAGTCAGTGGTCTTGGAATGTTTTCAATGATGTCTTGGGAATCTAGAAAGGTCCCAGTTGACTGGAAGCTGCCAAATGAAGCAGACACTGATCTCTCCTCTCTGGTGATCAGTGACAGGACTGAAGGGAATTAGCTGATGTTGTGTCAGGGGAGGTTTGGGCTGGGTATTAGGAGAAGGTTCTGCATGTAGGCAGGTGGCTAGGCACTGGACAGAGCCAAGCCTGAGAGAGTTCAAGAAATGTCTGGACAACATTTTCAGGCAAATGGTGTGATATTCTTGGGGATGTCCTGAGCAGGGCCAGGAGTTGGACTCGGTGGGTCCCTTCCAACTCAGGATATTCTATGATTCTATGAAATATATCAGGGTCCTTAATTATGGTGTGGTATGGAGAGGAGGAGGTAGAAGGGCAAAAACTGGTTTCATCTCCTGCCCACAGGGTCAGGCTGCAGAGAACACAATTCCTTAAAGTACACTGTTGTTTTCCCAAGGTTTTGCTCACACTGCCCACAGTGTGATCCCATTACATTAATGTGCAAAATCTATGTTATGCACTACTTGGCTGGGAATTTTAAGTGCACAGACGTCACACAGTCAAAGACTGCATTTCCCTCAGCAACTGTTACTTAGTAACCCTCTGCACATAAATAGAATTTTACATCACTGCATATGTGTTGTGAAGGCTAAAATCCATGCCTCGATTCTATAGGCCAGCAGGAAGGAAAGGAGTCATGCGGGCAACTGTAAAACAAAGTAGCACCAACTATTTTCAACTGCTTCTCTGGCAGAGAATTTAACTGGAGAGAAACCTGTGGGTAAACAAGAAGCTATTTCCACTCCCTTATTTCGGTGGTATTTCATCATAAAAAGGGAGCAGGTAGACCTTGGACAGAGTTTCTGGTATATATGATTCATGTGCTGTGCAGTGGGGACTGCAGACATAAGCACAACAGACCATGCAAATCTCTCCACCTTCTTCCCTAAAGGTAGTATAACCCAGAGGCTATGTAACTCCTGGGTAAAATTGGTACTGCCAGAGCCACAGTCGAAACAATACTAAAAAAAGCTGTGTGAATCAGATCCAGGACTGAACAAAACAGGTGGAGCTTGATGGATAAAAAAAAAAAAAATCTTAAAATAAATCCAGATTAGAATCCATCAACTCTAAATACAAAAGCTTAAATAGCTGTATTTCATTAACATATATTCGATCCTTTCCATATATAGGCTACTTGTGATTTGACTGACAGTCTAACTCAAGCAGCTTGAATCAACATGGTACTTTATAATCACTTTAGAGCCAGAGACTGCCTTTTTAGCACTGAACAAAAGAGGTGGCCTGCTGGAAATACCTAGACATCTTTTTAATTCAATTCCCTAGCACTGCAAATATTACCATTACTCTGCTTAGTCCCATCCTTTGCCTCTAGCACCCCGCAGTTGTAGCTTCTTAAATGATTTACTACAATAAAAGTGGATTATCTTGACAAAAAACCCTAATCGAGTTACATATAAGCAACAAACATATTCATTTGAAGAGGTTACAGGTAAAAAATATTTCCAGTTATTAAACCAAGTGAATAAGTATAAGCATACAGATAAGCAAACACACTTAATTTGCAATTCTATTTTGCAAGTTTACAAGCCCTAAGGTATAGCACTCCCCCTTAAGTTCAGCATTCAAATAATCATTTCTTACTTCTTCTGAACAATGAAAAATTGTTATTCTAAAACAGGATTTTGGAAGCTTTAGCAAGCCAAAATATTCTTAACCCTCAAAATTCTTCCTCAGCTCTCGTTCTGGTAAGAGGTAACAACAGATACAAAGGGTCTCCTTGCAAAATCCCAGGGAATAAATCCTTTGAAATAAAGGTTCCTACTTAAAGCTTTTCTCTTATCACCTTGATATTAGTAACACTGTAAGAAGAAAGATATGCCTGCACAGACCAGAAATCTTTACTTTAGGAAAGCATCAAACAATTTCTTTTAAGAAAAAAATGTTAGGCTATGAACCATGTTGAGGTTTGAAACTAACATTTTGAAACTAACACATTATATCATGACTAGGAGAAGTCCAGATGCCCAGAGCTGTCTCTGAAGTCCTCATTTTCTTAAGGCCACAAGACCCAACTAGGCAGTGCAGCAGCAGAATTGAGAACTGAGCAAGAGACTCGGCCAAGTCTTACTCAGTGACTGGGACAATTAAATGGGACAATTAAATGGCCATCTGGCTCCAGCACAAAGACAGCAGCTCTGCACCTGTTCCACCAGCCCACTCTTTGCAGCCTGCTTGGTTAAAGCAAGCCCATGGGACAAAACCCAGAACAACTTGTCATCTGCTGAGACCAGAGCTCAAAGCTGGGATCGAAGCCAAGGGCCCCTGCTGGACCCATCTCCCTTGGGGGCTACATGCAAGACTTGTTCAGAGGGTCCCTCCTGTTCCTTTCATACAGCATCAACAGACACCATCAGAAATTATCAAAGACTTGCAATTTAGTTGATACAAAGTCTGTGTGTCAATCCCTACAGGCTTCCAAAATGCCATAAACCCTTTATTCTTCCATAGTCAGGTGACTCAACAGCTGCAATAGAATATTACATTATTACAGTATTAACTGTAATAATGTAATATTCTATTGTAGTACTGTAATATTACATTATTACAGTATTATGCTATGGCATTAGGAACTCTGCAAAATCCCAGAGCAGAATCTGAAGCCTGGAAGATCTCAGCATCCCTTGCCAAAGGCAGACGTATTCCTTGCTGCACTGGTTGTTCTTGTACTTGGAGTTAAAGCCACCAGCCAGGACACCTGTACAATCTGCTGAGAGGGTATTAGAACCCAGAGCTCCCCATCCCAACTGAACACATCCAATCACTGGGATTTTGTGGATCCTTTCCCCCAGGCTCCATAGAACTTTCATTTGTATATGATTTTATCAATCTTTATAAGGACTACATAGCATAGCATAATATACTAATGATAAATAATAAAAAACAATAGACAAAATGTCAGTGGAAAGGAAAGGAAGGCAACAGAGGTTGAAAAGGTATATTGAAGTGACTCCTGAATGTAGCTCTGTTCCTTCCCTTCCTGAGAAGACTGAAGGAAAGCAGAACACAACACTGAGGTCGAACAAGAGGAAAAAGTGTCAAAGCCTAATTTTTACGAGGTATTTCACATATTTTTTTTCCTTGCCAATACCCTTGCCATATAAATATATGGCAAGGAATTAGTTGAAGCACATATAAAGAAAAACCTTTTATTTTGATTTCTTTTTAAAATATTGTATGGTAGAAACAAAATACCAACATTAAAATTAATTTGTCAAGTAAAAGTATTCTAAAGCTGAGTGTTCAGGACACATTGTTAGCACGTACGAACAAACATGCTTCATTTAAGCCAATCTGAATGCAATGGATTACAGCAATTCAGATCCATCTCAAATAAAATACATAACATAGGTTTTCTCCAAACACAGATTTTATTCTGAAGGAAACTGGAGATTAGCACCCCACCACAGGAGAAGTCCTCCTCTCAGCAAGTTTCTATCAGCAAGTATCCTGCAGCATATGACAAGTTATTTATTTCAACACAGAAATATAACATTGTGCGCAGCCTTGACCTAGAATCTCATCTCACGTGACAAAGCTCCAGAAATAATGTCAATCATCCCAAACATACTGAATTTTCTGCGCAGTAGTTCACCAAAGACAAAATAGTTGTAACTTTATGCAGTGGGTTTCACCTACTGTGAGCTCCAAAGCCTTGCCTAGAATATGAAGATACATTTATTTATACTAGTACTATATATTTATTAAATATATTAAATTATTTAATTTTAAATCAATACATATTAAGTATTGAAATATATTAAATATATTTTATGATCTATAAATATTTCTCAACTATTACAGGCACTGACTTGAGATTCTGAGTCTCACATGCTCTCATCTTCTCACATCTTTCACCTTCCAAGTCTCAAAAACCCAGAATTGTCTGGAATTTCAGACAGGAGTCTAAAAGAAAAAAGTACTGATTATTCAGGCTTTATCGCTGCGTACCATAAGGCAAGTTTCATCTGCAGTAGAAAGCTCTGGCTTAGCATTAAGGAAACATTTAGTCTGTAGCTCACAGGGAAGGTCAGAATGAACAGACTCCCCAGGGTGAAAGGCTATTGGTGTTGCCTTTTGAAACGAATACAGATAGCACATCTGCGGCCATACAGGCATAGAAGCACAGTATCAATACCTGAATATACACTTGCATTTATATACAAATTTTTTTTTAATATACACTTGTACTTTTTTCAACATGGACATGTGCATGCTTACATATATGTGCACAAAAGAAACAAAAATGGGATTTAAAGTTTTTGCAGTTCCACTTCACATTGACAAATTTTAGCCACATTTCCCCAAAAGAACTACACAGAAGTTCTTGCATTTGATGTGTATAACAAATTCTTTAACAAGTACAAGGTACAAAAGCAAAAATCCAAAACAACTTCATGTCAAAACAGTATATAAGTGATAATAATATTTGGTCATAAAAATAACAGAATATTGATTTGATTTTCTGCTTTCAAACATTGGCAATGGCACTACTGGATTGCTTTGTAAAGCAATGTACTGTGGTAGGCTGGGAAGGTTGCAGAAAGTCATATTAAAACGTGAAGAGAGAGAACTAGCTTGAAGACAAAGTAATTATTCCGGTAGATATGTGTTGTCAGAAAAGTGCAAATTTTCTCTGTTTTCTTCTGTGGTGTTCACACCTTCCTGATCAGACTGCCTCTTAACTGGCCATCTCTTCACTGCTTCTGAGCACTGTTAGCAGTTTAATAGTATTTCTAATACCTCAGAAAAATCAAAGCAAGGCATTTTGACTGCATCAGAGGTGCTGCCAGTAAACAGCACGCAGTAAGAAACTGGGTGAAAGAAGCAGAAGGAAGATAAAGGAAGGAGCTAGACGGATAAGTTAGCTATGACCACAAAACCAAAAGAAGAAAAACCCCAAATGACTCAGATTTCAACATCACAGTCTCAATTTTTTTTTTATTCAAAACATCTCAAGTATATTGGTTTTTCCATAATTCATCTGAAAATGTCTGCACCACCAAACAGTGAATCCATTCCTGAAACTCTTACACTGCACAGGAAAATATGAGGACCCAAAAATGGTGACTACTGTTTTGATAAGTGCCTGTTTGAAGATATATCTCATTAGCGACAGACTTGCTAAGATTTCTGGGTCTCTTGGGTCTTTTCAATGTTTTTTGAGCTGCCTGGAGTTCCAAGCAAGCTGAGTGCCCTCAGGCCTCCCTAAATTCAACTTTCAATTCAAAGTCCAGCCATACCAGCCTGAACATCACTGTGTGGCACTATGACAAAAATGCAAGATTTCCATTATTGCCTCTTCTTCATTGCAGCTGATGCTCAGAAGTCCCCCTAATCATCCAAGGTAACTTGGCATGCAACTTGTGGCTTTTAGCTGTATATAAATTTTGATATCTTTAGGGTTGCTGCATTGAAAGATCAGATTTTTTAAGAACAAATCTTATCTCAGCAATCAAGAGTAACATCATATTATTCTGCTTAAAAGTTTTTCAATTTCCTTTTACAAAAACACTTTTTTTCCTCCCCCAGCAAAAGCTACCGAAGTATTTCCATCGACCAAATGGCCTGAAAAAGTTAAATAAAAAGGAAAATTATTCCATGGCATTTCTCCTCAAAGTGGAAAAATCCATTTCTGAACTGTATCTGCAGACAAGTTAAATTTATTCACCATAGAAATAGCTCCAATTACTCAAGAAATTCAACTTCTGAAGTGCAAAAAGAAGTTACTGTCAGCAATGCTTTGCATTGGAAAGCCCTACAACCTTTTCCTTCCAATCTCCATTGAACACTTGCTGAATTTACAAATGAGAGCAAAATTCAACTTGGCTTAATGTGGAACCCCTCTTTTCTCATGGCAGAATATTTAGCATTTGATATGAGATGTACTGACTTTGTACTGATGCACAGTGTAAAACTATGTCTTACAACTACCCTATCTGCACAGTCAGTTGCATTATCAGAAATACACTTGTGAGAAACTGAGCATTAAAATGAAACATGGCTCCAGAACTCTTCCTCACAGCTGCTGCCCAGGAGCATCAAACAACACTGAATTAGCACTAGGAGGAAAAAGACAAGAACAAACTTTAAAATGCACTTTTAAAAGGTTTTAATACTTCAGTAAGCACTACAGGGCAGGTTTGCCAGTCACTGTCTTAGACACTGGAGATTCTGCTCTGGTTTGACACCGGACACCCACAGGTAAAGCTTGGCCATTTCTCTAAAAGGGTGAATACATTTCACCACAACTTATTTTACAGATATAACTGCATCTTAAAGTAACACATTACTGCAGAAGATTTTTAAGCTCTTCTCAAATACAACCAGGGTCAAAGTAACAAATCAGAATTTTCATCTGACCCAATTTCAGAGCAGGCGATACAACATTACTGCCACACATTGATCCACAACAGGAAAAGCACAAAAGGTTTTCTGAGGAAGGAGGACACTACTCCCTTTCAGCATCACCATGTCACTTACTGCTTCCTCAAAATTAAAAATATCAAGAACTTTCCCTTCATTTTTATGGCATGAAGGTGCCAAAACACTGAACAACATGTTCTCAGGCTGAAGTATGGGCTGATTTACTAGAAAAGTCGTCTCAGCAGCTAGAACAGTTCACAGTGAGTTCACAAAGAATGCCTACTGCATTACACCCCTGTTCTTCCAGCTCCTTGCTAATTTAAGTGGCACTGGCATTAAACTCATTTGACAGGACATTTATCTAGTTCTGCACCAAAGCTAACAAGGAGGGAACTGCAGAAAACTAGCACAAAAAAATGGCATCTGAAGCACAGGACCTTAAAAAAGCAGAGAGTGCACTTCCCTCTTTTAGTCAGTTCTGCAGGCTGAGGGTGGGAGAACAAAGCCCAACACCCTGCCTCCTCCCCAGCCAAAACCACAGCCACTGCACCTCTTCCTTTTACACCCATGCAGGCTTCACCAGCTCAAGACCCAAACCAAGGAGCATTAGGACTTAGCCATTGCATGCAAAACAGAAAAACACACTTGCAACTTATTTTATGCAACCATTGCCCACACATTTACTCACTTTTTCACTGAAATACAGATCTAGTGATATACTGCCATGGTTGTACAATTCAGGCAACTCCTTAAACATTAGCAGTGGGTGCTGTGGTAGGGTCAGAACCTGCTCTTCACTTGTTCCTGCCTTGCTTCTCACCTTTCATCTTTTCCACCCATTCCTTGCACAGCAGAACACTGTACTTCCAGTAGCCTTCACATGCACCAAAGGGAAACATGGAAATGTAGGAGTATCATCTTCAATTCAGGTACAATTTATTTTCCTCACAAATTTCAATGAGCTTGCTATATTTTAGACATGAGAAGGATTAATTGCTGCAGCCACAACTGATTGTACTAAATTCAGCACCAAACACTTCAATGAACAGTCAATTATTGAAACACATTACTTGGATTTAGACACAAGTTGTTCCTTTAAACTTCACAGTAGAACTATTTGCCCACTGAAACATTAACACAGACTTCTGACACCATCCTGAGTGCTGGTGTTAAGGTTAATTTTTGAGGACAGATGTCACAGCTACTTCATGCTTGGCATTCTCAGAGGTTTCAAACAGTAAGTCATTTCTGTATCATCTCACCAGCAGAAGCACATTAGGGCCTGAAGGCTCCACTCAAGGTCTCCAAGCATTACTATTAATACAGAATGACATTGCCTCTATCCCAACAGAGCATCCAGTTAGACAGCACGAAGGTTAAGAAATGAAATAGGAAGACAGAGAGAGCACGTGAGGATTTGCTCAAGGGCAAAGCTAGGTTGATGGTAGAACATGAGGAAAACAGACATCTATCAAATTCAACTGGTGTTGTTGAACCTGACTGCCCAGAACTTCCCTTCCCACCCTTGAAGAAGATTTGCCTCTTCCAAAAGCAGCAGTTCCTTGTACCAGGCACAAGCATAACCAGACACCAGTTGGTCACAAGGATTCTACAGAGCATATCTAACTTGTAAAACTGACTGGTAAAAATGCTCATCAAATCTCTCACAGAAAACACTGGTGCTCTCAGCATTTTAAAGCTTTTTTCTCCTTTTTGTTTGCCTTCAGAAAACATACTGGCTCAAGCAGGAGTGTTTTAATCTATCCATCAAATAGCAAAAATTTCACAATAATAGTTCCTGCGCTCTGTACTGCTTTACAGGAAAGAGTAAAATTCTGAGAAAACACACAATTACACTGGAAAATAAAAATAGTGGTATACAACTTTGCTAGGGAGAAAAAGTGAGAAGGCTTTGTGATTAATTTTGGCATGGTAATAAGACTATTTCTTTTTGTTTATTTTTTACAGAAAAGTCTACCCCAGACTTCAAAATCCATACAGATCTCTATGTTACATCTCTCAAGCTGTATGTACTAAAAAATAATAAACTTTTATCTTACAAAAATAACATTTCAGAGCAATTAACTAAGCAAGTAAAAAGTGTTTCATCTGCTGTTTTTTTCTTTTTTTGATAATTTATGATGCATACCAAGAGGAAGCACCTGGCAAAAACCACACATCCAGGCCTGTAAGCAGCCTAAGCCATGAGAGGTAGTGAAAGCTTTTATTCTTGCAGATCATTGAGCATGTATGAGATGTAAAGTTCAACTACCATCGTGTGCCAGTCATCTTAAGAATTTCAACTCCCTTTCACCAGGAAGAGACAGAAAATTTTCAATCAGTGTTACCCAACTGCAGCCTTAGGGTGCTAATTTCACAACATTAGCAAGGTAACAGGGGGGAAAAAAAGAGGAGAGGAAATAGAATCTCCTTTAAAGCAGCACAGAAACTATCTGATTTACTGATACATGCTCACTGAAGCAATTTAGCTTGAAGTAGTTGTGGTGAGCTCTCCTTAAACACTGAGAACCTGTCAGTTTATTAAAGTTATATCAAATCTGTAAAACACATTTTAGAATCTAGGTACATAACACAGGGCAATCAAAGGCAAGATTTTTCACAAGTTCATTACCCAGCAAGACTTGGTCATTATTAACAGATTATTTTCAGTTCAAAGAAAACATTAAATTGCAGACTGAATGCCTTATTCATCATTATGTCTGTTTTCAGTTTTGGCCTGCAATTACATTTGCCAAGGCTTTTCAGAGCTGAGTACCAGAAGCAGCAATTTGGTTTGGTTCTTTGCTGCTATTTTACAGCACACCCCAATTACATAAAGGACATGAACTAGATAGATAATCCAGCATTTCCCATGATCTAACATGTCCCAGGCTTGTATAAATTTCTTGAGCAATCCCTTGACATGGCAGTGGGTTTTGATCTTTCACAACAGGTCACAAACTTGATTTCATCTCCCCACAGTACTGTGTGGCCCTGGAAACCAAGCTACATGGACCAGGTGCATTTGGAAGTTGTTCTGGAATAAGTGGGACAATGCCAGAAACCCTCCTTCCAAACTCCTCTTCCTGAACAATCAAAGGGCCAGTTTTGACAGATATCAAGAAAGTTTGAAGATTTTGGGGTGGCAATAATGTGCTGTGCAGAATTCTCCAATGAGGAGTAGCAGAGAACTGTGCTGTTGTAACACTGGCAGCTTTAGTCATTGCAAAAGAGATTGTGCCACTTGGTAGTGCAATGATGACAAATTAGCACACAGCAACTAGAAAGCTGAACCAGTAAAACTCCACTGTCTGCTCTTTTTTTTTTTCTACATTTAGCTCCATGAGAAGTTAAAGAAACTCAGGGTAATAAACTCATGACAGCCTATTCATTTTGTTATCATTGTTCTTAGATATATTTATGTTAAGTTCAAACTCAAGTATTAACACTAAGAGGAAAGTAAACAAAATAAATACTTAAACATTTACTAATGCATCAAGTAGATGCAAAGTCTAGTATCATTCAAAGTAAAAAGAAAAGATAAAATGCTGAGTTAATTGAGGAATGTTTTTGTATCTTACAAAACTAAAAAATGCAGATCCATTAAACATACGAGAAAGAAATCCCACAGAAATGAATATGCTATTGCTGCAAGTAAAAGAGAAAGGTTTTGTAAGTACTCCTCCACATTATTTATGTCAAATACTTTTCAAAGCATTCACTTAATTTCACAGTATCTCATTATTTATTAAATAATCTCTTGCCATATCTATATATCAAGAGGAGAACAGTATTTTGAAGGACGCGTCACAGCATGGGAAGCCATCTTAATGTCTTCTGTAAATTTTGAAATTTGAAAGCGTGTTAATGTCACCTTAGACAGTTCATGAAGTAATTGCTTTCCAGAAGTTCATTTCTAATTTTGTAATTCAAATACACAAATTTACTAAAAGTAAAGTGAAGCTAGACATCAACTCAAAAAACCGCCAAACCAACCTAATAGTAACTGCTGGATTAAAGGACATTTACTTTAGTGCAATACAACACTGGACAACCAAGAACTGGGATTGCTGCAATTGGCAACAGTCTCTTTAATGTCACTACACATAAAATAGCTTTGTGGAGAAATGGTCTACCAGTCCAGGAGCAGTACAGTAGCTGTAAATCTGACCTCAAAGGTTCAAAGAAGCTGCCTAAAATCATGTTTTTCCTTTGGACCTACAGTTTTGGAAAAGGACTTAGAGTAAACAGCCTGGAGAGTGAAAGTAATGAAATTTCAAAAGACCCTTGGTGAGATGTTTGCCTCTTTCTTGCAGTTCTATTACTACAAGTGAGGAGAGGCAGTTTAGCATTTCCAGTGTAGTTCCTGTAAGCCTTCAGCAGGTCTAGAAGATTAGTGGGAAAACAGTTCTAACCTACAGCAATAGTGAACAACAACAAAAAAGCCTACTTCAACTTTGAAAAAAAGAGAAAAAAAAAAAAAACAAAAAAACTGGTTTGGTTAATGAAACCACTAAGAAATTTAATGCTGCCTAAAAGAACTGAATCAAGAATGACTAACTACAGGGAATCCATAGTAGCACCTTAACCATGTATTTCCGGATTTTAAATCTATGGCCTTGTAATTTCTTGTGGCATGACTACTGTTTTAGATAAAGGAGATCATGCACATCTCTGTGCATAAAGGGAGATTTTGATCAAGCACTGCCAGTTTGAAAGTTTAGGGGCTTGGTGTTTTGGTTTTTGACCCTCTAGGAGGATGAGTGAAGGCCAAAAGATATTATAACAGTAATAAGTTCCTGCTTCACAAAACAGTTTTGGTAGACTAATTTTATTTTGATTGAAGAATCAAGTATTCTCCATGAACTGATAGGAGAAATAAAGAATTTTAAGGAATTGCAGCAATCCATTTCCTTGTAGCTGTCCTATATACCAAGTCCATACTCACTTTCACCTGACTCTCACTCACCGCCACAGAATTTGTACCTCTTGTACAGGCTGTTACAATTTGAAGAATGTTTAGCTTTTTGAAGCCAGATGTGGCCCACAACTCACCCACCAGCCATCCAGATGCCTCAAACACATGATCCCACAGCAGAGAGAAGCTACAATGTGTTTTTTTAAACAAATTTTATCCTCAAAGACCAAAGCAGGGAGTATTAGGTGCACTGCAGCCCATCAAGCTATGTAAACTTTATGCACCGTACCTGCAGGATCTCATGCTTACTCAGAAAGGATCAAAATATTTGGCTAAATGTTTCTGTTTGGTGCGTTTGACTTTTCTGCACAACTGAGTTTTCTAAAGGGCAAGTCTGCAAGACCAGCCACCACAATACAGCAACTTGGGATTCATACTATTGTTTGTACTCAAACCAAAACTTTGGGCCACAAAAGCAATTTGCAAAATACTGCACTGACACAAAACAAAACTGTAGTTAGCCAGCTGTCTGTCCTCTGTTCCTGCTGCTTTCTCTCTATTCCTTCCAGTGTGACTATGCATTTTCCTAAAGGAGATGGCAAGGAACTAAGAACTGTATGAGTTCCAGTTTGTACACCTTTTGGGGAAAGCTGATAATCTGCCACAACAAAGCAAAATACCCACATTGCTCCAGATAAAGCCCAGAACTATCTGTTTACAGCTTATGTCCAATGCAAAGGGCGATAGCTTTATACAGTGTGGGTTTAGACTGTAAACTGTTATTTTTGGATGAGGATGTGTGGAGGGGAGATAGCAATAGCTAGCAACAAGCATTGGGTTGTTGTTTTTTTTTTTTTTACTTTTAAGTATATATAGAAAGATGTTCTGTTTTAAGATGTGTGAAATCTCTTCCGGTACAACATAGAAAAACAAATAAACAAGATATTATCACAAGGCAAACAGAATACCACATTATGTGCAGAATACACAACAGTGTCAGCAGATGCTTAGGAATCAAATATGAACTTTTAATGAACATTTTGACAGCTCCTTTTTTTTTTTTTTTCCTAGGGAGGAGATTTTTAAAGCTGTATCTCCTTGGATTGACACTCTTGTCCTTAAAAATCCTCTAATTTTACCTATTTTTTCATAGTGTCTTTCTTATGGATGAAGCCAATTTTATTGCCCAAATGAAAAAATGTCAACACACAGAATATAACTCTGCTCACTGACTCTTAAAAAAGATACTCAGTATCATGATTTTAAGTCCCTTTCATTCATTACCACCATGACTGAGAAGATTATTATCAGCTATGGATCAAACATCACATCTCTCACTAAATCCAGCACAACAAAATCTTCATTTGGCCACATCTCATAGGACATTCTTTCAAAAACATGGTCACTTTACAGTGTAAACTACAAAATAGTAATGATAACAGTGATTTGGTAAAAATCCCCTGTATTTCACAGAATACATATATCCCAAGTGGCTCTCTCTCTTCCATTTTCTACACTCACCTTGGCTGACTTCTCAGTGCTATGGTCTCGTTTTCCTACATGGTTCCCCATGATGGATCCCGAAACTTTAAATTCTGAAAAGATAAAAACAAAACAACATTTTTGAAACAAATAGATTTGTAAAGGAATACAAATATGACACATAACAAAGAAAGTTTTCACATTCAATGAGAATTTTTACAATTCAAGGTAAAAATCTGTGAAAGATCCTAAGGAAAAAAAAACCATGCTTATCTGGTCTATTTTGCCCATTTAAGCAATAGCAGAAAGCTTTCCTACTTCTATTAAGAAAAAAAGACATAAAAGAGAAGGTAAAAAATAAAATGTTCTTTTTAAAATTTGCACATAAAACGAAACTAGATTAGAAATTAGGTAGAGGCCCCGTCTTTTGCTATTATGTTTTTAATAACAAACAGTGCAGTACATATCAAATAATTTGTTATTATAAACTTCCATAAAAGTTCAAGTAAGTTCTTTTGAATTCACATTTACCACTATATAAACAGCAATTAGTGAAAAAAGCACCACACTAACTGCTAACAATTTGTTGTGGAGGTTAGAACATGTGAGTTGTTTACAGCTCCCACTTTCATGATGAGCACATAAGAACTGCCAACTCTTTCTTCCTATTTTCTGGCTCATCCTGCCATATCTCAACCTTATGTAGGTTAAACCACAAAATGCAAATTTCAGCTTTTAGAGCACACTCATGGTTGTGCCACATATTTCTTGTCATAGAAGCAGGTGTCTGTATAGGACCTTGCAGCTGCTGCCTTGAGATGATTTAAATGCAGCGCATCACAGCATTTAGAGTCATGAGACTTAAAATACGTGCATGACTTAAAATTACATGCATGAAATAAAGCAATAGGCTATATAAATTCAAATGTTGTTATAACCCCAGCTACATGCACTGATTTGTGTGCAAAAAGGATTCTAAAGACAAACTTTGCTTTTGACAAAGTACACATCTGTGATGGGCAGTCATAAGTAATCCATCTAATTTGGTATCTCTACTTCAACTTTTAGAGAGATTGATAGATTTATTTACACACACATATTACCACCCCACCCAACCCCCAGAAGTAGATTTCAGATTTTGAGAGTCTACAGTGCTTCTTTGGCAATTCACTGAATTCAGTTTGCTCTAAGTTCCATGTTATCACTGTATCCAATTTAATAAGTCCTTACAAAAATCTATTTCCAAGGTCTCACAAAATCAAAATTAAAAAACATCCAAACTCAGCTGAGTGCACTCAAGATAAAATTTATTGCTGAACTGAAAACAGATTTTTTTTAAACCAGCACTATCTATTGCATACAAGATAAAAAACCCACAAAAAACAAAAGCCAAAAAGCCCTGTACTTTCCAACTGTGAGATCAGCACAATCAATTCACTCATTTTTGACATTCTAAAATTTTTGAAGAAAAAATACAAATAAATTCATATACGCTGGGTTTCAGACCTGGACTTCCTCAAACTGGTGTTTGCTCTACAAATTATAAGCAGCAGATCATTCCTCATCACCTACTTCCCAACATAAGGAAAGCAGAATAGAATACTAAACTGCAAGATATTTCTACAGCAGAATATAAAGGCAAATGTTCTAAATGCTATTCTTCCACTCATTTATCAAAAAAATAACTATCAAATTTGGTCTATAACACACATATGTCTAAGTATACACATATGTCTAAGATGATGAAGCCAACATAACACTTATAGACCAGATCTGAGATCCTGTCCTCCTGCCTCCCCTTAGCCTCCCTCATGTCTCTGGAGTAACACTCCAGGAACAGTCACCCTGTACCCATAAAACACTCACAACTAGATTTTATTTTTATCTTTTTTTTCTCATGCATAAATGAATGCAGGTGTTTGAATTGAAGAGAAGTTAGCTACAGGTAACTGCTATTAATTCCTCACATAGCAATAAAACTACTTTTCAGCCAAAGGGACAAAAGCAACCAGCCGCTAGCAAGGGTATCCTAAATGTTACAGATTTCTTCATACTACCTATTAAACAGTGAAATCTAAGCAATCCTTTGGCAAAGAAAGGGTTCCAAGAATTGGAATTAATTTGTATAGTGCCAACTGTTCTGTAGATATCTGATTAGCAAGTCAAACCATACATACATGCAAGAATTTATAGCAACAAAGACTTAATTTTTCATTTTCACAAGCAGAAATCCGCCTTACTTGACTAAAAACTGAGCACACAGGTTGTTTTCACTTCAGGATGAAACCCTGAGACTTAAACACTGACTCTGGTTCTTACTGCACAGAGGGAGACCAGACTGCACAGTTTCTACCTGCACCAATCTTTTATGCAATGAGTTGAGTCATTGACTTCAATGGGGTTACTCACTTTTACAATCTTTGTAGGAACTTGCAGCCAACTATTCTAAACATCTCAGCTAGAAAAATATTCATATTTTCTTTTCAGTGACCTTCATAATGTGCAGGTTGCCAGACTAAGCATGTATGAAGACACAGCCTCTTACACTTCCTAAAAATGTCCATCAACTGAACAACACTCTTTGCAGAGGAATCCATTAATGATTCAGCACTGATGAACAGCCACAAGAACAGTCACAGTGCTCCAAGCAATGAAGAAACAGAAGTACTGTGGAAATGCAATACCTGCTTTGAATCTCACATGAATCACACCTAACAATAAGCTGCCAAAACAGGCCTGCACATGGGATCGAGCTTATGACCACAACAGCACTTGCCAAAAAGCTTCCTAGTGAAACACTGCAAGTTTTGTAAATCCTATGAGATGACAAATTTTGCACATGAGCTTGAGTCACAAATGAGAGGGGACACCCCACATGCCTGCAGTGGACGGAGTTACATCATCAGCTCCACTGTAAAACTCCCCATCAAGAGTTCCTGGTTCCACATTAAAACCATCTGAGAGGCTCAGAAAATTTAAGGCCACATGAGTAAACTGATTTAACAGGACTAAAAGTTGAAAACACTTCTGCTACCTAAAAACTCTTTAGGGTGAAGTGAGTGAATTGGGGCAGGAAGTTGTGAGCCACCAGCAGAGCCATCCAGCTGCCTCAGCACTATGCCACAACCACCAGATGAGCTGAATCAGCTCTGCTGCCATGACCTGGCACTTCCCAATCCATGACTGATGCAGCAGTAGCTCCACCTATGCCGGCTGCTTTGAGTAATTCCAAAAACAGCCGAGGGATTTTGCCTGGGGAAATGAAATTAAGCGTCTCCTCCCATAAATTCACCTTCTCACAGAGTTTAGACTAACAGATAACCTGCTGGAAGCCTAGACCAAGCAGCTTTCCCACTTTCTTCACAGCAAGAACCCATATTCCAACTAGCAACAACTACTGAAATGCCAGCGCCTTACACAAGGAGAAAAACTTGTTTTACCAAAACTCAAAAAAAGAGATGGAAAAATTCTGTTCTACAACACATACCTGTAATAATACACTTGGTTTGGCATCACGTAATTTATCTTCACCTGAGCAGTTAATTAAAAATAGGAGTTTAGAAACATATCACATTTTAGCATTTTTAGCCCATTCTAGTCTGCCTGTCGGTATTTGCAGCTAAACAAGTCGATCTAGTGATCTTCCCATACACACCCACTGTCCTATAAAGAAGATTTAGAATTGTCTTTGAAAGGCAGAAAAACACATCTCCAAACCTTCTGACTACAACAAGAAATGCAATGGCATTACTTTCTGCAGGTTATGCAGTTTTAACTGCAAAATATCATCTTACTCACAGGAACCTGAAAAAAGTTCACCCATGTAGTCATCAGACTTTAAATAAGTGATATTGTAACTGAGGAGTCAAAACAGTCTGTAAGCCAATCCACATGGAGCACTTTTATTGAACACTATTGCTTACTTCAAATTAAAAAGCATAAACTACTGAATGTGTATCACCTGATGCTGAAAATGGATTTTAAAATATGATCTTACCTCTTCCCACACGTTAATTATGACTCAACAGAACTACATGTAATAATAAAGGTATGCAAGGACTTACATATTTACAGGTATCAGAACATAATTATTACCTTGTCTAGGAATATGTATTCATCATAGACTGATGTTGGGTAATAGTGCAGAGCTACAAGTGCTCCTAGCCTTACTCACACATGGGAAGGGTAACCATAGAATATAAAAATATTTGAGGAATTCACTTAAAACTTCCTGCTAGATTCATAACTATTATTATACAAGTAAATATGAAATTTTACTACTGTATACAGATCTTATCAGAAAAAAAGGGTAATTTCTTTTAAGAAATGCACAAGTTCTCTCTAATTCTGGTAGACTTCTAGTGTAAACTCTTAATTACGAACTTACCCAAGGTTTTGTATTTTTTTGTTTTTGTTTTTGTTTTTTGGTGGTTTTTTTTGGGTTTTGTGTTTGGGTTTTTTTTTGTGTGTGTTTGGTTGGTTTTTTGTTTGTGGTAGTTTCAGGTCCTGGTTACATAGCTTCCTGGGAAGCAAGCTGACACATTGCACAGCAGTGGCTGCCAGCTAGATGGAAATCTTTGTGCGGTTTTTTTAGGCTCTCAGTGTGATACCCATCTTTCCAAGGAAGCCTTTCACTTCATCTTCTTTCAAAACAAGACCGAGGCACTTGGCATGCCTCATCTGTTTCTTCAGAATTCCCTCATCGTGGCAACCAAATATTCCAGCTCAACAAGAAAGAAAACCTCCAGCAGGCACGAATGAGTGACCTGCAGCTAAATCCATCAGCAGCCACAGTCAGATGCTTCACAGACAGATGTGAGCAACCACGTAACTAAAGTAACCTGCCCCATGGATAAACTGCTCCACAGGAATCCCACCCTCTTAATTAAACTGTTAAATCAAGTCATAAAATATAGTGCCTTAAATCCCTTACAAGGTTCATTGTTATTTAACGCAAATATAATTTTTCATTATTGTGAAAGAGAGCAATACTTCCTAAATCAAACTTTCTTTCACTTTTGACTTCCACAATTGTATTTCTCTGAAAGAAAAACACATTATTCCAGACATATTTCTATCATGAATTATCAAAACCAAGATTTCAGTGGTGACCACAGCCTATAAATCAGAGAAGTCAACAGGAGTTTAGTACTTACAGATGTATTTAATCATGCTTGTACAGTGTCTTGCATATCACAGTCCTGACCTATCTAGATATTACAGCAATTTCAGTGTTTACAGATATTTACAGATAACTGCATGTACCTGAGCAAGGACACTAGGCCTAGAAAACCACTCCTCTGAGAGACTGGCCAAGTTCTGAAACACTTTTACCTGAGAAAATACCCCCCAGCGCTAGCACAGTTGCTCAGTAATTCATACACACTTCACGTATCATTCCAAAGGACATCAAAATTATTTAATTTTCTCTAAAATTTTCTGCAACACTATGGCACATGAGAAAGGCTACAACAGTGAGAGAGAATATATTCTGTGAAAAAATGTTGTTGCAAACTATTTCCTAAAATTGCCATAGGGTAAGTGTCCTGCTTAAGGACATCCAAGGTTTAAGATGTTTCCTGACTGTTTTTACTACCATTTTCTTCTATTGCCAACAAGAAGAATATTGCACATTATCTTTTACAAAAGCATGTGATTTCCAGGAATCTCACTTCTGCACACTGAGCCTATTCCAAACTTGATTCTAGACTACAGTGAGATTACAATGAAATTGCTAAGCCACATTTATTTTCTGCAGCACAGGTTCTTCTTGCTTTTCTCTCCTTTCTTCCTTCAACCCACTCCACTATCCTTGCTAGAGCACCATTCACCCTGTCCATTAAGAAAAAGAAAATTTCTCAACAGGGCTCTTCTGCTTCCCAAATGGAAAAATGCTCCCGCACTAAGGTCATGCAGCACATGCTGTTACCTACGCTCCTTTATGCAAACAGAAATCATCAATGACCACAATCACTCTGCATTAGCCACATGTTTACTGTTTGTCTTCAAAACACTAAGATTAGCAAAGCCCTGTGAACTCTGTGCCAATCCACCTGCAGGGTCATAAGGAAATTTCCTTATCAGCTCCAGGGCACCTGAGGAGGGAGCCAGGTAGGACTCCAAAGGCCTGGGGCAAGGTACAGCAGCACGTTTGAGCTCCGTCCCTTGGCTTGCTGCACTTCTACCACTGCACCTACAACTGGGTCTTGACTAAACGTGGATTTCCTTGTAAGTACTCTGTGACTTTGCTGAGATACTTGTGCCTCTCAGCTATTCCCAGTCTAGGGAACAGAGAGGGCGACACGTACACCTCCCTTGAATGTATGTATCAAAAGGAAAACGGTGTCCTCCTACAAAACTAAGACTGATTTGTCTGTTTTCATCTCAGTCACGAATATGAAAAGGTTCACTTGCTACATGCTGTCTTTTATGCACAGCACCGCAACAAAATAGGCTGGGTATGGTTATTTTGTTTTTCATATAGGCTTATGTCTGCATGGCATACACTACCTTGGAGCTAGGACCAATTTTTCCCAGCTTTCTGGAAAGGATCAGACACATATTCATTGATTATTTTTTTTCAGCACCTACGTGCTCCAGAGACAAAATAATTTGATACTACAGTAAAATACATTATCTCATGAAAAAAAAAAAAGAAAAAGAAAGAAAAAAAATGGGAGAGAAAGAAAGTTTAAGAATAGAGACATATCATAGCCTCATTCTATGTATTTGTAAGATACGCAATAGACTCCTAAGACCAGTGCTTTCCACCATCATGGCTTCTAAAGTACCATATTTCGTTCAGGAATACACCTCTACAGCTGTGAACCTCAACATTTGGCCTCAGTGGGTCAACAACTAAAAGTAAGGCATTTGTCCTAGATTCTTAGGTAGTTTTGAAAAATAGGAAACACCAGACAAGAATATATAGCGCAAGCACAGTATTAACCAGGAGAATGAAAAAATGAACAAAATTCATATTCAAATCATGGAGAATTTCAGAATTTTCAAAGTAACAATCTTAACAGTACTAGAGGACAAAAATAAAAGCAACTGAGAAATGATACAGAAAATTATAATTGTTTGTTACTTGAAAACTTTCAGTTTCTGAGATTAAGGTACTCTGAAAACAGACAAGACCTAGCACCTCTATTCTGATAAAAATTTTAAAATGCTAAGAGAATAAAACCAAGATATATTTGATAACTCACTTTTTTTCCCGTTCTCTGCTTAGAAAAAACAGCCCTCTCCAAATGTTGAGCGGTTTATTCTCCCTTTCAAAGTGAGGTAGGTTACCTAAACTTCTCAGAGAACACAGGCACTTTGATGATCAGTATTTCATTAACACTTTGTAGAGACTGACAACAAAATGCACACCTGCAGTTCTAAACACACATGAATTAAAGGCACTGTATGCCTGCTCTTCTCATATCCAACAGACTGACAGATGGGACAAGGAGATGATTCACCCCCTTCAGACAGCATTAACTGTGCTGGGAGATAACACTGAATCACTAGATCCTTCTCAATCAAAAAGAAAAAAAAAAAGTCTTTCTCTCTCTCTCCCTGACTTTTTTCTCTCTTCTGACTTCATATATGTTATCTATACTGCAAACATATCAACCAACAGGATGGATTTCCTGCAGATTCTCCTCTGTAACATTTGGCATAAATACTGATATTGCGAAAGGGTCTGACTTTCACCATACTCCAAGTTTACTCCCTTTGGCCCAATCTACTTCTTGACAGTCATGTCCCTCCCTTCCTCCCCATGAACACACTGCCAAAGAGGAACAAAACCCAATGTTTCTTCTCTGACACAGAAAAAATGCATCCTTAACTCTGTGCTTGTATTTCTCTCTTCTTGTGCTTTGTGTTTCTCACTTCTTTTTGCCTTCTTTTGCCTGGCTGTATTGTATGACCATTCATACATGAAATCATGATCCTAAAGTGTTTTCTAAAGCAATTTGATGAAGATTCAATCCTCAGTATTTTCATTTGTAAGCATGCTGAAGACATGCTTCAAAATTCATGTGGCAGCGTTCAAAATTCATGTGGCAGCCTCCTAAAAGGTCACCATTATCCAGAGTCCATTAACACAAACAAGACATTTCTCCAGTCAGAAATGGTTTGCTATGCAAGCTGCAAGTGACACCTCAGGAAGCTTAAATAAAGATTTATATGCTCCTCTTCTCTGAAATCTGTAAATAAATTTAAGAACAAAGTAACTCAGAAAGCTGTAGAGAAGCAATTTTTCTGGGCTCGTAAATGATTATCTGGAAAGACAGATACTCTGACCCCAGTTTAGGATTTTCTCTGGGGATGACACACTGATTTACTTTCCCTTCTCAGAAGAGAAAGCAAAATTAATTTTTTTGCGAAGGATAATTGCATAGCTGAGAAATAAATAATCAATTTATCTTCTTTTCAAATGGAATTTTAATCCAGATGTTTTGGCATTAATTGTTTAGGTCATAGGCTCAGCAGGTTATAGTCACTAAGCTGGTGAGCTGTTGCACTTGGAATTTTAAATAATTAATGAGTAACAGCAGCTGAAATCTGCACGAGGAACATCAGGAACATCACCCTGACATAATTATTGTACTTGTGTGCTTCTTTAAATATGCTTTCAAGAACTCGTGGCTCGTACTTGAATATTGTCTCATTTTATGTAACTCATAAATGTCATATGCTAATGTTTTTCCAATCTTTATCAGAGGTACATTTAAAGCCAATATAGAAACAGTCATTACTGAATAACTACTGAAGAGAACAATGATAGACCCAGGGGAAAATTTCCATTTGAACATGAGAATGTTCTAAATGTACACAAGACCATTATCTCCCCTTCTTTCATTAAAAAGAAAACCAGATTGTTTATTCCACATTAAAAGGAAGACAAAAGCATGTGACAGGCCAAACACTCATTTTTTCAGCATGGTTTCCAAGTGTAGTTCACTATTTATCAGTGTACAAAAGAAAAAGAGAACAAAATCTGGCAACATATCAAAATTATGGAGTGAGAAAATAAATGTTTCAATAAGGAGACTAGCAGTGTATTCACTTTCAATTGTGATTACAAAAATATATCTCAAATCCACGATATGATTAAAAGTAAGCTTTATACAATATTTGCAGGACCTATCACAAGAATATCTTGTTCTTGAACAAGTTGCACTTGTAAACTATTTTACTGTGAACTAAATATTTTTTAAAATAGAAAGTGTTGCAAATGCCATCATCTGTGACAGGGTCCACAGCCTTCAGCCAAGAGGGGTTTTCCAGACAGTATGCAGAGATCGTGAGGAAGTTCCTTCCCTAAAGGTCTTGCAACATAAGTAGACAAAACACATGACCAGAAGGTAAACCTTTCTCCCATATTACAGATATAGAGCAAAGGCAGAGATAAGTTAAGGACAATACACTGAAAAAATACTTACAGCCCACTTGAGAAGCTTTGGCAGACATTAGAAAATTAAATCCAGAGCTGTAATTCTGAAAACCCGTTCTCAGCTACTCATAATGCCAGGGTTTGTACTCACAACACACACCTCCTTTCTTATTTTACAAGTGCTCCATGGCTTTCAAATTCTGCTATCAGTCATGCAAAATAACACTCCAGCTGCGATGACACAGACAAGCAGCTTCACATGATTTTACACCAGAACCCCATCAATATACAATGAGGTTATTTCTCTGACATCCTAGGGCTTCATTCAGCCAACTTTGTCTCAAACACAGAAAATGTGAACTATCAGACTCAAGATTATCACAAGACAGAGTGGAAACCACTGCAGCAACCCACTCTCTGCCTTTTTATTTTTTTTTCTAGGCAGCTATAGCAGAAGGTCACCTATACCATGAGATAATAAGCTTGTGATTAGCACACTCACACAGGATGTGGGAAACCAGGGATCGTCTTAGACGACACTGAAGGGAAAGATCAGTCTGGCTTGATCACAGGACAACTGTGAGTCACCAGTGTGATCTGGCAAGGGGAAAATAGATTAAAAAAAAACCAGACAAACAGACCTACATTGTAACATGAAGGAGTATTTCCAGC